>JBBIGB010000109.1:8113110-8134807 GCA_037577075.1 Alestopetersius hilgendorfi
GTTGGATTACTTTAATCTCTCTGTATTGTTGAAACGGAGATGAAATAACCATTTATTAAAAATGTTACAAAAAACCACATGCTTTCAAAGGGTGTCCTAATTTTTTCACATGACTGTATAAAACCCAAATTTCATGATCACCACAGCCTAAACATAGCTATAGGGACTATTTTTTTTTCTCTGTGTCCAGGTTCATTTGTATTATGTGTGATGGTAAATGATAAAAATATGTCAGAAAAAGCCCAGAGGTCCTGACCTCAAGGCAAGGAAGAAAGGTTGTCAAAATAAAAGCTTTGTATAGTCACTTCCACATTGACATGATGATGGTGACAAAGGCATATTTAGTAAAGCTGACCTTGGTGAATCTGTGAACTGTACCAGCATTGACATGTTTAACCCTAGGTTTATTATGGAAATAACTTTTTTTATTAAGAAACTAGTATGAATTTTGTAGCCACTATTAAAAATTTGTAAATACAACCTAGGAGTTTCATGAGCAAACCCAAAACAATGCACCCTTTTTCTGACAGAAGAATCCAAATAAAAATGAGTGGCTTTTCAAAGCATAATTCCAAAGTGGAAGATGAAGAGAACACTTCCAGAGCTGCAGACTTACTACAATGAATCTTAAGACAATACAAGATTCTTGAAGCTAAGACTATGAAATGAATGTGTTAAAGGTATTAAAGAATGAACTTAAATGCCTGTGTGAAGTTATGAAGTTATGATGTCATGTTAAATCCAGTTCTGGGACGGAACTGGTAGCTGAAGAAGTTAATATGCCCACCTTGCGAAAAAAGCTACAGATAAACCATAGAAAGAGAGTGCGAGAGGGGTGTGTATGGGCAAATATAACTGCCTTAGCGCAGGAAACAACATTTTACAGGGCGTAGTTGACACTTCTGAACAACACTGCTAAATGAACTCCCAAATCTGTTCAAAGCGCTCACAAAGCCCATGAAAAAATGAGAGTAAAAACCACACAAGAGGCTAGAAGATCAAAAACATATATTCAGTTGACGGAAAAAAACAAACAGAAAAAAAAAACATAGCGGCTTGGGGGTAAAACAGGCAAAACACATATGTCAGTGGCTTTAGCATCAAAATATGAAAAAAGGTGCTTGCTTTGGATTTTAGCACACTTATTTCACTGCTACTGTAAGGGATTCTGCCCTAAAAATATGTAAAAGAGGGAATTTAGAACTTGCATAGCGCTTGTGACGAGAGACGCTGCATGAACACACAAACATGCACGGGTGTGTCTCACCTCATGCTTGAGCTCCACTATCTGGTCCTTGAGTTCACGAATGTACTGGCTGGAGTCCGTGTTGTTCAGTTGCCCCTTTACTATCCCTTCTTCTTTCTATGTGGAGAGAGAAAAAGACAGTCAGTCATGGTACAAATAAGGAACATTACTTCACAGACCTTGGACTGAATCCCAAACACATCATTGCTGGACATGCAGTACATTACCTATGTATAGAAACTACTGCTTAATAAACTGCATAGTCCACTACAGGGAGTAGGGAGACACCTGAGATTCACCCTTGCTGTACAAACTTCTATAATTGAGGTGATGTGTACTCTTTTTAGAGTAATTTATTGTATAACACTGTAACTCCAGTGGAGTTCTGCATAAATGCTGTCTCTCTCCATAGACTATAATGTGAAAATTATGCATTTAAAGTAAGGTAAAGTATACAGTGACCATTCTGTCATACGTGAACACACCACAGCACAGCAACATAGTTTGTATTTAAACTATTCACTAATTGAAGCAGCGCCTGGGGAGTAGTGTGAGCGGACGGTATCTTGCTCAAGGGAATCCCAGAGGTGCCACTAGCAGTCTTGGAATTCAAACTAACAACTTTCTGATCACAGGGGCAAACCTAACCACTAGCTACAAATTCAGAAGGTATCACAAAGTGCAAGTTTAACATGGTAATATATCCATATATTAAACCAACAAACAGAAAATAATCAGAGATATTTAGCCATTCTAAAATCCAGGATGTCATTGGATGCCCAAATATAAATTGCAATGGCATCCCGTTCCGATTCTCAGTTTCAGGAAACTCAGATCAGTCCTTCAGCCAATTCTACAACTTTCCATTTGAAAGTGAAATCTGTGGTAAAGACAAGTGGGAGTGGAAAAGCACAAACTGTTGAGTGGGAGAGAACTAAGTGAAGTTTTGCTAGAATAGCTTTGCCTCAGAGTGTTTGGGTACGCCATGGCAGTTTAAAACAGATTGAGCAAGTGCTAATAGCGCAGCGTGTTTTTCGTTGCTCCCAATGCCTTGGGGAGACGCCTAGCTGCGGTGCTAAACCGACACGCACAGTAGCTGCACATGTGGTGTTTACCTTCCAACCCATCTGCTAAAGCAAGAGTCAAAACACACACAACCTCACAAACAAACTAGAAGGCTGTGAAAGCTCGTCACTCATTCAGCATCGATTCTGCCAGCCAGAAAGAATGGAAAGAGAAGAAATTAATCTTAAAAAAAGAAAAGAGGAACGGAGAGGGGGTGGGGTGCCAAGGTAGAGGCGAGATCTTGCAGATCAACCAACACGCACCCCAGCAGTAGGGAAGGGTGTTTTCAATTCCTGTGGTCTGCAGTTAGGGCAGGGCTTGCAGGTCTCTGATAGGCCGGGGATGAGGGATCTAAAGCAGCAGCGTTCTTCCAGGAATCTGCCTTTTTTCTGAGGTTTTCTCCCCCACCCCCAAGTGCCAGTGATAAGGCAAAGGCAGTTAGCAGACTTCCTTACGCTCAGCTGCGCAAAGTCAGCAGGTGGCAGGCTGTGGCCAGGGATGTCAAACGGCTCTAACTAATGGCTTCCTTGCTTAAGTACCCCAAAAAAACATCTCTTAAAGTTGCTGCTGAAAGCCCATAAAGCAAAAAAAAAAACAACAACAAACAAACAAAAAAAAAAAAACAATCCAAACGTCTCTACACCAAAAGGAATGAGAGCATTCTGCGATTAGAGATGCTTCAGGGTGCTTCCACTTGTTCTGCACAGTTCTGATGGGAAGGTGTGAATTTTGTGTGCACAATCCTAATGAAATCCCTGGAATATCATCCACAAAAAAATGTCAATATCGATTTTTAAAGGATTAAACAAACAAAAAAAATGGTAATATTGCCTGATAACTGAAGTTTAGTCCAATAGTTCAACACACCAAGATTTACAGGCTGATGTTACATATGAGGAACTGTATGTGTTTGTGCATATACACCAGATTGCCAAAAGTATCACTCACCCATCAAAATAGTTAAATTCAGATGTTCCAATCACTTCCATGGCCACAGATATACAACTTTAAGCACCTAGACCGCTTCTACAAACATTTGTGAAAGAATGGGTCGCTCTCAGGTCAGTGAATTTCAGTGTGGTACAGTGATAGGATGCTACCTGTTCAATCATGAAATTTCCTCACTACTAAATATTCAACAGTCAACTGTCAGTGGTATTATAACAAAGTGGAAGCGATTGAGAACGACAGCAACTCAGCCACGAAGTGGTGCCACGTAAACTGACGGAGCGCGGTCAGCGGATGCCGAAGCGCATAGTGCACAGAAGTCGCAGACTTTCAGCAGAAAAGCCGCTACAGACCTCCAAACTTCATGTGGCCTTCAGAGCAGCTCAAGAACAGCGTAGAGAGCTTCATGGAATGCGTTTCCATGGCCAAGCAGCTGCAACCAAGCCATACATCAAGTGCAATGCAAAGCGTCGGATGCAGTGGTGTAAATCACGCCACCACTGGACTCTAGAGCAGTGGAGGCGCGTTCTCTGGAGTGATAAATCACGCGTCTCCATCTGGCAATCTGATGGACGAATCTGGGTTTGGCAGTTGCCAGGAGAACGGTACTTGACTGACTGCATTGTGCCAAGTGTGAAGTTTGGTGGAGGAGGGATTATGGTGTGGTGTTTTTCAGGGTTTGGGCTCGGGCCCCTTACATCCAGTGAAAGGACTCTGAATGCTTCCGAATACCAAGAGATTTTGGACAATTTTATGCTCTCAACTTTGTGGAAACAGTTTGGTGACGGCCTCTTCCTGTTCCAACAAGACTGTGCACCAGTGCATAAAGCAAGGTCCGTAAAGACATGGATGAGCGAGCTTGGTGTGGAAGAACTTGACTGGTCTGCACAGAGTCCTGACCTCAACCCGATAGAACACCTTTGGGATGAATTAGAGCAGAGAATGCGAGCCAGTCCTTCTAGTCCAACATCAGTGTCTGACCTCACAAATGTGCTTCTGGAAGAATGGTAAAAAAAAATTCCCATAAACTCACTCTTTTTTACGCATTTTAGCTCTAAATTATTAAATATATATAATTTAATCAATAACAAATAGTAATCCAAATATAAATTCAGGTAAATTTCTAGTTATTGGCATCTGCCCTAATGTTCACCTGTTTTCGTTTCATTCTTTTAAAAGCCCTATGCCGCCTGAACGCCCTGTCCTTCTGGCAATGCAGCTCAGCATCCCTGACATTAAAGGGTGTGGTTTGGGAGACCAAGATTTTAGGGCAGAGGATATTTGCAGTTTCCGATTTATTGTGAGGGATTCTGAGTTTGGTTGTCACAAAAATAAAAATAAAAATCTGTGTGTGACTGAATCCGTGACTCCTGATCCGCGTAAAACTGGGGGGTTACTGTATATAGATGTTACATTGTTAAAAAAATGGTTTGCTTTTGAATGGGGGAGTGTCGTGTTATTGTAGCTACGTACCTATACTTATATAGAGTCTTAAATTGAGAATGCTGACCCAGCATCACCATCCATAGTTCCATCTCTACCACTGAACACCAGTGTGGTTTCCCACAGTTAGTTTGAAAATCACATGTGGTTCTTACTGTAACAGCTCTGAGTAATTTGAAAATTTGCACATAGTTTTGGCTATAGTGAATCTGAAGGGCATTAAATGTCAGTGGTCTATAGTGACCAAAAGCCAATGTTCCCCAATACTTATACCACAGGACCACAGTCCTACACTGCATAATCTTGTTACAACACACCAAGTTTGGCTCAGATGAGGCTTATTAATCGGCTCACCAAAATTCAATACTTTTACAGTAATGTAAAATGTTGTAAAATGGCATGCAATACCAGATTTCTATATCTAAGTAGCCAATCTAATTAGCAGCTGTAAACTAAGACCCGCTTGTTCAAAAATCTAGACATGGGTTTCTCAATTACATTCAGTATGTATGTTATTACCATCAGTTCTACTTGATTGGTCTGAGAACTGTAGTGAGCAAGCATACCCACTTCCAACACCCAACAGTCATTTCTGGTATACAATCTCTTTCAATTCGGAATTTATGAGATGGTATCGAAAAAGTGTATGCAAATGTATCAGTATCAGAATTTGTATTTGTATTGTAATTTGTATGTGTCTGAAGTGCACCCAGCTTTATCAGCCATTAAATTGAATTGTGTGGTGGGAGCATGAAAAGCCACTGAAATGTACAGGGCAAGAGCACTCTAGGACTTTTAGTATTGCAGACTAAAATGCAACAGTCTATTTGACTTATGATAGAGGATACTACAAGTTTGTGCACAATTCTCCCCCATTTATGAAAAATTTATTTACAGCAATGTAAGCCACACCCAATGCAAGACTAGGGGAAACAAGTGCATAATATGAAGAATTGATATACTGGGGGAGAAGCTAGAACTAAAGCACAATAAACAATGGCATAAATACAATTGTTGCTTATGCAGGACATATGACATCCTTTACAGACACACTGGAGTAATCAGAACAGAATGCATGTCTTTTTAATGATGAGCTTATTCTTTTCTTCCTGTTGCCAACAGTTCCACAATGAGTGCACCAATATGACATGTCTACTATACTTTTGGAATGTAAAATGAATGCTTCACTTTGCAAACCCATAAATGGAGCCACGACCAACCTTGGTGTCTATTAGATCAGCATTCAGATTGGGGAAAATCCTGTGTCAAGTGTTCTTGCTTTGGATATCCCCGTTGGCATAGTAACAGACACAAACTTGTCTGTGCCATGACAACATGGTAATGCTTGTATGAGTGTTTGGCATTAGAATGCAACTAATGCAACATTCATTTTCACAATTTTAATTATCTTGACATCGGTGTCAGTGTGCAGCTAAATCTCTGTCTTATGTTTTACCCTACGCATGCAAAGCAGCAAAGCAAAAAGTCAGCTTTGATTCCAGCTCAGTCAGTTATCTGAACTTGATAGGAAGTGGTTTTGCATATGGTAGTGAAGATAGCTAAGCTGTGGTCTTAGGAGAGCCATGCAAGCAACAACTTCACCCCAGAGCAAGAGAGGTGCAAATAAATGCTGGTGTCTTTTTTTTTGGCCAGGCGGAGTGACGGTGATGCTGAAGTGACTGTGTGCTGAATATAGTTAACTAAAGTTCTGTAGACTAGTGCCCTGGCAAGCCAAAGCGAAAACATCTGTCGTGTTCTTATGCAGAACAGTACATACACTGACCAAAACCAGAGTAAACCTGTAGGCCTGTGGATCTTTCCAAACCTCTATGAAGTGACTCACCACACCTCGGTACAGACAAATGGAGTTTGTATCACTCTGTAGTATTTTCCAGCAGCGGGACATGCGGCCTCAAGTGTGGGTGAAACAGGAAGTGAACAAGTTTGTGACAAAGTGTGGCTTTATGGTTGAAAACCCATACTACGTTAGAATGTAAAGTAATGTGGCCCCTTATAGTCACACGTGAACACACACAATGTGAACAATGTGAAATTCTTTCTCTGCATTTAACCCCTTCACCAAGTGGAGCAGGGGGCTGCCACCAAGGATGGCACCAGTGTGTGGGGACGGTACCTTGCTCAAGGGTACCTTAGTGATAACAGTAGCGGTTCTAGGATTGGAACCCACAACCTTTTGACTGCAGGGGTAACGCCCTAAATCACTAGGCGTCCATCTGGGGGTCTCTGATGAAAATCTGCATGGAAATTCGTACATTTAATCATTTATTGAATCATTTGTTCCGTGTTTTATGGACTAGTGATATCAGACAGTGATCGTTTTGCAGTACCACATGCAACACGATGTGTTCTGTGGCAGCACAGAAAAGTTTAAGTTTAACCAACTTCTCAAAGATGGAGCACAAGCACAGCAGGTCACTTGGCCAGTCTCTTACTATCCTCTCTTTGATTCACACGCGCTGCCAGGTTTTTCAGCAGCATTACCAGATTTGGTAGACCATGGTCTTATCCCCACAACCATGAGAGCACAAAAACTGTGGCTAACCAAAACCACAGAGCCACAGCTCATTTCTGCAACATGATGGCATGCCTTCAGCAAAGCATGCCTCGCAGCAAACACAGGCATTTTGATAACATCAAAAGGAACAATTTACACACACACACAAAAAGAAAGAAAGAAAAATGGTGCTCTTTCCGCCAACACGGGCACAACACAAAAACTGAAGCAGTCCGAGCAATTCTCAGACAGACTTCACGGTTGTGCAAGAAATGGATTTAATTTTGACCAATTTTGATATATGATACTACATGTAGCCATTACAAATGTGCATGTTGCCACAACATAATGGCAGACTGAGTGCAAAATCTAGAAAGCCATATCGCTCATCATAAAAGGTGCTTATGAGTGACAGCTTTAATCATCAAATCACTTCTCTCTTCCGGCATGGGAAGTATAAGGTTTACTTTAAGCATTTCCCCTGAACTGACCCCCCCACCCAATTAAATTAAGTCTCACACAAATCCTTACATTCTGACAAGCTTTCATACATGTGGTTTACATTAGAGAAACATGGTTACTAGAGTGGCCGTGGACGCATCAGGAGATGGGCCCACTGAGATTATAACTGGTCAAAACTTGCACTGTGTATTCACAATGCGGAAGGAAAGGGAGTTCTTACTCAATGTTAACCAATGAATACATAGTGAGGCCAACAAAATCGCGCGGCCCTCATTCACTCAGAACAAATATCTCCCATACTCTTAAGTTTATATGAGTAACGATAGTTCGATTTTTTTTAAAACTCACTTTAACAGGATCAGGACCATTATAAGGAGTTGTTTAACACATTAGATAACTGTTACGCTGTAGTGCCCTCTGCAATACTGATATAGCAGAAGGATGCAAATAAGTGAACTCCATAGGGATTTATTTATATGGTGTGGGTGGGTCCAGATAAATCACAGATGTTCATGCTGAGGGTTCTGTGGGTACTTTGACAAACGAAGACAATCGTAGGATCCGACAAGCAAATCTGTTCAGATTAATCCAGTCTACCAACATGTTTTAAGTTCAGTGCTATATATTTACTGATATGTATATGTAGAATTAAATGAAAACTAAATACGGAACTTTTCAATTCAGTCTTACTTTTACAATTAGCACAAGTAGGTCTAACACCCTAGCTGGGTCAATACCGACAAAGACTCATGACCTAAGAATAGAAATATATAATCAGAAATATATAAAATGGAAAATTTAAAGGAGAAGAAAAATACTTTCCTTGCTTAAATGGAAGCTCAAGTTAAATGAACTTCCCTTGGAGGTTTTGTTCCGACAAACAATTCACTTTACCATGCAATGAGCAAAATGAAAATCATGAGTTTATGTATCAGTCGAATAGCGGAGCTGTAGCTGTGTTTGTACCTGAATCTCCAGTTCGGAGATTTGCTGCTGAAGCTCAGCCATGGCAGCTATGTTATCAGCTTCTCTCAATCTCACAGCCATCACCTCTTCTTTATTCTGCAACAGAAAAAGGAGAATGGGGGAGGGAATTAATATTATCTTTCTCTTACAGAAGCTTGAAACCAAACCCACTGGTTCCTCTTTACAGTGCTGGATTTGCTGATTCTGACCGTTGGTATAACAGCTTTTACTGAATCACTAACATACATGATGAAATGGCATGACGCTCTCAAAGTTAAGCAGCTTGATGTGTAGATATATGGCTCTGGTGACTGAGTTCAAGCAAGTCTATGCTGTTACCATTTATTTCATCCCATTGTAGGCGTTAAAGCTTTCCATGTCACGTAGTGGAACATGACTGCAGCAAGCAAACGCATGGCATCCTCACCTTGCACTCAATCTCTGCCTGTTTGCGCTTCGTCTCCTGCAGCTCTATAGTCAGCATCTTATTCTGGCTGGTTAGGAGCTGCACACGCTCCTGGAGGCTCCGTGCCTCTTGCTCCGCTCGACGAAGCTGGTTACTGTGGATCTGGTTCTGCACACACACAAAATATCAACGTTTGCTTTATCCTGTTGCTTATGCTTTTTGGTGCATGTTCTTCCTCTACAGACAGCTGACCTAAAAGCAGAAAAGGAACTATATCCAACAACAACTTTGATGGTGGTGTTTTCATGCAGGTCAACAGTTCAAACAACAAACTTGTGAATCATTGCGCCAGCGACTCATCAGACCAGCTGTGAAAGATAATCAGCCTAAAGGCCAAGACACAATAAATGTATAACATCATCACTTAGACAGTAACAGAATAATTGGGGGTTGATGAGTCAATTAAGAATGACTATATGGAATTAACTGCCTTTTGCCAATAGTTCCAATTAAAATGCATCAGCACTATAGGCCTTCTTTAATAGCTCTATATCCTACAGTTAAAATGAACATTAACTCCTGGATATATATAACCATGTCTGAATCTTTTCAGAATGAACAAATCAAAGACCACATCCATGCCTGTTTGCTACCAGCTTATGGTGACTTCAAAAGCCCCAAAATTAACCACCCTCAAAGAGTGTTGTCCAGGGCTTTATAAAGGTGATAACTTTATCCGTTGTTTCATTTGGAGTCCATGACTGACCTTTGCCGCCCCCTGCTGGTTATTAGCCTCTAAGCACTGACCCTTTTCACGTGTGTGTGTGGTATCCCACCTGTGTCTCCAGCTCCAGCATCCTCTGCCTGGTCTCTCGGAGCTCAGCCTGTGCCTCTGCCTCTCTCAGCCTCACACTCATTAACTCATCCTGCAGTTCACTTGCTGCGTTTTTCCGAGGGCTGTCTTTCCAGCGCCCAGCTGTTCGAGCCAAGTGCCTCTGCAGAGAAAATGTAATAACATCAGCCACAACATAACCAAATACTACACACATACCTAAAAGTAACCTTATATACAATTTTAGTATATTTTTAGAACAAACAAGCCTTTACTACATGAGAAAGTCAGAAAGAAATGAAAAATCCTGATAGCAGTAGAAGCGTTTATGAATAAGCTGTGTGTTTAAAAGTTTTTAACAGAGGTTAAGTATGTCACCCAGGTACATAAGAACATATGAAGATACACATTTATGCATGAAATGTCCCATACGTACATTGTGAGAAGGGTTTAAAAAAAAAAACCAAACAAACATGCACACGTGTATTTACCTGCCAGTGCTCCTCCAGATTCCTGACCTGTTGTCGGAGTTCTTTAAGGCCTGTCAGGGCCTCAGCCTCTCTCAACTTTACAGCAATCAGCTCTTCCTGCAGGCGGACCACATTTCTCTCATCTGGAAGAGCTGTGTTCCTCTGCAACAGGTATGAAATAACACCCTTACAACTATTATTCGAGTAAAAGATCAACACTGGAGTTGTTTCTCTGAACAACATTGTTCTCTCTAGATGTCAAATTCACATCCTGGATGGCTAATGGCCTGCAGAAATGAATACTTCTTTCCTTCTGAATTGAACTCACAGAGGTTTTGTAAATAGCTAAGGAGTTGAATGAGGTCTTGTGGGCCAGAACTGGAGTCAGGCTTCAGCTTTTATACGAAGAAAAGTGAATGTGAACCCACCTTCTCGATCTCAAGGATTTTGTCCTGCATGTCTTTGAGGGCACACTGAGACTCTGCCTCCTTCAGCCTGGCCTGTACCAGCTCCCTTTCCAACTGCAGAATGAACTCCTCAGAGTAGCGAGGGTTTCCCTTCTAAAAGGCACACAAAGCAAGAGCCAAAGATTCTGTGAGATCACATACAATGTTGGTTTGTCAAATACAATGAAACAGTATCAGGTACTCAGACTCTGCACAACGCTAGCTTAAAACCCTTTCTTCATGGATGACTTCACAGAAAAGAATCAATAACATTAGTCTAAATAAATATCGTTTTAAACATATACTAAATCATTTCATAATACTGATTCAAAAATCACTGGAATTAATCAAGATTCATTTGCATCAACACCTTGTGACCTCAATTTAAAAAAACCCTCCTAGGTCATAAATATATGATGAGATCTCAAAACACTTATGTAAAACAGCACTTTACCAACATCACATAGCACATTAACCAGTGGTATATGTGTTAAGAACAAGTGTCTAAATAAATTATGAGATACAGTTTTGCCTCTTGGGTGAGGATGAGCATGCTTTTCTGCTCTCCCTAACACCACTCTCATCATCTGTTGGCTCATTTACATATTCATGAGCCTTTTTAGCATACCCAACCATGCACTCATTCACTCCAAACAATGTGTCTTGGACCGTCGTCACGCATGTAATCATTTTGCAAAGTGAAAAACCCGGTAGTGGCTGCCCAGGGGTTTCAGGTAGCACTGATTAAACCCCCTACTGCAGGAAATACCACATAATTCAAATGGAGCTCTGGGGATTTTTTTTTCTCTGTGCACAGGCTCGGAACAGTCCCCCTGTCCAGGAGGAGGCGCTGTGTGATCTTTCCTTACCGCAGGCTGTTGTTGCTGCTGTTGAAGGTGTTTGATGGCGCTCTGAGCCTGTTCCAGCTGCGCGCTGGCCTCCTCGCTCTGCTGTTTGACCGTGGCCAGCTCCCGCTTGACCAGATAATTCTCCTCCGCCTCTTGTGCTCGCGTCACTTGACCCTGACCCAACCAATCATGGACAAGTGGGATGAACCAAGGAGGGAGTGGTGATGGTGGGGGGTAAAGCTACATGTGCAAGGCCTGGAGTGCCAACATGCTCTTAGCAGTTTTTTTTTGTTCTTAGTCATTGATCAGGTTAGAAATCATTTTACAAATGCACGGTTGTGTGATTGTCAAAAGAAGCGGGTTCTATTAGTCACCAAGATCAACGGCTAGGGTTAAAATGGTTTTATTCCTGAATTTAAAATGGGATTCTCTTATTTAGTTAAAAAATAATTACGATTATTTTTGCTACAAGAACAATTTTATGGTGATCTCAAGCATGCAAAGCCAAAAGAGCAATACAGTATCATAAAAGAAGACGTACAACCCTCTTTATTTGGACCGCGTCAAGTGATTGGGATGTTTTGGAATCAGACAAAAGTATTTATATTTCTTCATTTTCCAAAACTATTTATTACTTCAGAATTCCAAAACGATCTCCAAAACATTCAAATCACCAAACTAATGGAGACGGTTAAGAAAAATACAAAACCATCTATCTCTTTAGAAAGAAAGACAGAAACAGTTGCTGTGAAAAGTGTAAAGATTATACCTGGATCAATCTATCTGCCAAGGAAGCACTTTCCTACAAACAGAGAAAATCCATAAAGGAAGGCAGAGAGAGAGAGAAACCAAAGGATATCACAACACAAAAATAAAAAACAATAAAAGTGAAATTTGATAGAAAACTGTGTTCTTTTTCCTCCCAATATTTAAGGCTGTGCTGTTAAAAACAGTACATGATGTATTGATTGCAAAGTTACAAAAGTTGACTTCCAATGGCTTGTGTAAGAAGGGGTAGAAAAAGAACAGAGTTTATATTATAGATGTGGGTGAAATGTGACAGCATGAAAGATGTAACAAAGCAAAATTGTGACCCTACAGAGATCTACTGTAAAAGGCTGGAAACGGGCAAAGCAGAGAAGAGTCAGCAAGTAGAATAAGAAGTAGGCTACTTCAATAGATGCGTATCTATGGACTACACTGGCATTGTGGATGACGGCTCAATCCACACCAAAGATTAGGTTAGAAGTGGGAGAATCGGTTTTGGGGTTTTGGTCAGCACTTTGGTTAGCATGCGTCTCATGCAGGAAGTTGTGGGGGAAGGACGAAAGAGAACGCAGATATAGGCGACGCGTTTCCTTCTTTATTCACATATCAGCACGGACAACTCAGTGCCACTTGCATCATGCACAGCAACACGACCACGTACCGAGCGGTCAACAGCCCAACATGCAACGCTGCTTGCATGCAGCATTCATGAAACGTAGAATGTAGCTCATATTTATCCTGTCAGGTTCCCTGTGCAGTCATACAGTTAGTGTTACTGAATGGAGGAGCCTCTTGTCTCCGTCAGCATGCCTGATTGACATGGGTGACAAGCCGTTTCACTTACCTGTTTCAAAGAACACAATTCACACACAACAAACACCCCGCGGCGTAAATTACTCCACATCAGCCAGAATGTACTGACTGATGCCTCAGTGTGTGAGTATGTATGTTACTGGTAGTACAGATGTGCAGCCAGGTTAGTGTATGTGAGCGCTCTCTCGGCAAGAGTCAGCAGAGATGAGTCATGGACCGGCACGAGATGAAATTGTGTGAGATGACAATAGTCGTATAACAACGTTGACTTTCTATGAAATGAACCAAAGGATGCAGTTTGCCTTTACTTTTTTTAATGTAAAACCACTCACTTTCTCCAAGGTGTCGATCCTCTGCTTCAGCAGCCTGTTCTCTGTGCGGAGTCTCTGCAACAAGAAGAGACTAAACTATATCAGACAGCAGGAAACACAATGAGCTAGCGTTATCTATGGTGAAGTATCATGTTTTACAGAAATATTAAAATATCATTCCAAGTATTTTTTTTATTATCTCTTTTGGTCCACCATGCCACTTTCACAACATGTTAAGGACAGTGGATACTTACAAATAACGTTAATATAAAAAACAAACAAATAAATACAAATAACAGAAAAAGGACATGCAAGGCTTTGTTCTGAAAGCAATCACATGGAAATGTAACAAGATTTTATCATTCTGGAAAATTTCTATTGGTCTGCTGCTCATTAAAACATCCACACAAGGCTGGCAACACACTATGGGTTTCATAAGAGCCTGATGTCTTTCACTATGATAATATTGTTCTTTTTGGAATTTTAAAGAAAAAGTCCCACAAAATGTAGTCACGTCATATTGTTACTTTAATCTATTTGATAAATAGTTTTAGGCAAGCATATAGAAAGAGTGCACATTTGTATACTAATACGCTATTTATTGATAGACTGTTAATCTCCAGCAGGCCATTTACAGTTAGCCAGACAGATTTGGAAACTGATCATGCACCACTAGTGTAAGTATAACACAGAAAACTGCATGGGAATCTAAAGCCGAATTAACACACAAGAATACATTTTTTAATATCTGTTCATATGTCTCATACATCATTTTTTTGACAATTGTGTTATCAGTAGTGGTGGGCCGTTATCGGCATTAACATGCTGCGTTAACGTTAGACTCTTATCTGGCAATAAAAAAAATATTGCTGTTCATCTATTCACAAAGTTGGGTTGGGAGCTGGGTCTTTCACCTTGATATTTTAGCGCGGATGTATACCTTGCCGAATTGCACTGTAGGGGGCGAGAACGAGTCTTCAAACCTGTGTGTATGCCTACTGTGAAACAGGGACGTCACTAGGACGGAAAGACAAGGGGGGCTTAGCCCCCAGGGCTGTAGGAAGGAATTACAGGGCTGGAAACTTTTCACCAAACCTTTCCTTTCACTTAAGGAAACAAGTAAAGTTAAGCAGTGAACAGTTATGGACACTCATAGTATTGTTTGGTTGAACTGAGTACAAACAGCGCCACCAGAATAATATTACTAAATGGGCTCCGGTTGCTACTTGCTAACAAGCAGCGAAGTGTAGCTTCGCCTGGGTCCTAATGCCCGCCTGCTACCTACAGCAGCTTCGACAGCCAGTACATAATTTTAATTGAATAATGATAGCTAGACTTATTTCAATACATAGTCTTGTTTCTATTTGTGATATCTTGTATGAAATGTTTGGATATATAATTTAAAAATAGTATAATAGTGACTATATATTTAGGGTGGCTTGGGATCATTTTGGGGGGGCTTCTAGATTAACCTAGATTAATTCCAAGATTAAAAGGATATTAATCTATATTTAAAAAAATTAATCTATGCCCACCATTAGTTATCAGTAATTTCATTTACAAGATTAACACAGTACTACACAAATGTTCTCATCAGAAAAGCGGTCTTACCTTTATCTCCACCTGTTCCTCCATCTCCTTGGTTTTTATAGTAGTGTATTCCTTCTCCAACCTGGTTTGACATAAAACTCTCAGTTAAATGCTGCACACATGTACAGCTTTTCTTACAAAACAGATTCTGATTTAATACGTTTCCTGGATGGTGACAACCCACTTTTTCATTTTCTTCGCATTGTATTTGACTTGATAAGCAACTTGGATAACTTTGTCCGGTCCACTGTCCAACTGGTGGGGGATGACCTTCTGAAAGTACTGGAAACAACAGAAGAGTGTGGACTTAGGACCTTTTCTACTTTCCAAAAGCACCAAGTTAAAGAAACAGTTAAACCACAAAATCAGGTCTACATAACATTCCACTCACTCCAGACGAAGATGACATGTTCCCAAACCTTCTCTCAAACTTAATTTAGGCTCCATTAACAAACGTTTACTCGGACTAGAAAGGACTGAGCTAAGACCAAGATTTTCTGTATTTACGTCAGTTGTTGCCACAAAAAAGGATCCTCCCTCCTACTACTGAGAAAAAACTCAGTGAAAACAAACTCTCTTGTCTTTAAAGGCTGCCTGCAACATCTGGCTACATGTTGACATTCTGTAAATATTTTATACCTCATTTTGAGTCCTAAACAACATGTTACCTTAATCAAGACTGTGTTGAGTGGGTTGAGAGAGCTTTTGGGGATGTGTTTAGAAAGAGATTAGGGTGACTACTGACTTCTAGGATTTGTTGGCAACACTAGCCTTGAAGCTCCAATTCCAAACTAAACAAGCAAAATTTAAGCACCAAACAGGTCTTGGCGGGTCGACTGCATCTGGGGTGAGTGGAAAACTTTGGCAAAACAATTCTTTAAATAAATGATCCAGAAAATGGTAAAATGTAAGCCTCGATCCCTGACATCTACTAGCACTTACACTCAAATACACACAATTTTGAAGGCAGTATCTAGTTAAGCTCCTCCGAAGGACACTTAAAAACAGACTACATATTACAGATGTACAAAACTAAGAACATTGTGGCAGCTCTCATAAACGTGGTGTTGGTTGCAGTATCTACAGTAAACATTCATTTAAGCAGCAAACCTGTAACATGCCCTCCATGTCCAACTGGATTAGCTCTGCCTGATTCATCTGAAGGATGGCCAGACCTACACGGAACACTATCTCCAAACCCTACAATCAGACCAGCAGAAAAACAAGCTCAATAAAGAGTCTGCAATAAACCTATTCACCCAACAGAGGGCGATCAGTGACTGCATTTGAACAGTGACTTATGTCAAATAATCATGAAATGCAGTCATAAGATAATGTAAACGGACAACTGTGAGTGAATATTAATGACATTACATATTAAACTTTACACAATATTACAGCAATTACAATAACAATTACTCAATAATACTATATACATATAACTATATGAACACATCTGTAACACAAAAAATCATGATTTGTCTTCTGTAAGGATTTTCTCACCTCACACATGAAGATGTCAAAGATACGTGTTGCAACAGGCAAGGGAAAGGAGGTGAGAAAGATGGTGAGAAACCACGATGAGGCGTACATGGAGGTGTGGAAACTCTGAGCCTGGAAATGCATGTGCAGCTCTGGCAGCTGTTCCTGATGGAAAATAAAGAACAAAGGGAACGGTCAGAGTAGGGAGAGGGGGAGAGAGAGAGCAGTCATTTTTCCTTTTCATGTCTCAGGGAAGTAGTGAAATGTAACTGCAGAAACATTATGTTGTTCAGACTTCTGAAGCAGGGTTAAGATAGTTCAGTATTTATGGATATATTTGGACAGTGATGAAATTAAAAGTAAACTGTATGGTGAAAGATTGTTTAGGCTTTAATTATTGTTTTACAACATTTTTGTGTACACACTGCCAGTCCAAAACGATTTAGTAGACACCCAGATATTCCTGCTTGGGTTTACTCAGCATTTTAATAACAATTCCTAATAAATAGTAGTAATTAATAGAACGTATTATAACCCCCCTGATCTACTAGCAGACAGTTCCAACCATAACCTAACAAACCTAACCTATCCTGGGTCATCAAAAGTACTCAAATAATAGAGGAGGATATATCAGATTAGGGTTAAAACAGGGGCATCCGATTATGGTTCTGGAAGTCCAGTGTTAAGCACAATTTGATGTCCTCACACAAACCTAATAAGCTGACTGCGGAGTTGAATTGGGCATGACTGAGCAGAGATACCACTAAAATATTCGTCACTAACGTCCTCCTCAACCACAGATGGACACATATGGGTTAAACTTCTCCACCGTGAGAGATCCATGGCACAGGGGTCGTATTGTAATTAGCAACATGTATTAATATTTACAATCTTAAATAACATGTAAATGATAAAGTAATCAAAAACAACACACTTGTTTTAATTGTATATATTTGAACGTTTAAATATATTTGGATACTTTTTTGCCGATACTTTTTTGCATACATCAACTTTGAGCAAGATTTGACCAAAGTACACACACATTCACCTGGGTATAGTTTCTCTGTACCTTTCGTCATCTCATAAGAGGGTTCAGAGTGAACGGAGAACATAATATTTCATTACTTACCTGAATCATACATTCAAACTGGTACATGCAGAGGCCCAGCTCAGCCATGCTGGGTTTAAACAGTTCTCTCAGACGGTAATCCTGCATTAGCTTCACAAACACACAGAACGCTTCCTCTTCTGGCATCTAAGAACACAAATCCATGATCATAACATCTGTTGTGTACACATTTCTAACAAACGTAATGGCCCTAAAAATACCCACGCTGCTTAGCGAACATGTTGGTATACAGATGCATTTTACAGATTTGTATGTCACACAGATTTTCACAAACAGACAGCATCGCTATTTCTATTCATACTGTGTATTTTTTTTTTTTTTTTTTTGGATAAATCCATAATTACTAGAGATGGAGGAAAAAACTGATGTGTAGCAATTCATGTATCGGCACAAAGACACAAATCAAGTTCATCCATCTATAATTTGTGTGTTTTGAATTCAAAGTGGAGAAATATTGCAGTTCTTCTATAATCCTACAGGTGGCGTGCTCAAAGCTATTCACATACTGGCAGACAGAAATCTGTGTAGCAGGAGCTTTAAGTTAACTTTCAATTTTAAGGTAAAATGTATATACTGTTGTATTTGAAGATGTTTTGCATTATGTAAAATCTATCTGGTTTCTGAGGAGGACAATAGGAATTTGGAGTATGCTGTTACTTGTGTGCAATTTATCTGTGCAGCTATTGATTAAAACTTTAGCGCTAAACCTTGTTGAATTAAATAGTACGATTGAATCAGGATACTTATAAAACCCATAATGAATTGACATCTAGTTATTGTGATAATACTGTGTCAGGTGGTCATTGATGATTCCCATCCCTAATAATTACCTGCATAAGCAGCAGCCCAACAATGAAAGCACTTCCCTGGCAGTAGCCCACCTCCCTGTCCACCAGCGAGTAAGCCTGTGACATCAGTGACATCAGGAAGTGAGGGACACACACACACACACACACACACAAAACTTATCTAGACAGACCAAGTGCTTGATACAGTGATTTTTAGGTCAAAGTGTAACTGCAGAGTCAAGAGTTTCATATTTGGTTTAATGGCTGTTTAATCAACTGTTAAGGCACATTTTTTAGACACACGGAGTTAAAAAATAATCCAGCAAGGCAGCAGTCTCAGAATTTCTATCGATAACACAATTAAGCATTTCAACATAACTACACTCAATTTCATCATTTTTCATTGTGTGCAACGGGAAACCCTTTTGAACATCAAAAGACTGAAACACCTGCAGATATCAGAGTTACAGTGTGATAAATGGGGCCCAACTCGCAAGTAACAGTTTTACTGAAATCCAAAAGCATCATGATGACTTAAGGAACAGTTTAATCTAAACCACAGGGCTGTGGACCGGTATTGGTCCAAGAATCATTTGGTATCGGACCACACAGAAAGACAGAATAAATATTTTATTCATTTATCTGAGTCTGAAAGATCTTTGATTTTGAGGGAAAAAAAACCCAGTTAATCTTTTCTTCACTTGTCCTTTTATTTTTGCCAACTTTGTGCCAACCTCTGACTTTCTCTTTTGACAGAGTTTGCTAACGTGGGTAGTAACTTGGTTAAAAGCAGATAGGTATGAAAAACTACTGAAGCACTGATGTACACTACCAGACAAAAGTTTTAGAACACCCCAGTGTTTCAAGCTTTTTTTAATTGAAGTTCAATGAAAAGCATGAAATGGTACAAAGGACAGTGCTGAACTGCGAGAGGTTTAAAACATGTAAGGTTACCCAGAAGTGGGAAATAAACCCTGCAGTTCCTCTGGTATGTGTCTAGTTGGTTGGGTTCGTCCTACAGCAAGATAGTGACCCAAAACAAAGTCCAAGCTCTGCCCAGAATTACCTTAGAAAAAAGAACAATATGGCAAGCTGGAAAACAGGGAGTTCCCAGAAGTCCCATCTAAAGCAGCTAGATGGGGAAGTCTCCCCATCTAGCTGATTTAGGATGAACTGGACAGAAGAATTTCTGCAACAGAGTTGGGAAGAACTTTCTGCAGAATGAACAATGAGAACGGTTTGAATTTCAATACAAAAAAAATTGGGGTGTTCTAAAATATTAGACCGCTAGTCGCTCTGGATAAGAGTGTCAGCCATAACTGTAATTGTAAAACACACTGGGTGGAACTTTATTAAACTTTATTAAATTATATAAACTTTGTTAATTGTCTGAAAAAAAATAAAATAAGTACACGTCCTCTATGCATTGAGGTGAAGAATTACTGTTTTTAATTGGGGAATTTAACAAAATGTTCTACCGATCCCCTCTACCCTCACTTGTGAACAAGACCCAGAGATCCTTGAACTCCTCCACTTCTGGCAGAACCTGAACCTGAACTGAAGTGGCCAATCCACCCATTTCCAACTTTTGATTCCAAAAAATCAAACATGAGCCACAGTTAAAACTGCTATTTTGAATCCTGAAGTTTGAACATACTTTTGTCCATTTTCATCTGGCACACCATGTCAGAAACTACATAGACTTTTTAATGTTACTGAACAGAGCACTGTGTTAAATGTGTGTTGATTTAGGCAATTGCACAATTGCTAATTAGTTTTCCAGTTACGAAATAAGAAATATCAAAAATGTCTTGCCTACATCAGGGCTAAGGAGCACACTAGTCATAAAGTTGACCTGAGAGATGTTTATTTGAAGAGAACATACCTTCATGACATTAAATAGGACTTCTTGGCCCAGGCTGTCCTTCTCTTTGAAGAACTCATGCTCAGGATATGTTCGGGCGATATCTCGGCGGATCAGCTTCTCGCAGGGCGACGTCATCTTCAGCAGCTCGGAGTACTGGTCCTTTATGGGCAGATTCTGGGCGCTACATAGCAGCTGCCACACTATTGCCCTGAAGTGATGTGGGATGCCCTTCCTGACTAGTTCCTGAAAAGGGACAGATCCACATACTAAGGAGAAGGGAATGATCATGATATCAAGGCTACAGCTGATGACAGTTTCAATACTATTTCAGATTACGTTAAGAGGAAACAATTTAACCGAGGAACACCCTCTCACAAATATGATGGCAAAACAAAATTCATGACTTTTTCCACATTTCTAAAGTCCTTGGAAATACACATTTATATACAGCTTCTGCCTACTGAAATTTTCCATGAATACCGAATGTACCTCAGAAATGGTAATACCATTTTCTGCTGCTAAATATAGCCTGGACAGGATGTTTTCAGCGGAGCCCAGAGCTGTTCTAGCCTGATATTACTGACGGGAAGATGGTTCCTCAACTTATTACGACAACATACATCTCACGGATCTGCAGTTGGTCATTCCAGTGTAGAACTTAAACTAGAGTCCACCCACACACACACACACACACAAACTGTGGAGATCCCTCAGTGCTGAGGGAGGCAAGAAGACAAGGGTCTTTTGTTAAAACAGTGCTGAAGGAGGCTGTTAGATATGAGCCCTTTGTTAAAGCACACAGACACCCCTGGGCAAAACCCCCCCTCAGCATAGATCTAGTTAATATTTACTGACAGTTAATACATTCATCTACATTTCTTTTTAATGAATTATATATATATATTTTTTTTTTAAAAAAACATATTTTTCAACTGTATATAGCCCTTTTCAATGATGTGCATTAAATCAATCAAGTTTCTTTTATTTTTTTAAACCTTATCGGTCACTGACCAGTATCTGTGTCAGTTAAGTGTGTTTCATAGATTTCAAAATAATACAAACTTTTTTCATGGAATCATCCATTTCACCACTCTGACAGTTTTACCAGACAGGTGCTGCAAACACACTTTGATAAAAATATTTGAAGGTCAAATTATTGACCACTGCTGAAAACTAGGATACCTAGAAACTCTTCATACCTACATAATGTGTTTTTTGTTGTGCATAGGGCTGGACGATATGGCAAAAATTTATATCACGATATATTTCTTAATTTTGGTCGATACGATATAAATCCGATAT
>JBBIGB010000109.1:8164422-8175045 GCA_037577075.1 Alestopetersius hilgendorfi
CTGTTAAATGAACAATTTCGCTTTAAGGGTGTTCTCACACAGGCAGTTTGAACCGTGCCCAAGTGCGTTTGACCACCAAAGCACGGTTCATTTAGCCGTCCCTGGCCCGCTTGGAAGAGGTGTGCCAGAGCACGGTTCAGTTGGACTCGGGCATGGTTCGCATGTAGTGTTTTTTTTCCAGATTTGCCATTAACTACTTAATTTTAATTCATCGCTTTACAGCCCTAACCGAGTGCTTGCACCGCAGAGAAATCGCACTTCAAAAGGCGTGCTTCCAGGTCGTCCCCTTGTGTGAAAACATCCAAAAAATATATATTTATTGCCACAAAAGTGAGGATATCTGCAGTTCCCATGTTATTGTGGGGCGTTCCACGTTCGGTTCTCAAAAAAAATCTGGGGGATTACTGTAATAAACTCCGAATTTAAATTATGAAAGCATACAAATCAGCTTCACAAAGCCAGTACAGAAGGACACATTCACAGAGGGACACTCATCATTACTCATAATGCCAATGGTGAGAAAAAGGAAACAACATTTCTGCTTGACTTGAGCAGCACACACACACAAACACAAACACACACACACACACACACACACACACACACACACACACACACACACACACACACACACAGAGTGACATTCACCCAAACTAGTTACTACCACATACAGTTAGTCATATGTACCTACCTTCCACAGACACACTTATTTTTATACAATGTCAGGACGTGTATAAAGAGTAGGAGTGTGTAAAAATTGCCAACAGAAAGGGATGCGCTGAACCTAAGGTCACCATAACCAGTGCCAAGCATTAGAGAGGTATAAAGCCTGCCAGCACTGGGCTGTGATGCAGTGAAACTGCTGTAATCAAATGTATTTCTGTCCCACATGTATTAAACCTACCCATGTGCAATCATTTGTCCCCCCCCTTCCGCAGGGGTTACTCTACAAGAGTGTGTTTTTATAGTGTAAACTCTAAATATGTCCCCAAATATGCTCCCAGAACACTTAAATTTCATATTAAACTCAGTTTAATGCATTGCCCTTAAATTATTTATTGCCATAAAAAATGGCAAGTTTCTGCGTTATTGTGGGGATTTCCATGTAAAACTATGAGTTCGGTTCTCAAAAACAAATGTGTGTGTGACTGAATCTGCATATACTTACATAATCTTAACCTAAGGAACTTTCAGTTTCAGTGAATATAAAAAAGCACTTTATAAAGTCAGTAAAAAAAAAAGTTTTGTACATTTTTGCCGGGATAATGCAGAACACATACGTACACACACACACACACACACACACACACACACACACACACACACACACACACCAGGCTCCCGTATGGTACTTCTATTAGTAGTCTAAGCCTAACTCAGAGTGTGAAGACAGCGAAAGCTGAAGAAGCCTGACTAAGCTGCAGTCAGAGGGCCGGATTACACTCTTCTAGCAGATAAACAAGCTCACACACATGGAAACGTCCTTGTTTGGACAGCCCAGGCAGCTCTCTCACTCAGACATCAATGCCCTCCACTTCAGCGTCAGGGGTTTTAGAGCGCCGTTATAAGCCTTCTCCTGAATAATCATGGGCCCTGGTGAAGCATTTGCATTTATTCAAGGCATGACTTGGGCAATTCTGCAGTTGAAATATTGTCAAGTGGATTTAACAACCACCATGTTCTGAAGTTTCAGAACAGTTTCTGCTTACATGTAGAAAAAAAAAAACCATAGACTGGCTATGAAGAAAAAGAGACTCGCGAGTCTAATTGTGAAGCTGGTCCTTAAATTTGAACAGTGGCAAGTCATCCAGACAGACAGGAAAGCAGTAGAGGGTTTTTTCCACTTGTGCCCTGCTCTCATTAAGAGCAATGTGGCCCAGAAACGCACCACAGCCCATCCCCCTGAAACCGCTGCAGCTTTCATTGATTCAGACTTTAATATTCACACCCTGGGGCTAGTGCTGGGCTATATAACATCTATACAATGACACTGATTTCCGCACGCTTCAGTGGTATTGACAGATTAATGAATGTATGCTGACATAATCATGGTGACATTCTTCGAGAATACAGCGGTGTCTCTGCTGCAGGCAGCTTGTTGTTTGAGAATTATATTTTCGACAGATATTTTACAAATAGACTTGATGTTTAACATCTGATTGTTTCAGGTGGTTGAAAAAAAAAATAGCTGGAAACAGTGGTGTACTCAGGGAGCAGTAGGTGGGGGATAATCATATTGGGGTCTGTGACGCAGTCAGAAAGGCACACAGTGTCTTGAGTAACTCCTCCATAAAATTGGACTGCCACTCCCCACTTTTCACCAGAAGAACCATCAGCATTTCTTTAAAATCTGCTTCAGCTGCCTGTGAATACAGACCACATGGTGGTCAAATATCACTTATTTAATGGCAGCTTCTGAACAAAGTGACATGTAAAACAATGAAGGCCTGTAGTGTATACTGTATATGGTTAATGTGTGGAAAACTGATTCGCCATACAAGGTAACACTAGTCCTCAGACAAAGTGGGCTGAACAACCATATGCTGTGACTGAAACACAATTAGTCCTCTGCAGGTTTGTTGAAGTTTCTGCTCTTGCACACTAAGAAAGAGAACTGCAGAGAAGGCTGAGTCACCAGTGCCAATTATTATCTTAACAAAACAAATGGACTTGTTTTGCTATTAAATCATTGTCAGAGGTCTCTTCGATAACGTCCTGCGGATCAGGAAACCACACAGATTAGGCTAATGCTACTTCTCCGAAACAGTGCGACATACAGAGAAGTTAAACACTGTGATATTCTAAATGTAAAGACTTGTTTATTTTAGTGACGACTAAATGAAATTAAAGGTAAAGGAAATTTCAAAACACTTTTCTTAATCAATTTTTCCCAGGATTTTCGTTTCAACGTTCATAATAATGTGGATGCCCTGCAATGCTTGTATACACACAGGCCGAGACATTAAACTAACCATGAGTGCAGAAACATGATACGTAATGCAGTTTAGGGTGAAGTGTGTTATCATAACATTACAATTACAAGTTGATTTTCCTCTTTTTTTTTTTTTTAAACCTGTCGTGTCTGGCATCTTAGCAAACAGATCATTTTTCTCTAAAGGTGAGTGCCACCTCTTTACTATTAAAACAACTTCAAAGGATGGAAATCCACACAGCTATTAGACTTCCATGACACTTGTATAAGGGAGCTGAACACAATTTTGAGTGAAGGAACCAATACAAATGTTCCAAAATTAAATCTCATTACACTGAATGTTAAGGAAGTTTTTGCTTTCTCCAGTAAAGTAATCATATCTAGCTAGACTTACACAAAATAGAAACACTGATGTCTGTTATAAATTCAGCAAAATTAATAAAATGCATTTTACCACAGCGCAGTAATAGCACAGCATTACCTTATTCACACCCTACATCAGCGGTCCCCAACCTTTATTTGGTCACGGACCGGTTTAATATCAGAAACTATGTTCACAGTCCGGCCGTTAAGGAGTGGCAGATAAATATACATATATTATACAAATAAATGATACAAATTAAAATGGGGATATTTTATATATATAATAATGGGGTATCTAAAATATAATAATAAACGTAAATCTAATGTGTACTCGCAGCTTTATTAACAGCATTTTCAAAGGTTTTTTTTCTTTCTGTGCTGCCCGTGGACTGGTACCACATGACCCACGGCCCGGTACCAGTCCGCGGCCCGGAGGTTGGTACCACAAGTACCATCTACTCGATATACACCGATCAGACAAAACATAAAAACATCTGCCTAATACTGAGTAGCCCTCCATCATGTCGCCCAAACAGCTCTCACCTGTCGGGGCATGGACTACACAAGACCTCTGAAGATGTGTAGTGGTATCTGGTAAGCAGATACTTTACGTCCCATAAGTTTGCGAGACAGAAGCTCCATGGATTGGACTAATTTATCCAGCACATCCCACAGGTGTTCGATCTGACTGATATCTGAGGCATCCTGGAGGCCAGTTTAGACAGGCAGTAAATGCCAAAGAACTTATGGGTTCATCTTCTGGTGCACCCTGTTGCCATCTCATCCTCATTATAAGAAACTGTTATACATCAGATCAAGCCACCTTCTTTAAATTGGACCATCAGTGCTTCATGGTCCAATTCTGATGCTCATGTGCCCACTTTACACACTTTTGGTGGTAGAGCGAGGTCAGCATGGGCTATGCAGCCTCATACATAGCAAGCTGCAACGCTATGTTCTGACACCTTTCTGTCATATCCAACATTAACTTTGTCAGCAATTTGTATTACAGTAGCTCTTCTGTGGGATTGAACCAGACGGACACTCCCCACATAAATCAATGAGCTTTAGGCACACATGAAGCTCACTGATTTTTTTCACAGTCTGTTCTTCCTTTAGGTAGACAGTAACCGCTGCATAAAGGGAGCACCCCACTAAACCTGTAGTTTTGGAGATTCTATGGCCCAGTCATCTAGACATCCCAATCTGGCCTTAAATCTCTCAGATTCTTACTCCTGCCCATTTAAACTGCTTATAAAACATCAACTTTAGGAAGTGATTGTGCACTGGCTGCCTAATATATTCCACACAGTGACAGGTGCCATTGTAACAAGATAATCAGTGTTATTCACTTCACCTGTCAGAGGGTTTAATGCTGTGGCTGAGTGGTGTGCAATGCCATTAAATGAGTCTCATGTCTGCTACATCTCCTCACTAATGGAGTGAGACTCATCTCTAACTGCAGAACTAGGATGGATACAGCACAAACGTGACATAAAACAAAAGCCAAATGCAGTCTACAGGGAAAAAATGCAATATCTTAAAAGAGCTTGTGCTATAATTCGCCTAATATCACGGACTAAGATTTTACTTTGAGCTGAGGATAAACTATCTCAAATGGATGCTATCTCAAATGTTATCAGTATTCAGTTTATAACAGGGGTTCTCCGCTTCATTACAGGGGACCCCATGATGGGAGCTGATATTAAAAACTGCTTGATTAATAAAGACGTCTTTAAAAAGTTCGATTCAGTTGTGAACCTGCTGAAGTGGTTTATTGAAAAGGACATGTTCACTCGAATTGATTTGTTGAGTCAATACAAGGTTGCACGAGCTCGTGTTTCACATCAGCGAGACCACTGTTCGCACGTTTGGGGGTGGACCGAGGTCAGCATGGCCACTCTGACCGGTCTGAGAGTGTGCAGCCCCCCATATGCAGCAAGCCCTGACGCACTGTGTTTTCTAACACCTTTATGTTATAGACAACACTTTGTCAGCAATCTGGGCTACAGTAGATGTACTGTGGGACTGAACCACACAGACACTACCCACATAAACATAAACCAGTAAGCTGTGGGCACCCCTGAACCTGGCGCTGATTAACCAGTGGTCCTTCTTTGGACCACTTCTGGTAGATGCTAACCATTGCATAAACGGGAACACCCGTCCAGACCCACCGTTTTGGAGATGTCCTGTAATTGAGAATTAATAGGAACGGCATGCGATTAATAGGGTTAATAAATTAATAAAACATTAATTAAACGTCGCAAAAAAGTTTGATTCGGTTGTGAACCGGTTAAAGAGATTTTTGAAAAGGACAAGTTCACACCAATTGATATGTTCACGAGTCGACACGAGGCTGAGCGAGCTAGCTTTCAACATGAAGGACAACAGGTTCAACGTTTACAGCTTCAAAAGGTGTTTTACATCAATCCGGTTGCTACAGCAACGCAGGAGAGAGATAGCTAAGCAACGTATCTAAGCAACCAGCGTTCCGGAGTTAAATACAGCTGAACCAGCGTCAGCCGGAGACAGTACAGGCTGATCTAGGAAATAAAATTATTAATATGAAACTATTAATTAGAGAGACGCGGTGCAACCTGTTAAAAGTAACACAGAAAAATAAAACCACGGAAAGTTTGAAGTCACTGGTCTAAAGACAGCTCCTCCGTGAACACACAGCAGTAACTAATTTACCAAGATGATTGAAAACTTTCAGATGCAATGAATTGGAGTGAATTTTCCTGTTTTCTCCGTCTCGTAGAACTCAGTAAAAGGGGGTTGTGGTTAAAAGCCAATTACAGAGCAATCCAAAGACCCCGTGCAACCATCTCATGAGGCGAGCCGGCGTTGATCTTCTACCGCTCTGCAGCCTCTGTTTATCACGCACTGACATTTCGGACCGTTCCCACTTCTGCTAGCGTGTGTCTGGAGGAACAACCGAGCAGCCGTATATTCCTACCTGGATGTAGATGGGTCTCCTCAGCCAAAGCCATGGATTCAGACTCCGTGCCATGACTGAAACAGCACATTTCACTGCACTGACCTGGTCCAAAATAACACAACAGTGTCAAAAAGCTGTAAAAGATCGGTAAGGCAAAAAGACGAGGGAGAGCACTTTACCAAACTGGAATCCCCTCTTCGCTGTGGAATAAGCAGCTGATCTCCAGCAGAGCCCAGCTCACTGTACCTCCAGCATCCAGCCGCCAGGGGGCGCTAAAGGAGAGAGTATCGACCGCACATGATCAACCTGCCCCTTGTGAGTTGGTCTTTCTCTCATGCACGCCTGAAATGCCACTCTCGGTAATAACCATTTTATATCTGAAATTGTGACAATCTTTGCTGATTATTTTTAGCTTCTGCGCTGAAATGGCAAAAGGGGTCTACTAGCACTTCTGCACACTAATGGATTATGAAGTGATGAGCTAATAAAGTGGCCTATTATAGTAAACACTATACCAGTACAGCACACATTATGAACAGTGTGAACTTTTCTCTGCATTTGACCCGTACACCAAGTGAAATAATGGGGAACCAGCAACACAGGGGTGGTGTGGAGTTGGTATCTCCCTCAAGGGTACCTCAGCAGTGCCACTGGCAGTCCTGGGATTTCAAGCCAGAACCTTCTAGTCACAGGGGCAACGCCCTAACTCCCCCAGGCCACCAGCTGGTGTGTGATTGGCTTTTAATCACAAACCCCCTTCACTGTTTCTCAGATTTCTGCAAGACGAAAAAAGCTGAGGCTTTCAGTCTAGAATAAAACTGTAGGTTTAGAAAACTTGGATTCATTACATCTCTTTAAAACCCATCAGTAGATCACATCTGAAAATGGTATAAAAATATGTAGATGGCAATGAATGAAAACACATTGATCACTGATTCATCAAGTTGATTTGGAGAGTAGCAGGTACCCACTCACAACTTGCACAATTTTGAAACTATGCTATGGACATTTAAGTTATGATAGTTGAGAATTTGTAATGAAAATATGAAGATTAACTCACGTGTTTCACAGCTTTTGTGTGCCGTTCCTGAACACTGCTTTTGGAAATCAGGTTTTGTTTCTGCAAGAACTACGCTTTTAATGTTGTGGCGTCAATATTACGTAGTTATAGGGGTTTGTACATACATTATGAATAAAAGTATTGGGACAAACCCGTTTTTCAGGGATTGGGTTAGGCCCCTTCTTCCAGCAAAGAACGATTTTAATGCTTCAGCAAAACTACACTTTTTGGACAATGTCCGTGTACAAAACAAGGTCCATAAAGACATGGTTGGATATGTTTGGAGTGGAAGAACTTGACGGGCCAAACAGAGCCCTGATCTCAACCCCATTAAACACCTTTGGGATGAACTAGAATGGAGATTGCAAGCCAGGACTTCTCATCCAACATCAGTGCTTGACCTCATAAATGCTCTCCACAGAAACGATCCAAAAACTTACGGAGAGCCTTTCAATAAGGGTGGAAGTTGTTGTAGTTGCAAAGGAGGGACCGACGCCACTTGTAGGTGTAATGGTCATGTGTCCCAATACTTTTGTCCGTACAGTGTGAGCATATGAATTATATTATCAAGCAGGTAGTTCACGGTTTACAAAAGTGTGCTAATATTTAGGGTACATTTGAGGTACAGCAGCGAATTACAAAAGCACCAGGTACATGAGGTCATACCATGCTAGCAATAGCAACGACCCCTTCTTTGCTGTTTAATCTCAATTAGAAAACACAAGAGGTTATAGGATTTCCCAATCAAAAGCCTTTAACAAATGGAATTACTACTTGAAATTTTTTCACAAATATTTCCCAGACACTAGTGCCCCTTTAGATAATAGTAATATCTCAGTATATATTGTATATGGAGGTGTTCACACAGATCCAAAACGCTTCAGGAAAAAAACTAATTAGAAAATATACAAACAGAATTCTTAAGAAAGCCCATTGCAGGAATGCATTAAGCATATCATCAAAAGTGAGTCAAGTAATTCCGTTTGTGGCATAGCCCTGCTTTTATTTGGATGTCCTTGTAACTGAATTTTGATCTTGAGGCGCTGTCTGTACCTCACTATACAGAAACCTCCCTGCCAGTGTGCAGCCTCGCTGAGACATCCATCACAGAATCCAAAATCTCAGTTAAAAGAACAGAAAAAGTACACAACCATAATGCATAGAAATCTTAACCAACTGGTTAAAAAGGCTGTTTTGTACATAAGAGCTGACTTTCTAAGTTTTGTGCTGCATTTATATAGTAAATAATTGGCATTTTATCTAAACTGCTTGCATCCCATCTGTACATTATTCATACCAGACACACGCGCACACATCCATGCTGCTAGTTAAAGCAGCGCATACATGCAATGCAGCTGAGGCCTGAAAACACAAAAGTTCCTTGTGTCAGCAATATATTTTACAACAAAAATAAATGCGCAACTTCCTTACATTCTGTCTGTGTCAAAGCAACATAGGGAGAGAGTAAACCTGACCCATTTAGACTTCATGTGGCTACATGGAGTTTATTTGAAGCAGTCATCCAGAACGCAACTCAACACCACAACTCTATTCCAATCAGTCTTTTCCCTTTAAGGTCTACTTAGTCCATCCTCCCTTCACTCCACCTCTGCCACGTGAGCTACCTCCACCTCCATGGTCTGAATGATATCGGCAGCCTCCTCCACTTTCATTCCAGCCTGCTGTGCAAGAACATAGTTCACCACCTGCATAATACTCTGGTCTGAAAGTGTTGTGATGGCCCCATCGCTGACTGCTTGAACAGCTTCTACAGCCTCCACTGTCTCCTCTGTAATGAGAACTGTCTCGATTTCCTCAGTAGAGGGCGGCTGAGGTGGTTGAAGCTCAGGAGGCAGCTCTGGGCTGATAATGCTGACTGCGTGCTCCACCTGAGTGCCCTGGTTATGGAACTGCAGTGTGTCCTTCTCCAGCATGATCTTTCCCGGCAAATGGTCTCCGTGGTACTTAGTTATGTGCTTCCGCAGTGTGCGGGCATCAATGTGGGCCTCTTGGCACAGCGGGCAGACGTATGGGCGCTCTCCTGTGTGTGTGCGGACATGGCGCTTCAGCGAGCGGGCATCGGCCCATGCCACACCACAAGTTAAACACTCAAATGGCTTCACCCCTATAGAGAGAAGGAAGACGACAAGTTGGGCTTTGGAGTAAATGCTACTGAAGTGACGTGCAACCAAATGAAAACAATGCAATATGGTAATATTTCACTAAATATAAAGGATTCATATCTGACATTTCTGAAGTCCTCTTATAAAGATTGTGAGGGTTTGTGTATCAAATAAAAACAATGATTGTGCCTTTGTAGAGACATATGTAAATGATCTCTGTTCTGTTTGGCAGAACCACTCAAACAGCAATCAATGGTGAAACTCTGAATAGGTGCACATAAGGAAATGCACATCACAAAAACAGTGAATTCAATAATGGGCTCTTCTGTATACATCAGTGTTTACATAAAACATTTCATTTTTTTATGCATTGGGCCTTCCAATAGATCTCTTAGTGCAGGATTTTTTACATGTAAAGTAAAATTTGTTAATAGGAACCCCTTTCACACATGTACCATTATAATTCCTTTCACACAAACACTGCAAAATATCCCATTCATCGCTTTCTTATAAAAACAATTCTACAAAAACTGCTAAAATGTTTGTGAACAGAGTTTCAAAAGCCGCAGCAGTTGAACAAGCCAGCTGACACTCATATATATGCAAAGGAAACTACTCACTTGAATCCATTTGTAACACTTTAATTATTCCTAATTATTTCCCCTATCCTCACAACATGGAGTGTCTATGCCAAAATTTATGCAGGAATATTCTCTTGAGACAAATTAGTCTTTAATACAGACACATCCATGTTAAATATGCAACAGCTTCAGTGTGAAAGATCTGGTCTGCCACCTAGGGGAAACAGTTTGCATTGCATATCGAGGTCTACATGGGGCTTCTACGAGCCAAGTCATTACATCCAAATGTGCAAAATGAACATAAAAAGCTTAAATATGTGTTCACCTTGGTGGTTGTTCATGTGACGTCTGTATTCTCTAAGCTGAGTGAACTTCCTGCCACAGTGTTCACACTCTCTGTCCAGGTTCTGCTTCACTCTGCCCTTCTTTCCGTGTGTGGCTTTCTTCTCGTGTCTTCTGAACAGGGCCTTCTCAAAGAATTCTTTTCCACACACATTACACCTAGCAAATCAACAAAACACCCATGTCATAATGTATAGTAATGTAAATACTTTTTCATCTAATGAACTACTGTAATTAAGTTTTCTAGCATTACTGAAGCATCCTAGTAACAATAGATT
>JBBIGB010000109.1:8177028-8187509 GCA_037577075.1 Alestopetersius hilgendorfi
TTGGTGAAAAGTGTTCAGCCCTCTATACACGCTAATTCCTTCCTACAGCCCTGGGGGCTAAGCCCCCCTTGTCTTTCCGGCATACACACAGATTCGAAGACTCGTTCTCGCCCCCTACAGTGCAATTCGGCAAGGTATACATCCGTGCTAAAAAATCAAGGTGAAAGTTGACCCAGCTCCCAACCCAACTTTGTGAATACATTAACGGTGATGTTTTTTTTATCGCCCAATAAGAGTCAGCATGTTAACGCCGATAACGGCCCAAAACCACCAAGCAAGATGACTACATTTTCATACTTAGAGATATTAGATATCCATTAGTCACAGAAACATTGTGATATTTGATAATATTCACTTTTATACTAAAGGGGGCTCATAAGATTATATACTGTATGAGCTTCTCAGTGAAATATGTTTGAGCATTTGCATGAAATATTAAATCTGTATCATTGTATTAAAAAGTTATAGCAGGAAATTTTATTCAATTTTCCACATACTTCACGAGTAGTTGATCAACCAATTCAATTTTATGTTGTATCTACAAAATGAATGTTTCTATAGGCCCCCAAATAGCCCAAATTATCACTACAGCTTCTTATAAGCTGCTTAAACCACATCCAGATCTTTAAAAAGATGTGGTGTAATTTAAGCCTGCTTTGTGAATACCAGTTCTGGTGTATAAAATAGTCACCTGTGTAGGGAAATTGTTCTTATTTTTAAAGTTTACAGTAAGTCACACTGTGTCCTTGTCAGGCTTGTAGTCCCAAGTAAGAGGCCTGTAGCCCAGTGCCCACAGCAGTTAGCTCAGAGCCCAGAGCAGACAGACCTGCTGGTTCCATTAGAAGAGCCACTAAAGCCCCTAACAGTCAGCCCAGGGCCTGTAGCATGTACCCCTGGGCCAGCAGCATGTAGCCCGGAGCTAACAGACCTTCTAGCCGAGCCTTTAAAGCTGCTAGTTATGTTAGCCCCATGTAGTGAGGCCCTAGAGAAGGATACTGAAAATCGTGAAAATCGTGAAAGTGAACAGCATGAAATTCCACATCTGCATTTAACCCATTCACCAAGTGAAGCAGTGGGCAGCCAGGAACACGGCACTTGGGGAGCAGAGTGTGGGGACGGTACCTTGCTCAGTGTAGCTCAGAGGTGCCTAGCGGTCTTGGGAATCGAACCCATGACATTCTGGTCGCAGGGTGAACACCCTAACTACTAGCAGAGGCCCTGATGCCCTAGAGAGGGATAGCCAAGGCCCTGATGCTCTAGAGAAGGATAGCCAAGGCCCTGAGGCCCTAGAAAGGGATAGCCAGGGCTAAGAGGCCCAGGAAGGGCTTAGCTGAGGCTTAGAGCTCCAGGGAGGGCTTAGCCATAGCTCAGAGGCCGAAAGGGGCCAGTAGCCCCACCAGTGGTAGGGGGCCTTACCCTGAATATTTTTTTTTAAGGGGTACTGGGGTTTTGGAAGGCTCCAGTCTATGAAGACGGCCCCACACTCAAGAATACCAAGGGGCTTCCAGAGTGCTCCGGTGGAGACAGCAGAGAGAGCTCCCGGTAGGATGCTCCATCTCGGACAAGGACAGAGAGGGGTTCCCCCCTGAGGGGCTCCGTGGAGGTGGCTTTGCCCACGTGGACAGTGAGGAGCTCTCAGTATGGGGCTCCAACCCCAAGGACAGTTAAGGCTCAGTCACAGAGGACATTGGGGCCTTCAGGTAGGGGCCCCACCCGAAAAGAGGAAGGGCTCCCAAGGGGAGCGTCCCGTGAGACCCACCAGGACTGCCCTTTGAAACGGTACCCTTCAGTGAGATGCGGATGGATGGGGCTCACAGGTCATTTCCCTTTGCCAACGCCTAACCTTCCTGCGTCCCTTTGGATGTTGTTCATGCCCCGGTGGGGTGTTCTAGGAGGGGGGTACTGTCAGAGCTGGGGACTGTAATGATAGGAGACCACTGGAGGCCGTCCTTTTTCTGTTTTTGGTTTTGGTGTTTTGTTTGAGAACCTTTTATTGTGAAAGTTGACTGCTGGGTGGTTGATGGTTACAGCTGTATTTGGTTTGTGTTAAGTGCTTGTGTTAAGTTATTGGTAGTTAGGTTTTAGTTTATGGGTGTTTAAGGGGTTTGTGTTACGGGGTCAGTGCTGGGCCACTGTCAAACTACCAAAGAGTGAAGTCTATGTTTCTCCTGTTATGCTTGAGTTAAAACTATAGTACTGTGTATGACACTTGAGTCAGTTTTGGTTTTGAAAATAAAAGAAACAATATGCAACACTTCGACTACTCCTGGTGTGTGTGTGCCTGCAACCGGTGTCAGGAGAAGGAAGGGAGACATGACAGACAGGTAAATCGAAGTGTGTGCCACCTTAATGAAGAGCTGATTGTGGTTGGAGCAGGTTGAGAGGTGAAGTACAGATTCAACTATTTGTTGTTAGCAACATTACTCTCACAGTGGCAGTTCTACACTTTTGGTCACATTTGGCTGATAGACAACATCTGGGGTGCGTGGAAAAAAATGATCAATTTGATTTACCACTAAACCACTCCAGCAAAGCACAATATCAGTAGTAGGGTTTTTGCAGTGTAAAAAGTTATTCATAGTACTTAGTACTACAATAGAACAGAACAGAATAGAATATAATAGAATAAAATAGAATAAAATATACTTAAAATGCAGTATATATAAAACACAATAGTGTCCTAACAGTAGTGCTCTAATAACTTAAATAAAAGATGTTAATCTAGTACTGTTTCTGGGGCCATTAGCAGCTTTCGAGGACCCCAGGCATGAGGTCCATGTCTTACCTATTTTAATCATACTGTCAGCAAGAATGAAAAAATTATGTTTATTTAATTCATTATGATTAAGAAACAAGGGCTTACTGGGCTTTTAAACAAATACTAGTAGTACTAACAACAACAACAACAACAATAATAATAATAACAATAATAATAATAATAATAATAATAATAATAATAATAATAATAATAATAATAATAACTTCATCTGTAAATAGTAAATGTACTTTTTGTCATGATTGGCCGATGTTGGGCACGTTAATTGTATTCAAGCATAACATTAGACATAAAGGTATCAAGTGACATGCTGTAGAAATTCTAACTCAGTGAAACAAGGTGTGAAAATGATTATGTAACTGAAAGGAACGGTGTGTGTGCGGATGCCTGTAAGAGAGATGGCATCAAGGGTGTTGTCCTGCAGGACGGGGGCGCTGTAGTTCTCTCTTTGAGAGCAGATGGAGCACTTTGTATTCATGCCAGGATAAAGTCTCTGCTGAGGAAAGTGTCGTGACTGTGGCTGAACTGGAGGAAAATATGCCTGCTTCATTCAGCTACCATCCCCATTTACTGACAGCCCACAAAATAAACGTCAACAATATCTGAAAAATAGCCACTGTAGTCTTTTCTGAATGTGAAGTTAATAAGATCCTAGACCCTCAATCGTTGCTCGGCTCCATGATAAATGTTAAAGTTTAAGTACCACTCAACATCTCTTTGTGCTGTATCTGTAGCATGCAGTTCATTGTCATCTTTTAATTTGTTTCCCTCGACTAAGCAAAAGAACAGAAAACCCCCTTTTAAAAGAAAAGTTAATGGCCAGGTGCTGAAACATCTTCCCATTGACTTCTATTGCTAATATGGTTTGAGTGGACAGATTAGCATTACAAGGACATTCATTTATATGATAATTGATCACATGTTTGTAGACATGAGAGATTAAATGCCAGAGTGTTTATTTCAGCCTGCTACTCTGTCAGAAAACCTTTAAGAAGGAAAAAAAAAATAGGAGCAATTGTTCAAATTTAATTTTTTTGACCATTTATACTAGCACATTGATTATTAAACTGTCAAATAATGTATAGGGCAGTTAGTGTTTTAAATGATCTAATAAATAATGTCACATAGTCCAGGCTCATGCATGCTTCATATCTTACTGTTCTAGGTGCTTGATGTTCACATAAGACTCTTACTCTGATTCTGAGTGCACTCTGGAGATAATAAAGATAAAAGCGGCTGTGCTTTCAGATGATTTGTTTAAATGGCAGCTGATGATAGACGCACACACCTCACAAATGCACAAAATAAATAGCTCAGAGATGTGAAACTGCAGGCGTCCTTTCCTGCCATTATCTGGCAGTACGGTCTATGAGCCGTGCATGAAAAATGAGAGAGGCATTACAAAACGAGACAAGGCGTTTCTTTCCCTAGTAGCCACTATGAAAGCTTCCAAGCATTTTCAAATGAACTCCATTCAGTTTAGCCCAACTGAGAGAACGCAGTCAGAGATTAATATATTGTCTCGTAAAAAGCACAACGCTTATATGATACTATATGTGTCTCATCATATTCTTCTTTATCATTTAAAGTGTGAGTAACAATGTGGACTCTGTTCGGGGTCAGCGTTGAAGAACTGAGAGTGAGGGCGAAAGAGCAAATGAGAGAAAGTGGGAGTGGTCTAGCAGCACTTGCACTCTGGCACAAATGAATGCCTTGTGCTGCCCTTGAAATGCACTGGCACGGTCAGCCACGGTCAGGTGTGGTAGTAAAGGCACAGAGCCAATTCACATGTCCTTCGGGCCCTCATCAGCACACCCTCAGGCTCTCTATGGCATGTGTACACGTATGTGCACTCATTAAGATTCATACCTGTTTACACCATCAAGTCTGTGTTTATAGTATACATGAGATTTCCAACAGAATTTGACTTTTACCGTGGAAGGACATGGGGCCCATTCACAGCATTTCAGTGGAGTGGAAAATCCACTAAGTTCTCAGAAAGAAGAGAGATAACTCCTACTGCAGCTACATTTACTATGACGGACAGTGGATTAGTAGAGAAAGTATTTGGCACACAATGGCCTAACACTCAAACAAAAGCTATCCCTTTTCTTATCGCGAAGAAGCCTCCATATGTCCAAGGCTTGAGAAGTGCTCCAGAAGGAGGCTGGTTTACATTTCTTACACTTCTGTAAGGTCTGTAAGTGTTCATCTGTTTATCTGTACTCTTCCACTGTTATGACTGTTCTGTATCTACACAATAATAAAGGCAGTTGTAGAGATCTATCAGCAGGGGGCACACTATTGTTCACTCGCAATGACTTTCTTTCCACCGGAGGACATTGCATTGGCTTGCCGTTCATTCCAGATTTTAAAGTATAGCAAAGTCAACCTGGAGCAAACCGCAATTGGATGTTGCTTTGTTGGCCATGCTGCTGAGTCAGGCAGTAAATAAAAGGCACATTCCACTGGAATATACTGGTTCATTATAGTCTGTCTACATCAACTCTGCGGTTCCTGGAATAAACTGTCTCAGCAGAGCCCTGATACACTGAGCCAATATGTATGATACCCCTGTATATAACTGTACTTCAACATCTGGAATAGCAAGGCAGACTGTATGGACATAAGCATGTTGAAACCTGCCCATTACACATTTATGAGCTCATTGGACGTCCTATTCCAAAACCAAGGCTATTAAAATAAAGTTTCATATTTTTTTGCATGTATAACAGCCTCCAGTCATCTGGGAAGGCTTTCCACAAGTTTATGATGTGTGTCTGTGGGAATATATGCCTCTTCAGCCAAAAACGCATTTGTGAGGTCAGGCACCGATGCTGGACAAGTAGGTCTGCCTCACAATCAATGTTCCAATTTAACCCAAAAGGCATTCAGTTGGATCGATGTCAGACAGCTCAAGTTCCTACACATCATACACATCAAACCAAGTTTTTAAAGACTTGCTTTGTGCACATGAGCAGAGACATGCTGGAGCAGGAAGGAGCCTTCCTCCAACAGCAGCAACAAAGTTAGTAGAGTATAATTGTTTAAATTTCTTTGTATGCTCTAGCATAAACATTACCCTTCATTGAATTTGAAGGGGCAAACCCAAACCCTGAAAAGCCCCAGCCCATTTCCCCTCCTACACCAAACTTCATTGTCCTCCAAGCCCAGACTGAGCCATCAATCAGTAAATATAGGCCTACATTCAACAAAGAAAGGTGTTGTATTTTGGTAAAAAAAAAAAAAAAACATGCATAAAAATGCCTATTCAGTGTAAACCCCAAAAATTTGACCCCAAATATATTTGGGTATATGCACCCAAAACACTTTAATTTCATTTTAAACTCAGTTTAATGCATTACCCTTAAAGAAAATGTAAAGGTAAACGCACATGCACCTTTTTAAATTTAAATTCACCTTGAGATATGCAACTCGGAAGGTTGCAGGACAAAAGTATTGGGACAGGTGGCAAGGTGAATGGCTTTCGGAGAATAAAACCTGATCTATTGGGGCTAAGAATACAAATTAGGGCTCGTTGGAAAGGTCTCCTGGAAACTGTGGAGTTTGAAGTTTCTGAAAGCTTTCCCGAGATATGCAACTTGTAAGGTCGCGGGACAAAAGTATTGGGACACTACGGAGGGGTGAACGGGTCCCCTTGTGTGAAAACATCCAGAGGCAGACGATATTTACAGTTTCCGCATAATTGTGAGGAAACTATGAGTTCGGTTCTCAAAAAAAATCCATGTGTGACTGAATCCGTGACTCCTGGTCCTATCATCTAACATCAGTAACTAACTCACTAGTGCTCTTGTGGTTGAATGCAATCAAGCCCTCACAGCAATGTTCCAAGATCTAATGGAAAAATGTTTTAGTTATCAGTATAAAACGTAGATTTAATCATTTTTGTGTGTGAGTTTTAAAAAAGTGTGTGGACTCCTCAGATTGCCTCCTCTGATTGTTCACAAGTGTTGAACTCTTCAGAGAGAGAGAGAGAGAGAGAGAGAGAGAGAGAGAGAGAGAGAGAGAGAGAGAGAGAGATTACCTAATCTTTCATGTGCTACTATATAGAGCTGACTCTAAGTCTTGTCTAGCTGCCGACAAGCAAGTGCAGTTTTCCATTAGATATCAATGACGAAGAGAGAGTGAGTGTGTCTGCCTACGTCACATGCACTCACTCACACACACATGCACACACACTCACACACAAATATGCATGCAATCAAAAAACCTATCCATGTGATGATCGTTCATTCTCAGTGGGCAGATACAATATGATGTGCAAAATAGAATGCAGCAGTGTGTGAGTGATTGTAGGCGCTGGTCTGGCATGCCAAACAACATGCAATTGACACTATAAGTTGCACTACATGCACTATAAGTTGTACAAAATGACTCACAATGTGCTATTCAGCATTAGCCGATGATGCTAACTGGCTGTAATATTTATTATTTGCAGACACTGAAGAACTTATGTTCCTTATCTGCAGACAATGGGAATTAAATTAGATTATTTGCAGACACTCAACATTTTATTTTCATTTTTTTCTTCTGTTTATGCCTGTAAAATGTGTCTAGCGTAGCACAGCATTACATAGTGTAATTTCCAGAAATGAGGGTGTAAGTGCAGGACAGCAGAAATGAGGGTCACAGGAGCAGGACAGCACTTAATGCGTATCCCTGATCAGTTGTATAAACACTGAATGTGTGTATGTATGTGCTAAGTGTGTACATAGATCACATGCGTGGTTGAGTGCATGAACTCCACTGAAGAGGAGCTGACTTCAGGCACATGTGCTCTCTTACACACACACACACAAACGCACACGCACGCATACACACACACACACACACACACACACACACACACACACACATAAACAAGGGTGTGTATGTGTGTGGGTTCAGAGAGTTCGGAGTTATCTGGGAGAAGGGTATCCCAATTGTCTCAGGGCAATTGGTTCACTGGTTATCTCTCTTTTAGTGGATAAAGCACTAATTGTAAAACATACACATTACACACACACACACACACACACACACACACACACACACACACACACACACACACACACACACACACACACACATAAACGGTCTGGAGTATATAGTCCCTATATTTACCTTTATATATTGGCCTCTGTTCCATTCAGGTCTGTATGTCACCAGATTAAAGGTGCAGTAGAGATAGCATCAGCTTGAACCATCACCTGTGTTTTTATGGACAGATGCGGAAAAAGCGTGGTGTACTAACAGCAATAAAAAATATAGGATTCAAGAGTTTATTGTCAGCCCAGCCACACACACAAGCACACAGAGGGTTGAAATAGCGTTCTCTAAAGCAAATGGTGTACATTAAACAAGTCAAACCAAGACGTTACAGTGGAACATAGGAACAAGACAAGAGACAAAAACTTTTATTTCAGCATCAAAGTACAGAACAGGCAGGCAGAGCAAATATTAATTTTCAAAACGGAAAACAAATAATAGTTCCATAGCTTTTAGGCATTTAGAAAGCTTGCCAGAAAACAAAACTCCACTGAGGTGAAATCACAAATTCTAACATCGCTGGAAATCTGATTGGAACTAATCTTTTTTGGCAACAAACACCAAAGGTGATTTTCTGTTAAAAAGAGCCAAGATCAAAACCCTAGAAAATTGACCTTTTCACCATAGCGATGGATCTGTGATGTTGTGTGGCTGTTCCTTGTTTCTTTCAAAGGAATTTTGTTTGAATAAATGACATAATGGAGATCAAAATTTCTGATTTTAGAGTAGGTTGGATCCGGTAAAACATACAAATCCACATGAAAATGGTTCACTGAACACAGAATCAAGCTTTGCAGAAGCCAGCCCCTGGACCAAAACTCCATTGAAAAGCCCACAAGTCCTGCAGAAAAGGATAAACCAAGGATTGGGAAGCATCTGGAAATGTTTTGCATCATGGATCTGCCATAAAAAGAGGCTGTTATCACTGTGATCTTGACAGTGGGAAGGTGTAAAAAGTATAAATGATACCAATAATTTTTCAATGGGAATTAACAATGGGGATTTTTATTTAAATAAAAAACTTCGGTTAATGTTTCTATGAGATTTCACTCATATTTTCACAATTCATGATTATCATTGAATTCAGAATGTTTAACAAATACAAATAAAGCATTGGAATTGCATTACAAGAAAGGTTTAGTCATCTATTTTTAATGTTTTGAAAGGGAATGCATTGTCACTTTGGCCTTGAAAAAGTGGATTTTGTCTTGCCTTTCTTCTTATTCTCTACAGGAAATGAGTATATAGTACAAAGCAATACATTCTACTTAAAACAAAATGTATTGTTTTCCAGTTCATAGTCCTGTAGTATTAAAGTATTCATTTTTCATATTTTTATCCAGGCTTGAGAAATCATAATGTTTCTAATGAACCTTTGTGTTGAGCATATGTCGACATATTGCACAGTAATTTGTTAGTTTGAATAGCATTTGTTAATGTAATTTAAATAAGTTTAATGTATCTTAGACTAGGTCAACGTGAAAATAAGTCCGCATATCTTTGACTGGGAATAAACTTATATGGCATTTTTTCTGCAAATGTTGGTACAGTTACTGTTTATTCATTTATTTACTTTTGTTTGACACCTTCGAAAAACATTATATATATAGTAAGCTATAATTTTTGCAACGACCACGTTTTATGTAGAGGATTTGAACTTGTTGTTGTCACTTAGAAAGTCCATACAGAGTGAAATCTTTATTTGTACTTTATTTACCTGTTACAGGTTTTTCATTCATATCAGCATATGTCAACATTTAATATTCACTATCTGAGTAATCCTGATTCTGATTAGTAGATCATATAGAGCAAGTATACTCTATATGTATACTCTACTTTGCCACACACACACACACACACACACACACACACACACACACACACACACACACACATGATTTTAAGGGTTTCTTGTCCTATTTGTTTGTGAGACCTAAGAGGCAGTGGAGCAAAGGGACCCCTGTTAAAGTCATCCAGTTCACTGGTTATCTTTTTCTCTCTGTGTACATTCTCCTGAAAACACAGATACCCACACATATGCACTCATGATGCACGTGCACATGGGTCAAATGGGCCAGCTTACAAGGTTTATGCACACACACACACACACACACACACACACACACACACACACACACACCCTGGGCAATTCTTATTTTAGACAGCGTGTTACTGTGTGACAGAAACCCATTCTTTTTAGTATAGTACTCAGTAAAACAGTAAGAAGTTAAAAATAAATCATGCAATTAGATACAAATTCATAATTAATTCTAACTCTTTCTCTCTCTCTCTCTCTCTCTCTCACACACACACACACACACACGTTTCTCACAGAGTTAAAGTTAGAAAAGAGTCATAGAAATACCACTAACATCTATCTTCAGTCTAAACAGACAGTCGTTGCTGTACTTTGTCAAATTCCCAGTTGTTGGTTTATATCTCCATTGTTGTTTTTTATGTGAATAGTAAAAAAAAAAATCTCTGTCTGCATGACAACATTTTTGGACCAATCGGAAAGCAGTGTTGCAGACAGCTCATCTGTGGCCTTGGGTATGTCTAGTACAGCTTCAAGTACAGCTCGTCTTGAGCCACCGCCGCTCAAGAGAAGAGGGAAACATGCGTCAAGACTCTTCTCAGTCCTGGCTCCCCAGTGGTG
>JBBIGB010000109.1:8226517-8248416 GCA_037577075.1 Alestopetersius hilgendorfi
ATAACCATTTATTAAAAATGTTACAAAAAACCACATGCTTTCAAAGGGTGTCCTAATTTTTTCACATGACTGTATAAGAGCAGATTTTTGCTCTTATATAGTATATAAAGATTGTTTTATGATATTTTTCCTATTTAAAGAAATCTTTAGACTAGAAACAAGTGAAATGATCTGTCAGTAGAGTAAGATATTTACACCTGGTAAGATTTCTTGAAATTATGGAAAAAATACTTTAAACAATCTTAATAATCGTACAAAAGCTGCTCTAATATAGTATATTATTCTCAAAAGAAGGTCAAGAAGACTTTTAGGCTAGAAATAAGTTAGATCAGGCGTTTTTGCAGTGAACTTAGCTAGTTGCATTATGCAAGTGCACAAACTCTGACATGGCGAGTTTCTCAAAACTATTAAACTGAACAAAGTAAGTAAAGTACAACAATTATAAGAATATCTAGCATAGTGGTTAAATCTTCTGTCCCATCTGTACAAAGTGACGACAGACGCTAAAGAAATGCCCCGTTATTATCACCCTGATGGTAATTACTAATAATGTCTGTGAATTCACCACCATTGTCTGCTGCTGTAGTCCAGACAACAACAGTGAGTAAGATGTGCTGATACATGAAAAATTAGCAGCAACTGCAGGAAACAAATAGGATTTGCATCAAGCACCTTTTCTCAGCAGTATATGTTACACATGACAGCTCTAGGGCTGCCTACTGTGGCTTAACCTCTCTGACCGGTTCACTTTCTACCAGCCCTGCACTGTGACCTAAGGGTAGCAGATTCCTGTCATAGACATGGTGGAAGCTCTTATCATATAACCTCTCTTACTCTGTAAGAATAGCATTACAGAGAAGGCTAACAAAACTGCCTACCAGTCTCGTATTTGTTTCTTCAACATTTTGACCTTTTTGTAGGTCCAGGCATCTATTTCTCTCTTATATAACTCAAGAATAACTGGCTGGTCAGTTTTTCCTGAATAATGAGACAGAATGAGGAATAGATGCCTGCAACTGTGCACAGTTCTTTGGACTTTAAGAGGTGAAATGCATCCCAGACAACAAGGAAATGAATGTTAAACACTAATTGCAACACAAATGGTCACAGACAATGCAAGCTGGCCCTAAAAATAGATTTTGAAAAGCTTGCCAAATTCTCTCTCTCTCCCTCTTTCCTCAACAGTGTCTGGAGAGAGAGTTGTTTTGAAGTGGAAAGCAATGCGTCAGTTTAGTCAGGGCTAAGGGGTGGGAACCACAGACTTGTCCAGGGTTCTCTGCCCAGGAAGATGTCATCTTTCTGCCCTGTTGCACAGGTATGGCACTGTTGATTAACTGAGCTCTGGCAGTCCAACTACATTTTGGATTCTGTCCACAACCTATAATGGTATGCAGGCCCTCCCTCAGACCTGCCAACACCCTGATCTATGTAAACAGGGAGCCTCTGGCTTCTTATCTTTGACCAGTCATGAGCAGCCTATCAGTTCTCTATGTGCTTGCTTACTGACGCACAGTGTATTTCCAGTTGTACATCATGCCAGACAAATACAACAAATCTGACCATTCTTTTATTTGTGTGTGGACTTACATTTCTGTTTCATTCCTACATACCTTACAGGTTAGTTTCATTGTAGGCACCAGATAATTCATTCAGTAATTCAGGCAATTGTCAACTAATAATACGTTTTTAAATCTAAAATATCTCAAATATAAGGCTGCAGTTTCATTTATCAGACCTTCCTTACCTCTAGTGAGCATTAATGAAGACTGCATTTTTCTTAAGAGGCCTTAACACCAAAGGCAAACTTACTGAGGAGATCAGGAGTTGTTTGGTGAGAGCCTATTTACAGAATCCAGTTGTGTACAATGCATTAATATAAAACGTCTTACTGTAATTGTCTTTCAAACATAACTAAACACACAAACACTGACTGTTTTCACGTTGTGTCTGTAGTATAATAACATTTTTAATGGCAAATGACTGGGAAAAATTAACCTTGACATTCCCACTAAAGTTGCCCTGCAACACTAGCTAAGAGAGAGACGTGGACGGAGATATTTGAAGTCTGCATGCCTACACATGGAGAGTTTTCTTTATTTTTACCGTTTTCCATATTTTAAAATAATTATAAATACGGAACTATAAAACAACACCTTAATTTGCAGCCCAATGATGGACACTGTGTCTTTAATATTATATTTCACAGGCATCAACTTCACTATTTATTTTAGGGCTATTGCACTTTATCTTTAAATCAATTTATGAAAGTATATATGTTGGACATTTACCCAAATATTTGGATGCATCACCAGGGTATAATCAAATTTATAACCTGTGAATTTCCTTCGGCAAAATAAACACTCTTGCTGACCTTTTTCCGTACCTCATTGTTTAGATGTAAACACAGCTGCTTGTCAATGACAGATCCAGCTCCCTACCTTTCCTACCTCTCTCAGCTGACCTCTAACAATGGTTGGCAACTCTTATTAATTTCAAACAAAGCCAGCAGCCACATTTTTGGTCTGTGAATTCTTTTTTAAATGTAACGTCATAAACTGACTATAGTTAAACTGTTTAAGGTGCATCTGTTCTTGTACTGGCAGCAGAAGCTATTTGTAGAGTAAAAATGGAGGTGATATGAAACACACCTTAAGATTTCGCAGAGATTCCCAGTTTGCTGTAATGTAAAATTCAACAACTGTAAATTAAAACTTGATGAAAAATTAACGAGAGTGTATGTATGTTCAGTAAACAGCTTTTCTCTCAGGTAAGAAAACACACAAACAGAAATGGAGGAACTGTTCGCAGTGTCCTGGAGTGTCCAATTCCACTTCAATCAGTGTCCTTGCCCTTTTTTTTGTACTTAATGCTTTCTGAAACAATTTTATCATAAACATGAATGGAAACATGACACTGTCTTGAGGTTTAACTTTGGATGATCTGGGAAAGAGGTGCTCTATTATTCATGGTCTATAACTTCTGCTTTATAGTTTTATAACACATTCACCTTTCTCCTTGCTAAGCAGCCACCTCAAATCATCCCACTTTCATCCATGCTGATGATTTATGAGCTTGCTAAGCTGGTGTGGGGAGCAGATCTATCTGGAAAATAGCTTCAGTATACAATAACTGTGAATGGAGGACTTCTCTAGGTCTTCTCCAAGTTCAGAGCTTAAGAACGGGGATTGAATCGTGGTTTAAATGTCAGGAGGAGAAACTAACACTGAGCATAATTGATCCTAGCATTCACAAAATGGAAAGACACATACCGTAAGAAGATCCGCAGAAAAAAAAACATCTAACACTGGTTAATGTTATTTCAATAAAGGTGTAGTCTTGGTTTAACATAAAACAGCTTTCAAATGGCAGTCACCTTTATGACCTTTATTCTAATGAGGCTGTAGATGATCTATGCAGGCGTAAAGTGGGTAGTTCCTCTACAGGTGTCTCATTCCTCCCACCGCTGACCTTGAGTGCAGGAGAAATCTCTTTAAACAACAGTGTGTGTGCAGCATGTCAAGAACATCAGAGCAGCGCGTTTTGTACCAAGCTCAGACAAGCACAGGAAGAAGCACACTTTTATAATAGAGAGTGGTGAAGCGAAAGTAAAGAATATAAACACTGGAATTGATAAGTTCTTGTGGATCAAATTTAAAAAACGAAATTGTGCGCCACAGCGCCATCTGTGTGAATAAAGGTCAGATTGGGGGCACAAACAGAATCGAATTGTGAAGTAACTACAGCAACGACTCTTCCTTTGTGACGCCATCCCCCCCATATTGGCCAGTGGCTAAGACATGCTAGCTATGGAACGATTAGAATAGAACTACAGGAAACACTCCAGTTAAAAGATCTCACACTGGTTACAGGACTTTAAAAATACAAATAAAAAACAAATCTACAGAAAGTGTTCTATCATGGCCTAGAATTTATTTTCATATCCACATGCAATACAAACATTAAATACTGCAGCATGCATGCACACAGTATTATTTCTGGATCTGTATTCTCTTCTGGATAGCATTTTGGTTCACATGAGACTGTGAACAATATTACAATGAAAATAAAAAAAAATACTTTTGTGGAATAAACTGTCTTGCAGTGCCTGATAGAAAGAACAGCACAAGAACGTGACGTTAAAACTCTCCAGAGAAACCAGTGGTTGCTCATAGTAACGTTCTGTGGCACAGAAAAAAAGTTCCAAAAGGGACAGCAGAGAACGTGACGTTTAAAAGAAGTTTACAGGTTGCTAGTAGTAACGTTCTGATCTTCTAGTTGTGGTCAAAACACGTGCACGTTATTTGTGGTTCTGAAATAAAGGCGCGCGGGCGAAACGAGTTCGAGTCCGTGTACGAATTTCGTTACGCAAATGATCAGCGCGTCTCTGATTGGCCCGGCTGGGCCCGCCCTTCTCTCGTAGGTGACTCGTTGAGAGAGGGGAGAGACACGGGAGGGGCGGGGCCAGGCGCAGTTGAGGATATATCGGGCGGGTCGCAGCCCTGGCGCCGGGTACGACTCTGTCCTTCACACACAGTGAGAACCAGGGCAGCCTACCTGAGCACCCAAATCCGAACCACAAACTCCACTACAAACTCACTCTAAGGAAACTTTTAAACAAGTGAAAAGAAAAAAATGCCAGCAAACAAGGACGGCGACGGCGGCTGGAAGAGCTTTCTCTGGAATTCGGAAAAGAAGGAATTTTTAGGACGGACTGGCTGCAGTTGGTGTAAGTCCACGACTTTTTTTTTGTTCTTCTCGTCTCCCCCACCTCCCTCCCAACGAATTTGGATTATAGAGGCTGTGTTTTCGTCCGTGAGAAAGAAAAGAAAATGTATAATGGTGCCGGACTTGTTGAGTGTGGCACCTGTTTGATCAGACGAGCCGAGTCGTGACTCTCTTTCAGACAGTGGGAGAGACGACAAACACTGCCCCTCTGCTGCTGCCTCTCCCGTCTCATAGACAGAGCACACGAACCAAACCCGCTCTTTTTTACTTGTCTTTATTCGGTTTTAGTGAGATATTGAGCAAACCAGGTCTATCAGGTTTTGTTTCCCTCGTGTAACTGAGCTAAAACCAAGCCCCGTCTTTTCTGCCGGATTTATTCGGTTTTAGTGAGATATTGAGTTACCTCTGTCTCTACTTAGTGTTATAGATCTGAAACAAAAGCTAACGTTCTGATTTCTGCCTGAGTTTATTCGTATCCAGTGGCGCTCTCTGTCTCTCCCTCGTGTTATAGAGCTAATACAAAACCAAACGGCACCATTTCCGACTTTTCTTCATTCGTTTTTTTTTAAAGTAACCAGGGTCTCTCTCTCTCTTTCACGAGTTCGAGTTGAAACAAAACAGCTGACTTTGTTTTCAGTAAGATACAAACTGTCCAGGGACTATGTGTCTCTCCCTCGTGTTACAGATCTAAAACAAAACCAAACACGTTTCTGAGTTCAGCCTGCGTGGTCGAAAATCAGATTTACTTTCTTTTAAACTACACTCTCCTTGTTCGACATTCTGATTAAGTAGACGAAGACAGGTGTTTGTGGCCGTTAAGGAAGAAAAAACTGCGTTATGAAGGAGAAATTTAGCCTTTTTTCATATTCTGGAGGTCTTGCTGTCGGTGGGTGGGCTCTCAGTGTGCCTGGATTTCCGTACGATCGTGCTCAGACACTTTAACCCTTTCCATGGTGCCAGTCATGGACCAGCTTTTATTTGGCGCAGACCCCTTTATTGTCGCCTCGTAGGCCACCATCAGGGGTGTGTAATTACAGCTGAGTTACTACATATTAAGAACCGGAGAGCGAACAGCCCTTTGGGTCATACCCCTCCCCCATCCAAGGTGAGTCAAGGTGAATGGGCCTGCAGGGTTCAAATCGCCCCCTCACTGCTTTCTGTCCACCAGCTCATGCAAACAGCACCAAACTATTGATTTTACAGTCATTTCATCTTCCTGAATGCAGTGCCTGCCTGCACCAGTCTATTAGATACTGGTGCCCCCTATTAACCCCTTACTTTGGAGACTTTTTTAGGGCGGGAGGCCCTCCACAGCTGATAGTTTATCACTTTTGAACATACATGTGCCTGAGTCTAGAGGAACATACATGCAAGCTTTAGAGCCTGGCCAGGGCCACTCAAGACTAAACTGTGATGAAAAGGCTTTGTTTGGGTGCGTATTAGCTCACTTTCTAGGCTCTTAGGTTGCGATCTGCGGTCCACATTCAACAAGTGGAGTGGACAAAAACGCATACATGCTGTTCTTTTTCATACCTCTTCGTGGGCGACTATAAAATGGTGGCTTTCGTCGAGCTGTGACACATGTGGGAAGTCACGGGTCGATTGACCTGGTGCTTACTTACTGTGTGTAACCCTCCTGCAGCTCTGTGTTATATGCCGACAGTATTTAAACAAACCAAGGCTTATGAGAAAACGGTCTGTGATAAGTGTACTGAAGTGACATCGGCCACTTTCTTTACAAAAGCTGGATGATACAACGATAAAACATTACTTTGGGTGTATAATTGATCTTTATTCCTGACGTAGAGAGCTTCTGGATTAGTTGTACTTTATATGTAAAGCTTTGATGAAGACCATTTCCTTTGAATATGTGACAGTTGTGTAGGCATCTGGCTTTATTGATGAAAGGTTGGTTTTTTGTGACATGGAGAAGAGACTACATTAGAGATTCCCAGCTCTATTTGTTCTTGTATTATGTAACGGAAAGGGCCTGTGGCTAAAATCTAAAGGAAGTGAGAAAGGCTGAACATACACCTAACTGTCATCATCAACTTGCCAGAGGCAAAAAAAGGCATTTGGGATTCCTTTCAACGTGTGTCTTATTATACACATTTGGCAGTAAGTTACCTGATAATGTCCTCATTGTCTAGAAGGAAATATGAGCTTTTAAACACCTCATTGTTTTATAGAAGCAAGGTGGCCTTAGTTTTTCCGAGAAAGTTAGACAATAGGCCCACCCCACGGAACAGATTTATTAAACTACTGATCTAGAGATCGTTATAAAGCCATTGTCACTTCTTACTATTGTATTGAAACAAAGAGTTTTGTAAATGTGTTTCCTGAAGGTTTGTAAACTGTTTCGCCAGGTTAAAAAAAAGTAGGCCTCCATGAACCCACCAGTTTTGGTGACCAGTTAAACCTATCCCTGCTATCGCTGGCCGACTAACAAGGCCTACCAAATTTGAAACAAGGCCTCTGACCGACAGGAGTCAAGGCAGATTTTAGCTGCGAGAAGACAATACAGCCGAAGCGAGTGCTACGTTCTGTACTGAGCTTCTTTCTGACACTGACGGTCACACTAGAGTGAGACATTTTGAGGGGAAAAAAAATGTTCTTGTGTTGCTGTACTTGCCAACTTTGCATGTACCCTCAACCCCTACGGGAACGTAAATTTCCCCCACATGGAAAAACCAGGAAGTCTCAGGTCACGAGAGTCACATGTCATAGTGCATTATGCTTAGCTGTGCAATTATAAATGGTTTTTTGTAACTGCAATAATGAAACACTATACAATCCTATTTTTGAACTCTACTTTATGCTTAATTTATTAAAGCAATTTAGACTCATATAGGACCTTAATGATCGCCTGGTGGAAGACTTATACACTGTGTTCTTTTTCTGAAAAATATACAGTCCATATCTCACCTTAGGGCACATGGAGGTGTTGAACTAGTTGTTTTTGAATGTTCCTGGGAGGACAGAAATATGCGAGCACTCCACATACTCTTGCTTACACCATCACGAGTGAAGTCATGAAACATATTAACAAACATTGTGTTTCTCTGCAGTAAAAATCTTCATCTTTTACGTAATCTTCTACGGCTGCTTGGCTGGAATTTTCATTGGCACCATCCAGGCTATGCTCCTGACCCTTAGCAACTACAAGCCCACGTACCAGGACAGAGTTGCACCCCCAGGTAAATAACTAACTTTTTTAAACATATTTAAAATGTTACCAAATGTCAGACTCACTCACATTCACAGGTGTCAGACTGACACATTCTCACTCAACATCTTCAAAGTGTTTTTGGGACCAGCATGTAAAATACCACATTTACTGGTTAAGTATTGTGACAGTAGTGTCGCGTTGTTGGTATTTTTAACTGGTCACTGCAACAGTCACTATATATTACTCTTGTAAACATTACAGATTACTTTGGTGTAAGTGTCTGTTTTGAAAGTTGTGTTACCAACATGAATTTGCCACCAAACATCTACACAACCATCGCTGCCAGGGCTTTCCCTAGATAATGTGATTGCAACAGAACAAGAAGAGCAGCACCTGAGACTGAGTATATTAGTCAGCATTGGTCCTGGTAGCAGCCTGAAGAAATAATACTCTTGTTTTACAGGGAAATGGTTCATTTTGTTGTAAAACCTAACACCCAGTCTCTCAGTGTCCTTGCCTTTGCTTTACTCTTCTAAAAGAAGCAAGAGAAAGACAAGGATATTTTCAGCCATTTTGTCATTTCACTCTTCTGTCAGATTGGTGGGGCTTTCCCTGTCAGCTCTGAGGATACTGCTGTTCTTCACAGCTCGTCTCCGAGCTGCCATTTCTTACGACTGGGGAGGGGGGATGGTGGTTCACTTTTAAACTGTCTGTGTGTGCTTGTTAGGAGGCCTCTAAAGTGATTTTCAGTAGAAGGGCCTTACAGTCCATTTTACAAACGAAAGAATAATAAAGAACTAAGGATGCATGCTTTGGTAAGGGTCGAGGGAGCACAATACAGGTTTGAAGCTTCTGTTCTTTTAATCTCTAGGGAAATCCAGACACTGCTTGGTTTCGCATTTCTCTCTTGCCAGGCATTGGCCGAGCCAGCCCCAGTAGTCTTGTGTCAGTGAATGTTTGCACAGTGCACACTGCCGCCTTGGCATATATTTAGCAGCATTCATAAAGGGCCGGCTCAGACACTGAACATTAGCCAGTCGGCCTGCGCTGTTTCCCTAGAAGAGCGAGCCCTTGTGCAGATAGGTTTAGTGAAAGAAGGAACATGAGTAGGTGCAGAGCGGAGCCCAGCAGAGCGCGCTGCGATTGGAAGCCGCGATAAAGGAAGGAGGTGGTAGACACACTCACTGCTCTCAAGTCCCACCCTCCTCTCAGGGCCTAAAAGTTTCCATTGTGTGTGAGAGAAGCACGTGAGGGTGGGGGTGCAGATAGCTGGCGGCGAGAGTGTGTGGCTTAGCCTGTGTAAGTTAACAAGTAGTAAAAGAAAAAATTTCTTTGAAATACTGTTTTGAGTTGTAGTGTGTCAGCAGCTGCATGAAAACAAGAAGTGCACACCCGCGCTAAGACCGTTAAGAACAGTCCTAACCTTACAAACGATACAACGGTTCCTCCCACTCACTCTCCCTTACTGCCTCTGCTCATACCACGCCCCAATTTGGCCTGGTGCATGAGTTGGGTGGAAAATTACTGCCAGGCTGAGAACATGAGGTTCATCTGAATAGCTAACCTCCATGACAATGAATAGATTTGTTACTTGTGCTTTGGTTACCCTGCTGTATTCCACTGTTTGCGGACTATCGTAGTTTTAATGTTTAATAGAAGAAAAATAATTATTACTGCTGGCTCTATATCCTCTATTAAGTGTACATGGGTGAATGTAAGTGTAAGCGGTGATGCGCAGAAATAAATCAGGGGTCTAGATGAGCCAGGTGTCCGATTCTTGCCATTATTTTTGAGTTGAACTGTTTTATTGTCTTAGTTTAGTTTAAATATTTGTGTAGGTTTTAATGAACGCAGGTTTGTAAAATCACAACACCCATTTGGCTCAAGACAAATAACAGCACCTCTTCGCTTATCTCCTCAGGCCTTTCACACACACCACGCTCAGAGAAATCCGAGATCTCTATCACACTCAGTGATGAGGAGAGTTACCTAAAGCATATAAAAGATATGAAGACCCTGCTGGAACCGTACTCGGACGACAAGCAGACCGATACGATGAAATTTGAAGATTGTGGAGGTACACAAAATCTTCATGGAAGGCTGTCAGTCATTCTTGATGATCTAGTTGTAACAAAATGTTATATATTCGGTGTTGCCTAAAGTTCAGTGCATAGAGCATAACTGAAAACCAGTGATGAGTGATGAATTAAGCTTTTTGCAAAGTATGTTAATGTATAAACCATGTAAATGTTTACATGGAATCAGAATTCATTTGTACTGTTTTTGAATATTTAATCAATCATGCAAATGCTTTAGGTGTAGCAGAGTTGTGTGTTTTTGAGTTCTAGAAGTATTGGTTTGTGAGATGATACTATTTCATTTCTATGTAGATCACGCAGTTCTGTCTTCGTCATATATTCCTAGAAATGAACATGGTCCTTTCAGTGAAGCTGAAATGTGACCAACCAAATTCTTTCCATTCTTGCCTTGTATGTCCACACAGCATGTTAATACGTACTGCAGTCTCGGTCTTAGTACATTTGGGCATGAATGTTTACTAGTATTTGCTGGCTTTTGTTTGGCAATTAGTTTCTCCTGACACCTACAAGGACCGCGGATATTTGGACGGCGACCTGGGTGCGAGGAAGGCCTGCCGTTTCAGTAGGTCCTGGCTAGAGGCCTGCTCAGGCTTGAAAGACACCTCATTTGGCTTTAAGGAAGGAAAGCCTTGTCTTCTTGTCAAGCTCAACAGGATTGTTAATTTCAGACCGAGGGTGAGTTCTGCATCACAAAACCTTCTGGATTCTTTCAAAGGTTCTGCTTAAATATAGTGGCACATTTATGTAAGAGCACAATGGTAGCAATGTGATATTTGGACTGTGATACAGTTTTTAGTCCAGGATACAGTATTTAAGATGAAGCGCAGTGGTGGCACTGCTGACCGAGTTAAAACAATGTATTTTTTAAATATTAACATATGTTGTTTTCAAAAGCACTATATACTACAGCAAGTAGAATCTGTTAGTGTTGTAAATGTAAAACGTATTAATGTGTGCATGCATACAGGTATATTACACATCTGTATAGTAGATTTTTTCTAGGAATTTGGCTCACAGACATCTTTTCATATTTTCAGCCTCCAGCATCTAATGCGTCTTTACCTGCGTCTGCTCAAGGAAAAACCCAGCCTAATGTTATTCCCATCCACTGCAGCAGCAAGGTAAATCTTGTTTACCCTGTGTTCTGGTATAAAACCCCAGATTTGTTGATATTTAGCAATAATGTAAGACTATTATAGCACTAAGACTTCTTTTTCTTTCCCTGCACAGAAAGACGAGGATGCTGACAAAATCGGAGAAATCAAGTACTTTGGCATTGGCGGCGGTTTTCCACTACAGTACTATCCTTACTATGGCAAGCTGCTGCACCCCCAGTACCTCCAGCCTCTGGTGGCTATCCAGTTCGCCAACGTTACCATTGGCCAGGAGCTGCGCATTGAGTGCAAAGTTTTCGGAGAGAACATTGATTACAGTGAGAAGGACCGCTATCAGGGACGCTTTGACCTCAAACTCCTGGTCAACTTATGACCTCAGCTATGAAAATAGCACTTTTACTCTGCCCACTTCAAAACGTGATAATTTAGAGAAATAAAAAAAAAGAAAAATAGAAGGTTGATGAAAAAAACAAACAAAACACAACTAGTCTTGAACAAACTTTCATAACATACGGGACCTACACTTAATCTGTATGCTTTACACTAGCTTTCTCTGCATATGTCTAGGGTTAGAATGTAAATGACAGGAGAGTAGCAATAGCAAAGTATTTATTCTACTGTAAATGAGAATATTCCTTGAGCCATGGGACATGTTCATTCATTACTGTAAATTATAATTCCACTACTGATGTAGCGAGCAGTGTTTTTGTCCCTGAGTATTTCTGCCTAGCGTGGTCTCTCTATATATTTTTGGAGTGTGCAGTTCAGTAGTCGCATACATGGGTCCTTTCCAAGCCATGTTATAATTTCCGTTGTCTTATGTGAGTAAGCTTAGTGGTCCAAGGTGTGTGGGTGTCCCTGTGTGTGAGGAACCGAGTGAGGAAGTTTGCGTGGCTGTGTGTTTGTATCCATATACTTAAAAAAAAAAATACTGGCATGGTACGTGCTGATATCCCCAGGTCCGTATGTGAGTAAATGACTGCACTCCGTGGAATCTTTCTTCTTTTTGACTTTTTTGTTGATTTTGGGGAAATATGTTTTTACATCACCTTTTCTTTTTATTTGATCATCTTGCAGTGTGGGAGTTTGGGGTTAATTTCTGTATAAGGCTTTTACCTACTTTTCCTTTTAAGTGTAGAACTGTGTGTATCTGGTCTGGATGACGATTTCAGACTAGAATGGAGGCCTGTTCCTCCCTGTGTCACCATGGCAACTCAGTGCTTTAATTTAATTTTTGTTTTGTTTTCGTTTGTTTTTTTTGCTGGAGACATCACATGATGTGGTGTAACTTTCTAATGAATGTTTTAGCCATTTACATGGTGGAAGAATTTTATATTTATGCAGTTGTACAATTTTTTCTGCAGGAAGAAAAAGTGTATTGTATGAATCCAGATACCAAAGTCACTGGTCAAAGATTAGAAAACTATCAAATACAATGCAGTACCCCGTGTAATAGGACGTTTTGTCAATGTTAAAAGTGCTTAAAAGTCAATGCTGAACATCAGAACACCTGTCAGGAGTTACATCTGCTCTTGTCGTTTTATTTAATCCAGGTAAAACCTAAACAAATAAATGTACAAACAACCAGACTGTTGTCAAATGTTTTTTTATTGAAAGATTAATCAGATCATGACTTCAACCATCCAGAATCTTGAAGAAATATTGGACCTGCAAGACAGAAAACAACACGTATGTAAGAAAACCATGTATCTGAAACGTTGCACTGCGGTCTTTCAAATGTCAAATGTATTTGTGCCTGTTTAGCACTTCATTTTAGCTTTATTAAGGTAATAGCAACAACATGCTTTGTTATTTTAAAACAATTGACTTTTCCTGAAACACGTGAGAGTGTGTTCTCAGTGTAGATGTGAAAGTGTGGCCTCTCAGGCTTTTGGAATGCAGTAGCTAAGCCGGTCAGCAGGCGAATGATTAACAAGGACTCGTTTGTTAGGAGAGGCTGGACAGATCAGGAGCTCACGCACAACAATGACGTTGAATGGGCCAAACCCACTCCTTGACAAAACAATGCTTTTGCCCCCCATAAAAAACTAGCCCAGTTCTCCTGCTACTTCTTTTCTAGAGAGATTATGCTGTGGGTTTGATTCGGCCTACAGTGGACTGTCATGAGACCCGGTGCTTGGTCTCATGAGATGCAGAAATATTTGTGAAGGCGAGCAAACGTTTTATTGAATCAAGCCCAGCCAACACCAAACTTCAGTTCGCTGGCACAGTTCATTGCAGAAACAAAGTACGAGACAACTCACCTCCAGTAAACCATCCTCTGGAAGGTCGGTGCAGTGGACGGCGTTTTGGACTTTGTTTTTACCATAGAGTGCTCGTAAAGTGTTGGGGCGTAGATGCCGTGCAATTTCCTGCAGTGAAACATACAGGACAAAAGTACAATGATGTGATGACAGCTCAGATCTGCACTCAAAACAAAAGGACAAACCAACAGCGCGGCTGAAAAGACCTCATCAGCCCTGCTGTGTATTTCCTTTACAACACAATAAAGTCTGAATGGAATCTACATGATGATGTGATGATTACTCATGTCCATCAACACTGAAGAATCATGTTACTCTCATTTGCATCAGATTACCCAATATGTTTGTTCATACAAATGTGAAGCTAATGCTTTCTCTACAGCTTCAGTTCTTTTGACTGATTCTGAATCGTGCACAAACATAATTTGTGTTTCCTCATAATGTAATTACCATGTAGAGGTTTGTTGTACTAGACATGTAATCACAAATGAATAATGAGCGAAATGTGAGAAGGTTAAGACACAGACATAAAATGGATTTTGATTACATGATCTGTAAAAACCAGTTGGTCACCAAATTTAGCCCGTCAGACAAGTCAGGGCCAGAGAAGAATTTAACAGTCTAAGCATGTTGTAAAGCAGGAAAACAGGAAGAATTCTCACCATGTTCACAATGAAGAATTATCTAAAACTCTAACATTCTGGATCAGGTGATCTAAGTGACTTTAAAAAATAAAATTAAATCCTCATCACCATTATCAAAACACCAAAGGTATTCCCTCCTTTGGTGCTTCAGTATGCCTTGATGTAGAATCCACAACTCTATACAGATATGGAAAAAAAAAATAAGTGACCACATCATTTGTTTTCCCAGATTATTGCTTTTGTAATTTGTGGGAGTGTGTGTAAAATCTGGATGTCACTATTGTTTTATTCTAAAAATATTTGGAGAAAATGTAAAAATAATACATATATATATATAATGTATTACCTGGAAATGTTAAACTACACAATACACTTACATTAGTTTACACTTGTAAGAATTAAACTAATAATAAAGAGTAGAGTGTGTTGCATGTGTGACTGTTTCATCCCATCAGAAACTGAATCAAGAGTGAAGCTGCTGGAATACAGCACACAGAAAAGCTGCTATACAAACACTACTGCACTCACAACATATGGAGACATTTCGTAATTTTTACACAGCTCACACGGCAACAGTTCATAAAAGAATAGCAACTTGTGTATTTTAGACTAACAAACTGCTGCAAATTGTATAAAGAGTAAACAGAAAAGTGGTCTATTTTTTCCAGGGCTGTATATCTATGTGGATGCGCACGTGTGTGTACAGAGAACATCCATAAAACTGTGTTCGCTATTTAATTCAATTGACCAACAACACTTATAATCAATCATCATTCTACAATTTCCCCAGGCTTCGTGCTGGGAATTACGAATAAAATACTATTTTGTATAAATAATATTTAAGTTTGCATTAAATCAGGGCAATCGTGCACTGCGACTCAATAATAAAAGAAAAAAACATTGCAGTTTGCTTTGAGCTGTTTTTCTGTTAAAATGACATCAAACGAAACCTCTGAGACCATGGTTCCAGAAAGGAAAGTATTTGTTTAGGTTTTATTTAATCTGAACTAAATAAATACACTTCTTTCAAAGCATGACTGATGCTAATACCAATATCGGTATACTTAGCATAACCCTCACTGTTTCGGCAAAGATCCATGTGGTCAGGCTTTTCTTGCTGCCCTAGTACATGGAAATGCCATCTCAGTGCCCTTTCTGTAGAATGCTGGACTAATACCAGGTCTTGACTTTAATTCATGCTCACATGTGTTTTTCATTCAGAGCTCAGCTGGCTAACTAGCTGAGGCCAAAATGGAACATGATGAAATGAAACGTTCCCAAGGACACAGGCCATCGGCTCTACTGTCCTCTGCTAATCTCCACCATGAGGAAATGTGATCCTTCCCCCACTGTTGCCGTCGCTCTCAGGGGAGGGGTCATCCAAATGTAAATAAGCCTCAAAGAAAACGCAGAACAAGCTTTCCCAAGTCACCTCCATCTTTCCGTTTGCATTTTGGCATGATCTCAAAAATTCACAACATCTCAAAAGCAAGTAGGACTCTTGGGACCACACACAAAGCAAACACATTATTATAAGTTTAAGGAAGGTTTAGGGGTTTTAGGGGTTTAAGATTGAGCGCATACACACTGGAAGCAGGTTATTACTGTGAATTACTGTTTAAACGAAAATAAATCTGCAGTCCATTAAAACACGCATCTATCTGAGACTGAAAAGTAATCTGCTGTTATGGAGTGAAACCCATCAGCCAGTCATTACATTCCTCTCCTCACCAGACCAGGGAAAAAGGGCAAATATCCCATGGCTACACCAGTGTAATGATATCTTTCCTCTTCATTCGGTTTAGTCAAAAATGTGTTGCACACAGGACTGAGGGTAGGTTCTGTATGCACCACTGATAATTTAACTGAAGATTTCATGACTTAATGGTATCCTTATCATTTTTTTCTGTCACTTAAGATACATCAATGTGAAGTTCTTGTCTTGAATATAAGGATATTCTTATTATTAATATACAAATACACACCAAGAATAAGATAAAGAAAAACATATATAAAAGGCAAATGAAAAATAGAATGCATAAATAAACCCAATGGAATATCTAAAATTATAAATTATAGTTACTAAAAAAGAAAATACACAGAAATTTAGAAGTGTATAAACAAAGCAGACTGAATTTCATCCCTGATTTAGGAAAGCCATGTCTAGTTAAAAGCTAGAGTGAAGATTTACATTCTTAGCTTTCTTTTAAAAATATTTAGTCAGCTAGCTACATAATGTTCTTGGCACAAATAGTTAACAAAAGATCATTTAAAAAAAATATTTTTATTTAACAACTGAGTCTTAAGAAAGTGCCAACTGTATCCATTATGCACTCTATGTGAAGCATGGATTTATTAATGTTTTACATTGTAAACACGTCCTTTCAACTAGTTTGGGACTCCTCATCCTACACATATAAATGCAAATGAATCCAGGAAAAACAAAGATTCCATGTGAAAACGTTTTGTAAGTGCCACTCTTTCATTCACATTTACTCACATATTTAAGTCTTCATGAGCTTAAATGAGTTGGACAATGGCACACAAATACAAATGTATGCACACAGCTGCCAGAGCTGCTCATGGGGAGAAAGTCGACACTCTATAATTGCATTAGTTACCCACAAGTGACCTACAGCCAGTGATCTTAATTTCATTCTAATGAGCCCTGCTGAGCGCTACCAACAGTGTTCACATGAAGACCAGAGGCTGTTGTGGACACTAAATCGGACCAGACAGGCAGAAACAGCCAACATCTTTTACTAGTTAGCACAAGATGTTCTGAAACCACCTCTTCAGGCCAACATATTCCATGAAAACAGAATTTACTGAAATATGAATGCCAATACATTGACATGTTCAATATATTGCGTCTCAATGGGAAAAGTAAAATGACTTAATGCTACAATTGCAAGATCAAATCCACAGCCTGTGTTCACTCAGAGAGTCAGACAGACATGGGCAGAGGAATTACTACATGCAGCCTCCCCCTTCTCTGCCCATTACATTCCAAACAGAGAAAACGTCAATACACAGGACACATGACGTCACAGGTGAGGGTGGCGGTAGCTCAGTGGGTAGGATACTTGCCTCCGGACCAAGAGGCCACAGGTTCGAATCCTACCTTCAGCATACCACCACTGGGTCCCTGAGTAAGACCCTCTCTTTGCAGACACAAATGTTACTGTTCTCTTGGTGTTACCCACACAAAAAGAGAAACAAAGACGGTCAAAAATAAAACAGACAGAGAAAGAAATAGGGAGAAAGACAGAGGTGAGAAAGTAATAGCCTGTTAAAGTGTACTATCAGCTCTCTCGAGGCTGCTGAATGCTGCCATTTGTGCTGTAATGGGTTTCATGTGACTGCGGACAGTGAGTGACATGTTCCAAGAGAAGTACAGCAGCTGTTTATTGGTTAAAAAGCTGTAAGGAAACTACATTCAAGCACAGTGGCAATTCTATTTTCAAATACAGTTTAAAAAGGACCGAACTGTCCATGGATGGGTTTTGGCATTTTGGAGTGGTGAAAAGGCCATTATAGTCTGCTCTCTTTGACAGACAATGCTGCCTGTGTGCCTCTCCTGTAAAAATAGCTGCTTAGGTGATGGGGCATTGCTTCATAACACGCTGACATCAGTGTCTGGCTTCACACTTGCTCCATGTTCAGAGTCTCTCACATTGTGACTATTAACAAATTGCTAAACCCAGGAGGAGTCCTAATTACTGAGCACTGGGTCAGACACAAAGTACAGTGCCTCCCCCTTTACTGTCTCATATGATAATGGCATCTTGTCCAATCCTAAAATATTTTTGCAAATTTTTATTAAAGCCAAAAATATAAATGACACATGTGCACCTATGGTCACCAACACAAAGGGAAAGATCCTATCACTAGAAATAACTCAGCATTAATACACTGAACTTTAGGGGTGGCAATGACACATTCAGACCTTTATTGTCCACTAGTCTGCCCTGTCCACACCCCCTCTTCCAAAAATTAAGTCTCACAGCTTTAATGCTGGCACTGATGTAAAAATGCAGGCATCTAAGCATCTAACTATGATGTTTCCTACAGTTTAGTACAAATTATACACAAAACTACAAAAAGCAGTTTGCTAAGAATGCAAAGGATCTGCGCATAACACAACCATATAGTACGACACAACCTAAACTTCATACAGGCTCGTAAAGTTCATCACGTGGGTAAATCTGCACTCCATAGTGCTGGGCTGATTTAACAAGGCCTTAATTAAGCCATGGGTGAGTTTCCCCAGAGAACACTGCTATGGTAACCACAGGTCCTCAGCTTGACCTTGCTGGTCAAAGCTTTACACAAGACAACTGAAAAGCACTCAGTACCACCTGAGATTTCAATTCAGCTTTAATGGACATGAATAGCATACGCTGTTAATGAGCTATTTGTTGTACATAGCTAATTTTATGGTGTTTATAAGCCCGAAGTTCATTATAAAAGTATGGGTATCAGATGATATAAAGTATAATATCACCTATTTATTTTTCAGATGCCTTTCTGAATATCTGAGATTTGACAAGCACATCATTAAATGTCATGTTTGTATAATCACTTTAAAAGAAGGATTTCATGCTATTGTGACGTGCTCATCACAGACTTTTTTTTCAGCCAAACAGGAGACATGTTTGTCAGAGCAGTGTTGATTAGTCATATACATTCTTCAGGATTTCCTCTCCATTATACATTAATTCTCATAGAATTAAAGATTTTACTGGTCTTAGTCATATGTCTGGAAATGTAGACTAACTTTAACAGGTGTCAATGTACATCTATCAGCTATGAAAAACACTGACCGGTGAAGTGAATATCATTGATTATCTTGTCACAATAGCACCTGGCAAGGGGTGGTATACATTAGGCAGCAATAGAATAATCAGTTGATGTGTTGTAGGCAGGACAAATGGGCAAGCACTTTGTCAAGGGCCAGTTGTTACAATGATGGCTAGATGACTGGGTCAGAGCATCTCAAAACTGGCACGTCTTGTGGGGTTTTCCCAGTACACAGTGGTAAGTACCAACCAAAAATGGTCAAAGGAAGGACAACTGGTAAACCAATGACAGGGTCGTGGGCACCCAAGGCTGACTGATGCACATGGGGATCAAAGGTTAGCATGTCTGGTCCAGGCCCATAGAAGAGCTACTATAGTACAAACTCCTGAAAAGGTTAATGCCAGCTATCATATGAAGGTCAGAACACACAGTGCATTGCAGCTTGTTATAAATACAGTCAGACAGGTTAGAGTGCCCATGCCTCCAAACTGATCAAGCATGTGTATGAAGTGCTGGATGTTTAAACCATGGAAGTCTGATTTATGGGATTTGCTGCTAATGTTTTGGTGCTAAATGCCACAGAGGTCTTGAAATGTCCATGTATCAATGGATCAGAACTGTTCTGGCGACATGAGGTGGACCTACACAATATAAGACAGGTGGTTTTAAATGGTATGCCAAAACGGTCTATGTAGAGCAGTACAAAGCTATTTCCATGACTATGCAAGTTAATAGAGAGATCAGCAGCTAAAAATCAACCAGTTAGTTGCTCAACAACCTGGACCTCTTCAAAGATCCCAGAGCTGATGGCACAGCCACTTCTGACTACTCTTACTGTCACCTGTTCCATGAAGTTGTAACTAAATGTCCATCCATCTGCATCAGTATGGGTTAGCCAAGCAGTGTGGGAGACAGACCGAGACTATGACACGACAGTAGCTCTTTGTTACTCTACAGGCATTATGACATGTCACGAGACATAGGCCTAGTCTCATGACCGAGACAGAGCCACACAGTAGTCCTGAAGCGATGCTGCTTGGGACACTGATCTTTTAATCCTTAAAAAACTGTTAAGCAACAATACTATTAGAACTATGAACAGTACTATTAGAACTATGAGTCTCAACACTCCAGAAGGGTAGAGGGTGAGATATAAATGGTCCATAAGAACTTTTATATCTGCAACATCCAATCCTACCCACAACACACAAGGATACAGCAAAAATGCAGAGCATCTGGTGGTTCAAAAGGACCAGTTTGAGAACCACTGCTCTAGAAAGTATAATTCAGATTACAATTTTGTTTTCAGGGGTAAAAGTGTTCCCTGACACAAACACATGTGTGGCATTATTCCATGTGGCCCACAACCTAACAAAAATAAGAATTAGATGACAAACTACCTTTGAGTTTTTACAAGATCATTTGCAGGTGGTGTAGCATTGTAGCAGCCTTGCAGTTCTGCCGTTTAGTTATATTAAATATATTATTCACCATTTTTAATTGTTCTAAACACTTTAGAACTGTGTTTAAGGATTGAACACAAGAACAGAAACAATGAAATAGTGAACCAGCTTGAATCAAACAAATAAATGTTTTATTTTGTTTCTGTGGGCACATTTTAATACGTCATGTTTCTAACAAGCGAAATTATCTGCCAGAACAACAGCCAGGTATTTTTGGGTGGTGGGTCATTCGCAGCACAATATTGACACTGACCTGATGGTGCCATGCTGTTTGTTAGTCACCCTCTCGTCCTTCATCAGTGGTCAATTCTGAACACTTATTATTATATTCGGGTTGGTGGACAATTCTTAGTCCAGTAGTGACAGGTGTTAATCTGTGCTGTATGTAAACCACTCTGCACAAATGCACACACCCACACACGCCCACACACACGGGCACATACGTAACGCCAGGAAACGATCTGTAATTGTAAACTACAAACTACGTCCAAATGGTAAGTGGAGCTGATAAAACAAACACTGATTGTATTACAAGGTAAAGTGTACCTAATAAAGTGAATCATCTGTGTATATTGACTAGATTTAATATGCTTTTACTTGCTATGATGTTAAAGTTACAAAGTTTGTGTCAAGTGGGTAGCTATTTTACTATCACACTGCATAATCCCACAGGCTAAGTGCTGTAAGTACATAACACTGTATACCCTATTGTTAGTGTTTTCACACCTGCGGTGGAAATCCAGTCAGTTAACTGAGACGTGGCTGGTTAAACTTTGTCATCTGATACTATCTGTTAGCACAGTGCATTATTCATAGTCTGCAGCCACATAAGACTTTAACTACAGCTGAGAGAGCCTCTGAGAGAGGAGACCCAAGAGTCTCTATCTGAAAACAAAATGTCCCATTTCTTGTTCTTTGTCCTGTAGGGGAATCGTCACAGTTCCCACAGGGCAAATATGCTGCTGTATTTGTATATAGTGCAGATAATGTCACAGCATGTGTCGTGTTTCAGTAGTCAGATATGCAGGTTAAGGGGCCAGGTTCATGGCAACAGAAGAACCATGCTTTTGTGTTAAAAAGGTCACTGAGGTAATAATTTCTAATAAAACAGCAGGAACGCTTATAAATTTGTAAAACTGTTCTTACTCAACAATAACAAGTCAGTTATCTGAACACAATCTTGAACACAGTCTGTTATCTGAGCTACAGAAATAGAAATTACACTTTACACAGTATAATTTAGATGTTTGAACTTTGTCTAAAATTGTTTTAAAACCAGCTGTGTGTCATAGAATGTACATCAGACATTTTTGGAGTGACAAATCATTAATAAAATTTCATAATACACACACACACACCAAAAATGATTACTATACACACATTTTAGGCACTTGACAAAGTCTTATTTAAAAAGCTATTTATCTGAGTAGGAAACATTTATTAGAAAACACTGTTAGAATAACATGTACAACAAGTGATGCTTTTAAGTGCATTAATGCTTCCACAGGTTTGGTTAGTTAATGGTTGAGGTCATCAAGGACCAGTGTTGGGCACATTACTTTAAAAAAGTAGTTAGTTATAGTTACTAGTTACTTCTTCCAAAAAGTAACTGAGTTA
>JBBIGB010000109.1:8253730-8270175 GCA_037577075.1 Alestopetersius hilgendorfi
ATCAAGTGACTCGCAGATCCGGATCAGTTTACTGAGTGACTCAGAGGGAGTCGGATCCGAAAAAGGATCCGGTTATCCCAGCTCTAGTTCTAATGACTTGTAGCACAATCTGCTAAAAATGTAATGCTGGCTATGACAGAAAGGTGACCTGTTAAGATGAATCACTTTTCGTTTACAACATCTGGATGGCTTGGACAAAAATGTCTAACCTCCCTAGGTTGTAGTTTCCAAGTCTCCACACTCAGGTAAGTAGAATACATGTAATCGGTGTCTGAAGTTGATCATTTTTTGTGAAAGACATTACAGAAAAAAAGAAATCCTATTTAAACCCTGACCTCATTTTCCAAGAGGTCATTGCTGATGTATAACCTATTGTGGTGCTTTGGTGTGTTTCTGCCTTAGAAGAATACTCCCTTCAGGCCTATCTGCCCACAGTTATGTGAAAGATCAACTGCAGGTCTGCTCAACTCATGGCGGCTATGTGAAATATCTTCCTCAGCTCCATCCAGAGGATTTGAGATTTCACAGGTCAGTGCCTTGGCGGCATGCTCCATGAACGGGGATCAGGAGAGGGATTTGGAAAAATCCGGAGAAAAGGTTAGTTAAGAGTATGCACTGGCTTTAGGAGTGACACACTCATCAATGTATAACAAGTAGAGCAGTAATACAGTAGGAGTAAAAGGACAAAGTTACATAAGCAGAGAGGTTTAGTAGTATAAAACTGATAAAGAACCTTAAACGTAGAAGTACGCAGACTTATCACTATCCATTAACCAAAAAAATCCAATTTCACTACTCTGCTACTACTGATGATTGGTGCCATCTACACAGCTTTTTAATGTTCAATACAAAAGACAATAATCATACAAGAAGCTGAACAAAATTAACATGCTCACAATTGTCAACAAAAAGATGAAACTTGGGTTGGTAGTAGTGTCTGTATTTCCATAATATTTTTGCAATCCTCAAACCTTACACTGGACCAATATACACCGATTTCATGTACACCAATCGATCGTAACATTAAAAGCCTCTAGTTTAAAGGAAAGAATGTCAGCTGCATAATTTAAATTTTTCATATGGAAATTTCAGGGTGGAACATAATGGGTAAAAGCAGGTTATACCAGTTTGCAGGGGCTTGTGTTTAAATAGTAAGTGTTTGAATAGCTTACTTGCATTCTGACTGATTTCTGGAAGTCTAAAACCTGGTGTTTACAGTTCTGTGTAAACAGAATGTGTGAATGTGGGGGCAGAGGCATTTAAGTATTTGGGGTCTTACCCTCTGAGATAGCATGAGGTTTGATGACACAACAGGTGCAGTCTACATATTTTGCAGTGTTGGAAGGACCATGCCCTGCAGTAGAAGGAAAGAAGAACTCCAGTTCCTAGGCAGACATGGATAGAGTAAAAGAAACAATCACTAAAACATCAGTAAACCATTCACTATGCCAACCTTGTGTCTGTGGGGACGGATGGAGCATGTGTTTATTTTTTAAATACCCTTGCTGCAGAAGCCAATGAGTCTGACCCATGCCCTGCATTTTTGGTGCCATCTGTGCCAAACTGGGCACGGAGGCTACTTGGAGCATCTTTGCGTGCCATGCAAGAGTCAGTGGGACCCAGAGCTTTCCTCCAGACAGACACTGCCTCGTCCCCCATCAGCTCCATGACGATCACTGGCCCAGAGCTCACAAACTGCACCAGATTACTGTTAAATAACAAAAAACATAAGTGTGTTGAAATGACCTTAGCTGTTATTATAACCTCACAAGATTATGCATAGGAAAACATAACATGTCTTTGCATCATCTTCACCAGGCCAGAGGCAGGATTTAGAGAGGCTCTGAAACTCTTTTGTTTCATTCATTTCCCTCCCTTCTTCCATAAACTGCAATTATTAAGTCCAATCTTATTCAGTTCATTAGGAAAATATTTGTACATTTATTTTCAACTTTAAAGTACACAGTGAAGTTCATATACTAAATCTGTAGACCAGTACTAAAAAATTATTAGTTATAAAAATTTGTCATTAGCAGTGGTTTACATCATTGATGTTGTGTCTCTTAGCTCCAGACTCAAAGATGATTTTGCTTGTATTCCTGCATCGGTTGTTGTTCTGTAGCAAAACCCATAACTGAAATTATGAGCATGCATGCTTAACGTACAACATTAATGTTGCTTCAAGTTTTTGCCATCAGCCTCAGCTAATTTTATGTAGCTTATGTTAGCTAACGCGCCAGCACAAAGACCCGTCCAATGTAAAGTGACATGCTTATAGCGTTACATACATGTAAATCTCAACATAGAGTTTCTCATACTGGGCAATAAGTACATTTTTAACCACATCGGCGCTAATCAATTGCGTCACGTATCGGATGGCCTTGGCCTGCGAGCTTTTCTACTACTCTCCAACACACCGCAGTGCTATTTCCACATTCCTCACATAAGGGTATAAGTGAATTAATACAAAAAAAAAAAAAACTTTCCAAAAGCACCAAAGTCCAGACCTCTGTATCGTCATAGCTATTTATGTGTGTTCTAAATTTTTCAGCTCAAAGGTGAGCATTATAGTTCCTGTATGTCTGCCTTTGTGCCACAGCAAAGTCATTCAAAGACAGCAGAAGGTTACAGAAAGCAGTTAGTGAAACGTCACAAGAATGCTGATTCAAGTGGTTTGGTCTTTAAAATGTGTTTGAAAATTCCCACTGACACTTCAACACAAGAGTGAATCATTCACCCAGGAAAGACTTACTTGAAAAAAGACTTTGACTGATGTTCCATGTAAAAGTCCGCTGCCTGCTTCCTGTAAGAAAGCCATAAAGGCGCACACAGTTAATAAGTGATCCAATGAGCCCAGCTCACTTCTGTAAGGCAGCAGCCTAAAACAAGAATGGTTTCTTAACCAAAAGTCTCAAGTCATTTCAATCACGTTTCACAGCATCTGGGTATCATCTTCTAGCTGTCCCTCCAACAAGTCTTACAACTTTGATTTACAGTAGACACAATGTACAGTGTTGTAGCAGACTATTCTTATTCCTAACTGTAACAATGAGGAAACTGCAAAGTCAGGCACTGATGAAAGATTAACAGCTTCGATCAGCCTAAAACATAGTCCAGTTACATTCTACTTTTCAAGAGAAAAGGAAAAGTTTCATTCACGTTCCATTTTACTGCATGTCTTAAAATACACAGTGTATAGACAATCCACAGAGCATAATAAATAGTAATAGACTTTGGATTAACAGATAAATGATGTCAGCAGTGTTATCGAATGCTAGTCATTGTCTCCTACAAGTTTGAGGGGTCTTCATTGGCAACAACAGTATAAGAACAATAATAGACAGCCCCTACAATATCATCTGCTACTCTTCCCGAGAAGAAAAAATTGCAGCTAGTGAACAGATACAATGCAGTTGCACTTTGAATTGGACTGCTTACTAGTATTGTGACTTTCTTTATTGTGACTGAAATCTGACTTTCAAACATATTAGGAGAAAGAAACTTAATATGCAAAGTCATTAGACAATGACTCATGTAAGCACCAGAGAACACACCACTTTTTCACTTCAATTCATCAGATCAGATCTCAGAGGAAGTCTCAGTGTGTCACTGGGTGTGTGTTCATCACACAGTCAGAAGTAATACTGCCACCAGCTGCTAAGAGTTTGTGTGTGAGATTGTGTGTGAGATTGTGTGTGAGATTGTGTGTGTGTGTGTGTGTGTGTGTGTGTGTGTGTGTGTGTGTGTTTGCATGCACATGTGTGAGAGAGAGCAAAGAACATAAGAAAACCCTTCACTAGCATTGGCTTTAATTGAAGCTCTTGTTGATCAGTTCTTGGCAGTGTTTGGGTCATCATCATTATGGTCCTTGTTATTTTCAAAAAGGTCATTATGGTCCCATTTTCGAAACAGGACCCTCATTTTCAGTGTGTGCATGCTTTCATAAAGTAAGCTATGTATTCTCCCTGTGTCTACAGATTTTTGTTTACCAAAACCACTATGTTTAACCCATGCTGCAAATGATAACTATGTTTGTGATGAAGTTTTGAATATTCTTTTTCTTTAAAATAGTATCAATACACAATTTTACCTTACACATTCATTTTTATTGCAGTTGTTCCTTAAAAGTCTTCTTTTAAAAATCCTTAAAAAAGTATTGGTAGTTTGTCAAACAGAACAAACACTTGAATCAGTTTCACTCTTCTACCCTGCCAGTGCCATATGTTCCTGGCAAGTTTAAGAGCTTCATCTTCACTGCTAAAGCTCTTAGCTGACAACGCACAGCAGGCCTGCAAACAACATCTGCAACACTTAGCATTAGAGTTTAAAAATGCTTTTAGAAACGTCTCGCTGTGACTCCACACCTTTCCTGTCGGACACCAAAATGCTTTGCCAAAAACTGGAGATGATTGGGACCAGAACAGAGTGTATAGCAAACACAAGCACACTGACTGCTTATGTAAAAGCTGTTAATGTGGTCACTACTGTTTCAGACATAATGAGCATATCGGACTGTGCTTAAAGACAAACAATTTAGCGCAACATTGTTTCTTGCTTACCAGGTTAATTTGGTCATTTTGGCTTTGGTGACGATAAGGCCGGCATCATAAATCATCTGAATAATGTCGCCCACTTTGGTCACTGCATCTGGCTTAATCATAGCCAATGTTCTGAGGAAGACAAGGAAAATCGAATGTGAGGTTAAAAATATCAAGGGTTTATGATGCTCTTGATGCTCACCCAGAACTGCATTAGAATTAAAAAGAGATTGATTAATTTAAGTGAAATGCAGCTACTGGGAACATTACTTGGACCAAAAAATAGGGAGGTACACAATATAAATGCCATTTATTGAAAGTTCAAAGCACTCCTGATCTTTCCAGGCTATGCAAGACTTATTAAAAATCTTAGACAATTAATCTGAGCTTTTTATTAAAAGAGGCAACAAAGCACACAAGGGAGATGCCTACTTCAATATGCTATTCCAGAAATGTGTGCATCTATTTTGAATTCAGAATCAGTACTAAATACAGTAGAATTAGCATTTAAAGATTTGCTCCACAGCATCATCGTAGCTTGTGTTAATGAACACAGAACCGCAATCCGCAAACCGCAAACAGAAATGCAGTTACTGTGAAGAAAGCCTGTTGTTTTCCCTACACATGTGAGTCATCAGATCACCACTAATTGAAATTACCATCTCAGAGCATCAGAGATATGTAATTTGGGTTTGATTAGGAAGAGCACTCCATTAAGCAGGCTCCAGTCTGATCTCAAAGTCAGACAAAGAAGCTAAGGCTTAGGATTTGCCTTTATTTTGTACGGCACAGTCTCATTGCTCACAATACTGTATGCTCATTACTCTGTTTTGAAAGTTATCCCTTGCTGTAAGAACATGTTATTCACAAAATAGTTTTTAGAAAAACATAAGTGGTCTTCAAATTATCACAAACATCACAAAGCGTACAACATGCTTTCATAGCACAGTATAAATATGAAAACCACAGTTTTAGGCAAAGATAAAAGAGCCTGACGGTTTATGTCACTAATTGAATACTTCAAATAAAGTTTACAAGCTTTTGGACTTTAAAGACCAATGATTTGCAAATAAGAGGGGGTGCTACCTCTCTTTCTTGCTGCCCAGTTTGTTGGCTGTGTACTGGTCCCCATAGTCAATAAGTTTGAGTTGTCGAGAGAAGATGTTGACACGGTTCCCAACAAACAGGTCTTCTGGATGTAGACCATCATATTTGGTCTTCCTCAAAAAGGTACGCTGGTTCTTCACATCAAACTGAATCAACAGGAAATTGCTGTTATTTGTAAGTCAAACATTACAAAATCTAAAACATGAATTAGAGAACGCTTGAAAAATATTATTTTTCAGACAGCAGCATATTCAAATATATATTGCAGATGTATGTGGGAACAAAAGCTAATATGATGCCTGTCTAAAGAAAACACACAAACTAAAAAGTGTTTACCATCTCCACTGAGCCATCTTTAGGGTAGAACAGCAGCTGGTAGCGCCGGAGGAGAGCTGCGCTGGGGTCGTACCACTCAGCCAGAAAGGCATAGCGCTCCTCCTGTGAAGAGCACAACAGAAACACACTGTGAACTCTCTGATCTGGTTGGGCTCAACAGGGGGATGTAAGTATGGCGACCCCAAAGCTTGCACAGGCAGCCGGAGCACTGGGCCTGACCCCAGCACGAGCAGCCAGCTGGTTGTGTCACAATATGGCGTCTACCACTCACTGCTTGGAGTGTGAGGCTCTGTTCCCTGGAGGGGTCTCTCACTCCCGTCGGGGAGCGGTTACACAGCTGCTGCTACTTTCACAGACACACAGTCCCCAGGATCAGTGATAAGGTCACTAAACATGAAACAATGCAAAGGTCAGATTAAAGGTTATCCCAAAAGAAACATCCTAAAAGATGTGGTTTTGCTGTAAAATGACTGGAATTTTTGAGTGCCCTATTTTTAACTTTTGTTCACACTTCAATAATGCTTCTTTGATCTTTGCTTTCACCTGCTTTGACCTTTTTCACCTTGACAGCCAGCAGACAGTGCCCTCAGAAACATGGAGGAGAGGGCGTGTGCTGTCCTTACCGCTCTGTCTGCCCCCTGCTGGACAGAAGCCCCATATACTGGAGACGTGAGTGGGATCTCCAGGAGCATGTGATCCAGACAGAGCTGGAGCAGAACACTGATGAGAAACTTTTCTCAGAACGCGGCGTTAACTACAGGATATCAAGGGTCACCTTACAGAGATACAAGGACAGAAGGCCACACACTATAGGCTGGAATTCCCTTTATGTTGCAAGATAATTTATTAACTATCAGCTTTCAATATCCTTGTTAATAACTGAAAGGGTGTGTAATATTTGACATCATTAAGTAGTCAAAGCAGTAAAGCACACAGAATTAGAGAGCTTTGCTTCAGTAAGTCTCCCTGGAGAACATTCTTTACAGTTGGAAAACAACTTAATATCAAAAGCACAGCAATTAAGTAAATTTCAAACTCAGTCCAGTTTAACATATGCAGCAGACCTGCCAAAACTGACTCCTAACATTTCACTGACCAATCTAATCAGTGAAATCTTATATGGTGTTTAGTAATTTTAATATAAAGCATATGATAAAACATTCATTCACATGTATAAAAGTTAGTAAAGAGGTTAACTTCACACAAACTAACTAGCCTCCACCTCATACATGACTTAACCTAACCAATCACATTATATATTCTAATACTGTTTACATCATTTTTAAAAGGCTTTCACATTTTTTACAACAGCCAAATTGTTTTATTGTTTATGAAATTAACTCACTGTTTTGTTCTTTAAAAAGCATCATTCAGTGCTGCCCTTTTCACACAAATGGGCAGTTTATATCTGGTTTACTGTGGGACACATCCCACAGGGAGGGCTATTTTTACCCCTCATTCAGCTGTGGCAGTGATAGTATTGGCATGAATGGCCTTTTCCGAATGAATGAACTGAGCAAGCATATACCATATTGGTATGCTTAATAACAGGCATCCTGAAATGTCTGGTTACTATTTCAGTGAAGAACTGAGTGGTGTAAACCCTGTCTGGTTATAATCAACCAGAAACAGTTGACTGACAGCACAAAAATTCTACCTCAGGCCTAAAATACTCATATGTATTTCAAAGGACTAGCTCTTAGATAAGGCATTCTGGATAAATGAATTTTGGGAGCACATGAGAAACAGCACTATAATTCAGTCACCTTTATGAAAACACTCTCACAAAATGAGACCTTACGATACTTCAGTGCTGTACATTTACAATTACGGTATTTAGCTGACATTCTTATCCAGAGTGACGTACTTCAGTGCTTACGTAGTCCACAGCTGTTTCTTACCTGAAAAACAGCTTAAATCCATGTCAACTATTTACATGGAGTGATCCAAGCCTTTAATAACCATTATTGAGGAAAAAAAATATTTTATGAGAAGTAAACATCCACAAATTTTAAGAGTGCAATTCAATGACCTTGAGAAAAAATTCTAACAAGACATTACACATGCTAGAATGACAGCCCAGAAGTGACATAACATTCTCTAGACACTTGCACACGAGTTCACGCTGTGGCAAATTCAAGAGATTTAGATCCATTTTAGATCACATTTCATAAACCCTAGAATTAAATGAATTTAACAAACTATCCTGAACTACTGTTTATACAACCATGCTGTTAGCTGAAAAGTGACTTATTTAAAGCTGTTGAGAACTTGGTGTGAACTGCTGTGACGCTTGGCCTATCTGTCAGTAGGATGCTCAGTACTCTCATTCCTTTTTGGCAGAGGTGAAGGACGACCCACATGAGACAAACTGTATGTCCTAACTCCCTGCCTGTGTCTCTAAAGACATAAGGAGAGGACACAGAAACCTCCTGACTAAAATCAGCACTATGCCTTAACCATGAAAACACCTGCTTTCTTTCTTCAAGGTTGCTCATTCATGAAACATTTCTTTCATGAAGAGTTCTCTTGAAGTCTTTCTACAGTCTTGGCTAACCTACTTGTCTGAGTCTAGCCAGAGCAAACTGGAACAGGCTAGGCTAATCTGCTACCTCTCATTCTCAAGCCAAAGTGGGCTTTCCTTTCAGAGCTCTTCTTGGAAAGCAACACTTTCTCAGACACCTACTGTTGTCCTGTGCTATTACTGCAAACATTTCATGCTGGTTGAATGGACCCTGCGTACAGATCAATGTACGCTCATTTAGGGCCACAATGTGAAAAGGGGAAAATACCAAAATAAAGAACAGGACAATATCTGCAATCAACCACCCAACAGCAACAACAAATAAAATAAAACAATGTACAATGAAAAACGTTACTTGCTTACTGTATTTGAAATGTTAACTAAATATTCAAAAAGGCTTAAAAGACAGCCAGCCAATTGTTGCTCTTATGGAAGAGAAAAACGCAGTTATTCATCTTCCAAAGACAGTGCTGTTTTAAGAGACTTTCTCTTCGTCATTAATGTCAAGTCACGAAGTTGAAAAAACTACTCTGAAAAACTACGTTCAGAGTAAAGCACACACATGCCATCTTGTGGCAAATAATGGGTGAAGTTACATAAACTATATGGACAAAAGTATTGGGACACACCTGTTTTTATTGTGGACTTTTCCATTTCACCATGACTGTTGGATTAACGGCCAGGTGTCCCAACACCTTTGCGTTTTCTCTTCCACTAACTACCTGCATGACCTCCCTTACCACACCCACAAACCTCCTGCTAGGCCGTTTCCCTTTTTCCTGCAGCTCCATCCTCGCATCATTCTCTCAACACACTCAAGAGTCTCTCCTCAGCACCTGTCCAAACCAACGCCTCTCAGACTTTTTCTTCAAAAGGTCCAACTCGAGCTGTCTTAACATTTTAATCTTTCGTCAACATATATGAAAAAATAATAAAACAGTTACACCGTGGCAACCAAGACACTGTAGCCAGGTATGTCTTTCACCAAAGTGGCATTAGCTAACGTTATCCTACATCACTTCAAATAATGTAGTAAAATATGTAGATGACAGTTCTTCCGTCTCCATCAATAACTTTACCAAATCTTTTCATATTTTGTCTACACATATAAATAAATAAACTGTTACACTGTGGTAAACAAAAGACGCAGAGAATTAGCTGGGCAGGTGTGCTTGGAGCCAAACGAGCATTAGGTAGCCTTAGCCTATAATACTATAAATGAAAGAGTAAAAATGTGTAGATAACAGCACCGTCCCCCTTTCTCCTTCAAGAACTTTACCAAAGCATAACATTTTAATCGTTTGTGTACACACATGTGAAAATAATAAGCATATACCGCTCCACAAGCATTAGCTAACCAAGTGTGCTTTGAACCAAACGAGAATTAGGTAGTAATTTCCTATATTACTACAAAAAAGAAAAAAATAGAGGTAACAAAACCATCCCTCCTTCATTATCAACAACTTTACCATTTTCCAGGTCCTGGAGCAATTGTTTTGTTTTGTTTTTGTAGCTGAGCTGCTCTTCCTGCTAGCGTATTCGAGTTCGCGTCTCCATAGCAACAAAAAACAAATACCCGTAACGCCAGCTGACCGGAGCCAGCCGTCTACAAATTTATTTTTTGAGAGTGAGGAACACTTTAATCCCAAACCACTTCACGACGACTATAACAGCAAAACCCTCGACAAATCTGAACGTGACTTTTAAATTCTCCTACCCGCCCGGAAACAACACTTTGACCCCTAAACACGTGGACTTGTTGTTGTACTGGGACCAAAGACCAAGACCAGGTGAATTTTCGTCTAATTTCTGAAGTTGTAAGCATAGATGTGCGGCATAATCACTAGAAGCCATCTGATCGTAGTTTGAACTGTAATATTTATTATTCCTCTGTTACTTTCTTTACCTTTGAGACTCTGTGTGTTATAGCAAAGTGTCCAAAGTCTGTTAAGAAGACTAAACCCTGCAACAGCCAGCATGACATGCAAGCCGTTAATTCTGGATGGTGGTTTAGCAACAGAACTGGAAGAAAGAGGATTTCAGCTACAGGTATGTGGGTCATGATTTATACACCACAATAGTACTGTTATATAGTTTAACTGTTAACATTTCACTCAATTTGAATGAAAACATGAGACATGTTTCTGCAGGGAGACCCCTTGTGGTGTGCCAGAATCTTACATTCAGACCCACAGGCTATTAAGGATGTACATTATAGGTAATGTATATTATAGGTAATGTCAAGACACTAAATGGAAAGAAGTATTGGGACGCCCAATCATTACACCAACAGGGACATGTCAGGCCATTATATTAGACACGAAATGGACAGAAGTATTGGGACGCTCGATCATTACACCAGCAGGGACTTTAACAACATTTCAAACACATTGAGTTGGTCCTCCCTTAGCTGCCATATCAGCTTCCACTTTTCGTGGAAGACAAAGTTTTGAGTGTTTCTGTGGGAATTTGCGCTCATTCATTCTGTAGAGCATTAATGAGGTCAGGCACTGATGTTGGATGCGAAGTCTCAATCTCCGTTCCAATTCATCCCAAAGGTATTAGATGGGGTTGAGGTCAGGGCTCTGTGCAGCCAGTCGAGTTCTTTTACACCAAACTCATCCATACATGTCTTTATGGAGCTTGCTTTGTGCACTGGGGTACAGTCATGCTGGAATAGAAAAGGTTCTTCCCCACACTGTGTCCACAAAGTTGAAAGTATGGAGTTGTCCAAAATGTCTTGGTAGACTGAAGCATTAAAATTGCCCTTGACTGGAAGTAAAGGGCCTAGCACAAACTCTGTAAGCAGGTGTGTCCCAATACATTAGTCCATGTAGTGTATCAGAAACCACATTTCCCCTCTGGTGTTAACTGTCTAACTATGACAAAGATAAAAACCTGTTTTTTTGCAGATTTCTTCAGTGTGGATCTGATGTCATTACAACAGCCACATACCAGGCTAGCATTGAAGGATTTATCAAGCACCTTGGTCTCAACTCCACAGAGGCTGAGCAGTTACTGATGTCAGGGGTTCAAATAGCTAAAGAGACAGCAACAGACTTCATGTCTAGCTGTACAACAGCAGGTATTTGTCACGTGATGGAGATAAAACACCATTTCACATTTCAGAATCTGGAAGACTTGATTTACGAATAGCAGAAGAGGTCACAAATTATGCAAATGTTACTCACTGAAAACTTTTCAAATAAATATATTTTAACAGACAGAAAAATGCCTTTAGTAGCAGGCTCTGTGGGTCCTTATGGAGCATTTCTGCATGATGGCTCAGAGTACACAGGAGCTTATGAGAGCTGGATGAGTGTGGAGGTAAGCCAGAGGCAAAAAGCCTATGCAGCACAAAACAGCAGCTACCAAACTTTGGCCTCAGCCTCTGCTCCCCTTTACCTTAGGAGCTGAAAGCCTGGCATCGGCCGCAGGTTCGTTGCTTAGTGGCTGCAGGAACTGATCTAATCGCCATGGAGACCATACCTAGTCTTAAAGAAGCAGAGGCCTTGGTGGAGCTCCTGAGGGAGTTTCCGGATGCAAAAGCTTGGATCTCCTTCTCCTGCAAGGTATTTACAACTTTCAAGCGGATCATGTTTTATTGTTTTTCTATTGTAAATGTTTGGGGTTCATCTGTCAGTATATTACAGTATATATTTTTTACCAGACAGACTCTGGAGTCTTTTTTTATACATTGATCATTGCATAGTACCAATGAGGATTTTATTAGTGATTGAATGAGTTTATTGTTGGTGATTTATGCAGGATAATTATTATTTAAGGGATTCTATTATTTATATAATTTATTAGTTAGAAAAATGGATAATCTATTCAAATACATTTTTTTTAATAACTTAAGGGATTCTGATTATTTATTGGATTTTGTGCAAAAGGCATATGCTGTATGTCATTGACAGTTATTTTTCAGGACACACAGAGTATTTCAGATGGAAATAAGTTCTCCAAGGCTGTTGAAGTGGCTAGTAAATCTACGCAGCTAGTGGCTGTTGGGATTAACTGCTCTCCTCCTTCTCTGGTGACACCTCTTCTAGAATCAGCCAAGTCACATAAGGCACCCAACATGAGCTGGGTTGTTTATCCCAACAGTGGAGAAGGCTGGGATCCCAATACTGGGTGAGACAAAAGGCACTGGTGTCTAGTTCACAGTTTGCAGGCATGATCATATCTTATTATGTATTACACTAATTGTGATATTCTGTATATTGATTCACAGATGGAAAACTGAGAAAAAGATGTCATTTGCAGAGCTAAGCACGGAGTGGAAAGAACAAGGGGCCTTATGGATCGGTGCGTCAATTTTTTAAAGTAATGAAAGTATGTGGGGATATGTCTTATCACACTGTCTAGAGGAGTCGAGTCAAACATGACCTTGACATTCACATGCTCTCTCAACAGGAGGATGCTGCCGCATTGGTCCTACCGACATTACAGAGTTGAGAAGTCAATTAATCTAGACAAAACCTCCAAGACTGAGGTTAACACATCTATCACACTGATTGTGGAAGAAAGCTCACAGCTGATATACAAGAAGTTGTATAAATATTTATTTATAAAGAAAAATTACCAACTATTTCTGACTCTTACTGATTTCACATGGATATGGGTTTGTAGATGATTGGAACACTTGTCATAGTACATACTTCAAATGTTGCTGTGGTAAATTAAGAGCGGACATCACAGTGCACGGAACATGAAACCCACCATGCTTTTCACAAAAAACTTCAAACTGATATTCAGTCACCATTCACAATCATTTCATTTCTATTGATTTCACAGTTAACCATATCTGTCTCAAGCTACCTTAACGGTCTGTTTCTGCTTCAATTTCTGTTTGATTGTTCTTCAACTGCCAGAGAAGTACAATTCATGTTTATGCACATTGAACATGTTCTATGCACTGATAGGAGATCTATGCACTTAATGTTGAAGTAATCATTATTACATTTCGGGCTCCACGTATTTATAACACCCAAAGAAGCACATGTCTGGAATGACGCTAATGAATAAAATGTTTCACACAAATTAAAATACTCTTATGTTTTGGTCTTGATCTACCCAGTTTTTCCAATCTTAATACTGAATATGCCTGTGCATTAAGGGGTGAGGCCATTTCTTGGACAGCAACAATTTCCAAACTAACTGAACTTCCAGTGGTTTTAAACAGGTATGTGGATGTCAAGGAGGTGGACTGATGTTTTTCAGTCAGTTATGTCCTCATCTAGGTCACTGTCAGGAGAAGCTCTGTGCCTGTACTCTGCAGTGTTGGAGAGACGTTTCCAGGCCTGCTCAGACTTCTGGTTTCCTGTGCTGTGGGACCGGCCCACGCGCCCTAAGTGTTTGGCTGCCCTGTCCTCTAAGCCCTCCATTCCAGAAGTCAGGCTCCTTTGCTCTGCCCCCTGTTGGTGGAGGTCATGCCTCAGGTTCTCCAGGTTCAGTGCCCAGGGTCCTAGCTTCTGCCAGTTCACCCTCTGGAAAGCCATGAGACAGTGTAGGTTGCCCCCCACCTGAAGGAACATGAAATGAACAGCTCTGCTCAGGCAAAGACTATTAAGAAAACATTTTCCCACTGCGCTGTCAATTCTACTAACCTTCTTGGTTTTCCGTATCTGGATTCCTCTTTCTGTATGACGAATGTCCAAGTATTCTGGGTTCTGTGTATTTAGGTCTGTCACAATATCTGCCCACCTAAAAAGAGGTGCATTTTAACCAACAGTGCAGATGAAAATCAACTTTTCTCAATCTGATTTTCATAAAAGCCTTTGCATTAATAGAATGAAAAGGAATTTACTTTTTACAGTGGATGGCAGGATGTTTTCTGCTTGGTTCCCCGATAAGAATCCAGTGTTCCATTTCATTTAAAGGAAGTGGTCCCCTGTAGCCAAAATGTAATTGATGTCTACATTATTTTTATTCACCAGTTCATTATCATTATTTTTTAAAACTAGAGAAAAAAAAATCCTAAATGCTAAAGTAGCTCAGAGAAACTTACACAACAACAGTACATAACTAAAGAAAGAAGCTTCTACAGCATTCTGCTTCTATGCTATACCTGTAGGCTTTGGCTGCTTTTAATGGTGTTGCTTCGAAGCCCACAGGGCAGAAGTAGTGGTTCTGACAATGGTAAATGTAGGCCATAGACTCGTCCCTCAATCCCTGTGTCAACTTCAGCAAAGCTCCCTCAGCTACACAAAGGGAAAAGCATCATAATATAGTGTTATAATATGCTGTGTATTTTTTTCCCCAACAAATGTGCCAAAATAACCTGTCAATAGTATTTAAGAAAGAACCATTGCCAAATGAATACAGAAGTTACTTTAAATAGGATCCCAGAGTATGGTTTTGTATTATTTCTGGTTGCTAAGTGATCATGCACCATCAACATTAAACAGTACATGATATAAGCTGAGAAGATACATTCAACAGTAACGTTGACCTTTGTTAATGTGCAAAGGGATAGTAAATACTGGAAATACACAAAAATCAATCAGGCAGAACGGTAAAGTCACTGACCGGTAATGTGAAGAGTATAAACAGTATTTATTTTGAGAGAAATTTAGTTACGTTAACTAAATTTACCCAATTCTGCTGCATCAAAAGCAGAACACTTTTGTTGTCACATGGTAGCTGTGAGCCACATTTTAACACAAAAACGCACAGATGAAAGCATCAAGGCACAGATCTGAAACATACAGTGAAATATTTAAATCATTTTAAAATCCAGAGGGTATTTTCCCCATGTATTCATTACTTGTTCTTATATATATATTGTGATGAGCGGTAGAATCAGGCGACACATTGATGGAGGAATCTATTTGCTTTTTATTTTCTGTTTTCCACAGCACGCACACACACAGACTCCAAACTCCCAACCAAGTGCCAAGCACCGCCCCTCCCCTTATATACCACCCCAAAAACCCGAGAGTCACCATGGTGATGGCCAGGTGTGGACCATCACCCCCTAATTAATCCCACACTACCCTCTACAACCTACGTGGACCCCCCCATAGTTCACGTGGCTCTCACCTGCTCGCCACACAGCCCCTCGCCAAGTCGTGAGTCATCCTCGGCCACTACTAAGCCTACCTCAAAGTCTCTTAGGCGAGCAGGAGGCCTGCGCTCCCACCGAGTCCTTCTTGGACCCCTCGGAGACCCCGAGGCACTCATTGTCCGCACCCCCAGAGCCCTCCCCACAGTCCGGTTCCCCACAGTCCCTAGGGTGGTATGGTGCCAGACGGTCCCTGTGGACGACCACCGCTTTTCTGCGGCCCCCCACCCACACTCGATAGACCACCTCACCAACACGCTGAAAAATCCATCCTGGCCCGCGCCAGAGCGAGGCCAGCTTTGGACTCCGCCCCTTTTTCCGGGAGGGGCAGTAAACCCAAACGCGCTCCTCCACCTGAAAGTCATGGCCACGGCTGCGCAGGTCGTAGGCGCGTTTTTGTTTGGCAGTGGCCCCCCCTTGGTTCTCTCGCGCCAAAGCGTGGACCACCCGGAACCGCTCCCGCAACTGCTGAGCATAGTCCAGCCCGGGCGGCCCAACAAGTTCAGGTTCTGGAGGGGGCCCAAACGCCAGGTCCACCAGGGTTCGGAGTTCCCGGCCAAACATGAGCGCCGCTGGGGTGCACTGGGTGCTGTCCTGCATGGCTGTCCTGTATGCCCACAACACCAATGGTAAGTGGCGGTCCCAGCCGCGCTGGTGATCGGCGACCAGGATCGGCAGCTGGGTGGCCAAGGTGTGGTTGAACCTTTCTACTAAACCATCACTCTGAGGATGTAATGGGGTCGTCTGGGTCTTATGGACCCCCAACCTCACACACACCTTGGCCATCAGCTGCGCCTCAAAGTTACGACCCTGGTCGCTGTGGAGCTCTTCCGGCGCCCCGAACCGACAGAAGAACTCTTCAACCAACTTT
>JBBIGB010000109.1:8287459-8300665 GCA_037577075.1 Alestopetersius hilgendorfi
CTATAAGGGTTGGAATAAATATACATGTGAACTTGTCTGTAAATGTACCCCTAAACCAATCAGCCATAGCATTAAAAACACGTGCCTTATATTTTGTGGGTTCATGGATGTCATCAAAACATGAGCTGCCATGTCAGCAATTTTAATGCTGTGGCTGATATAGTTGCGCCATAAGGGAGGCAAACCTTTTTCCAGTCGTGTGTGGTGTGTATGACTAAATGACAGAACGAGGAAGTGTTGGTATCGGTATAACAGAAAGGCAGACTTGCTTCTGTCCTGGATGACGTAAGTATAATGGTGTCATGCATCTCTTTAGATTCCGGTCTTCAGAGGGTCTGCTGACCCTTTGCTTGGAGCCGTCAAAGCATTTAAAGATCATTTCGGGACAGATGGATTGGGGGATGTACTGGAGGACAGAGACTCTGATGTTTGGAAAAAACGAACACAGAAAGAGCACGCAGTTAACGCTCTCATGAGACTGGTGAATGAACACCAAGGACAGGTAACTGAGAAATAACCTGTAGAATTTTTTACCTTGTCAGCCTCGCTGCCCTCTTGTGGTTGACACAAAATATTACCTGTTTTCATTTTGAAAGGTCTCCCTTGTGGCATTGGGTCCACTCACTAATTTAGCTCTGGCTGTTAGGCTGGATCCCAGCCTCCCTCAGAAGCTGAAGGATCTGCACATCATGGGTGGCAACATGGAAGGTTGGAAAATTCCAGACATAAAGCTGCTTTAATTAGTGGGTCTTCACCTGACCACTGTTTGTTTTTGCAGGCAAGGGAAATGTGACGCCATCCGCAGAGTTTAATTTCATCATGGATCCGGAGTCTGCTTACATAGTCTTAGAGGAATACCTGTGCCCCACACACATATCAACCTTCGAGTTTACATGTAAAAACAAGCTCTCTTGGGTAAGAAGTGGGCTAATATAAACTAAGGCAGCTACTCTGTCCTCCTTTATCGTCAGTTTCCTAAAATCTTTCTGACTAAAATGCAAAGCAATTGATTTGTTAAAATGTTTCATTGGAAGAAAGATATACATATTACTTTAAAATGTTAATCAGAAGTGACTGATTTTAAATACTTGACTTCATTAGGATTTCTTTGATAAGCTGGTGAACCAAGACACCGCAGCTGCTCGTTTTATGAAGGCAATCACATCCAAGTGCTGGGCCTACAGCAGGGAGCCAGGAATTGGGATGAAAGATGTATACTTTGGACCAGGCTTTGTACCGTACGACACATATGCAGTGGCAGGATGTGTGGACAGCAGTGTGATCGTAGAGAAGATGGAGTGCGCTGTCCGCGTGGAGCTTCATGGAGAAATGGGCCGAGGGTTGATGGTACTGGACCCTGCCAATAAGCTGAAGAAGAGCCATCGTGTGTTTGTGATGAAAAGCTGTGATCTCAGTAAATTTAGCTCCATGCTCATGGCTGCCTTACAGCAACCATAAGGAGTCACACTAGGATTCAAATGGGTCTATGGATGATGTGGTGTGATGGTTAATGAACATCTAATGAATTTTCAAGAAATAAAGTAACCTAGTAGTCACTTTATAAGTAAAGCGCTACTTCACATACTCAGGGAACAACATGATGCCTTTTTTGTTACCAAAAGTTATTAAATACTGACCAATACTCAATACCCTCAACAGTCACACTAAAGTCATTTGTTAAATAAAGGGCACATGCATAATGCAGACATCTTTTTATTAAAAAATGCTTCTACATGAATCTGCTGCCCAATATAAATATCCAATGTAGTATTGATTCATCCTGTTTATCCTGTCTTCAGAATGAGAACTTTACATTAGTAACCAGATTTCCAATCAGGTGATCAGTTCAAGAGTACATACTAGGGTTGTTAAAAATATCGCGTTAACTATTTGCATTAATTTATTTTCTATAACGCTTTAAAATAAATTGATTTCGCAATTAATTTGAAAATTGAACGCCCCTCTGCATTGCAGTACCACACAATCTGTGGGGGCAGTATTGCGCTACATCGGTGTGGCAGAGACAGCGGAGGGAGGGGTCTCCGACAGTTGCGGGAGTTTGGAGCGAGAGGCGGGACTTTAGTTAAGAATTGAATTAAAGGACAAAGCCTAACACAGATTCTTTCAGGTTTGAAGATGTTATGCATTTTCTATTCAAAAGTAAGTTTTGTTTTTACCTCACAGCTTTTAAAAGTGTGACGGAGTTGGGAAAAAAATAAACAAAGCCTTCTTTGTAAAATTTATGACTTAGTGTGTTCATTATATATATCGGGTTGACATAGAATTGCGATTAATCACGATTAACTTTTTCCAGATTTGCGATTAATTCGTTAATTTTAATTAATCACTTTACAGCCCTAGTACATACCAAAGCTCAATAGGCACAGATGGATTTATATGCACTGAAATGAAATTTGATGCATTTAGGTTGCTTTCAATTAAGTTAACTTCAAGTGATCAGTAATTCAGACCACATGCAATGAATGTTAGTAAATATAGTTAAGCTAATCTGCCCACTTAATCTTAGTAAGCATTTGATTGGACGTTATATTGTGAATTGTATATTATTAATTACGTTAGTATAACATTTGGGCAGAAATTTTGATAAGTATTTTATAATGTAAAAGACAAGAATAACAAAAGTGTGATCTTTTTCTGATTGATACTTTTCCTGAACCTTATGTGACTGATCCAGTGATCACCCAATTTGTCTGGATTAAAAGTGACTGTTTCCTACTTAAAATAGCCTGAATGATCCTTTACTGTCACACTGGCCATGTTTTCATTTTTTAATGTAAAATCTCCTATAGTGTAGATTTTGGACACGTTTCACAACTGTTTCTGCAATTACCCTTTTTGAACAGAGACGGATGTTATGAGGGAGGGAAAAAAAGGACAGACTTCAGTAGTTATCGCTGCCTGATATGTTTTATTTCAACCAATGTGACAGATGTCCCACTCAAGGTGACAAATGATGTACAGAACAAACTCCAAAACTTCAAGTACTTCCCTCCTCCTTAGACCTTAAATTAAAATCCAATCTTAGCAAATAAAGCTTTTTTTATTCAAATCAGAACCCAATAAAAAATAAGTTAAACCTCAAATCCTGAATGCTCTTGTGATTTAGCATTGACCATAAAATAATGGGCAAAGACTTCTGTGGTCTTGAGAACACAATAATTATCTCCCGGGATTTTCTAACATCGTACCCCAAGTTGCCAAAAATCAAGTTTGGCCATATAGGCTCGAAAATGAATGCAACTCTTAAATCAGGGCCCATTTCTCTTTAAGAGAGGGATTTAACACAAAGTGCTTCACTTACAGTTGGGTAATACTGCACTTTAAACAATACAGTAATACTGGGCCTTTAGTTCCAAAAACACGCAGTATTACTCAAAAGGGGAAAGTTTTAAAACAATTAAAAAACAAAAAAAAATACACCCCTACAAGGGCAATATAATTCCAATAGGCCAGTGTCTTGTTTCTTTTAACAGTTCTTGCAGTTAAAATTTTTGAATAAAGCTCATGTATAACACCCCTGAAAAAATAAGAATTTTGTTAGCTTGAATTTGGAGAAGGAATAAATGAGAACCTGGACAAGCCTGTCAGAATTTAACCAATTTCTCCAAATAATTGTATATATAAAATTATAGCAGTGTATCTAGTACTCTTTAAATGAGGAAAAGAAACATTTTCTAATAACAAAAACCATGGCGTTTGTTGTTTTGTTGCTATGGGGGTGTTTTTTTTTTTTTGGGACAATGCTTTTCCTTTAGTTACCATTGTTGCTGTCATGGTTATTGGGCCAGGGCTCTGAGTTCCAGCGACTCAATGATGGAGGCCACATGCTCCAGGGGTTGTAGGTGCGGCCAATCTCAGTGGGGGCTGGAGTGGGCGGCGCAGTGTGGCTGACCAGGTCAGGAAGGGTGGAGGAGTGCAAGGTGGTGTCAGCGCCTGTAGACCAGATGGAGCTGCTGAAGGGCAGACTCGGGGACCAGGGGTTGCGAGACTTCCCGAGAATGGACTAAAGGGAATGAGAGAAGTCTAAATGAGAGAAAGTCTTGTGAAATCCAAGTTAAGATCCCAACTCATATCTCCACCTCAATATCCAACACAATTATCACACATTTCCTCCACACTGCACTGGCCAGTTAAGGACAAGAACATCCTAATCTAATCCTGATACAAATGCTTGCCTCTTCAACAGTGAAATGTGGTCTGTCATGGGCCTTACAGTTGTTGGAGTGGTTGGAGAGCCGGTGCTAGTAGGCCAAGGGCTTGATTGTTCAGTGTCCCAGATGGAGGAGGGCACAGAGGAGTATTCAGGCCAGCTTGACTCCATACTCTTGGGAACAGCAGCCATGCCGCTGAAAACTGCACAAAACAAATGCATGCTAAATTAGTTAACAAAATGAATGTGGCAAAGGTAGCATTTTTAAGTGTCAGACAGCTGTAAGCTTAAACTCTTTGTTTTATATATACACGCACCTCCAGTCAAGTTGAGTGGGTTGTTGGGTCCAAATGCAGAGAAGGAGTTGAGGGAACTGAAGCTAGGACTGTTGACGCTTTCAACGGGACTCCATAATCCAGAGCTATTAATGGGAACATAATTTTTCATATCCACACGTTTCAACATCACATTAAACATCACAGTATGTAGGAAATAACATTATATGTCACAGCAGTTAACTTGCCTGTCAGAGCTGTCACTCTCCACTGATGGCATGTGAGGTAGGGCCACCTTTCCAAGGCCATCTGTCTTACCTGAGCCACTGCCACCTAAAACAGCACACGAGCACACAATCAAAAAGCCAGAAAAGGTTACAGCACCATATTACAGCACTTTTCCACTGGCACAAAGAACCACACCATTTCACGAACAAATGAAATGACCTGTACAATCATTGGCAGGGCTATTAAATGGACCACAGCGAAGCAGACAATACCACTGATTTCTGATTGGTTGATTTTTTTTTTTTACTGTCCACGAAAAAAAAAAAAAACAAAAAAAAAAACAACACACCAGGGCTTTTGTCATAGCCGGCAGCCACAGCTGCAAAAGTGGGGTTCCCATTCTTCCCAGGTAGAGATGTGGTCAGTTTATTCCCTGGAGCCTTCTTTGAGTTTACCTCACTGTACAAAGATGAAGATGACAATTAACAGCCATTCAAAATTACAAAATGTGTAATGCTTGCAAACTGTCAGGATATGTGTTGGCTTGCTTGCATTACCTGCTGGTGTTAAGCACACTGCTGTAGCTTCCACGTGGCATCAGGGTGGGAGAGGTGGGGGGAGGGGAGTAAGCTCTGGAGATAGCAGAGTTGGGCCTCTTCAGAAAGGGGTCTGCATTCATGGTCTGCAAGGAAATCTGTTGAAGACTGTCTGCTTCTAAAAATAGAAAGATTAATATTAGATTATTATATTAGCAGAAAGGACATGCCCTTAAAGTCATACACCATTGAAAAATCAAAATATTTATTTATATTTAGAGCACAAGCTCCAATGGACTTACGGCTGTTGATTTTGAAGGGAACATCCCATTCTGGTGGAGGCGACTCTTTCTCCCCTTCTGAACCACTACTGAACTCTTGTATAAAGCCGTTGCTAAGGAACTTTGCCAATGGGGATGCCAATGGACGCCCATCCTCCAACTTTCCACCAGGTACTTAACAAAAAAACAAAAAAAAAAGAGCAAAGAGAATTCACAGTTACCACAGATTTTTAAGAGCAAGTGAAAGCATCCTGCTAAAGCCATACGTTACCCATACCTCTTTGTTTCTGTGGAGGTCTTGTTTTGGAGACGTTGGAGGCTCCCGTGCTGATGACGGTTTTGGGGAATGTCTTGCGCTGCTTGTTTTCCAATGGAGTGACATAGGGAAGTTCCAAAGAACTAGAACAGACAAAAATGAAGGTTAAATATAAACAGCTACTAAGAACTTTAACCACAGCTGAGCTCTCTAAAGGAACAATAACTGGAACTGATTTTGTTTTGCTTCAAAACAATATGGATGGATTCAAAACCTGGACTTCTCCACTTGATTCTCTTTTTTTGTGGAGGATTGTTTCTTGATTTTGGGTTTAGTTGGGGAGGGAGGGACTTCTTCTGGTTCTTTGTCTACTGCAACTGTTCGGACTTTCTTCTTCACTGGTTCCTATGTAATACAAAACCACTCATTAGGAAATTAAATGAGCATTAAAAAAGTAGACAAATTGCTATAGTAAAATTTGGCAGTGTGGGTGTGTACCTCTTTAATAATAGCCTCTGTATCTGGGTTGGAGGTCTCTGTAGTGGTGGAAGAGCTGTCGTCATTGTCTGCAAGTGCTTCTTTTAATTCTTCTCCTTGAGTCTTTCCCTTTGCTTTCCTCTCTTTCTCTTCTTTCTTTTTCTGAGCCTTTGATTTACTCTTCAGTTTCCCTTTTGATTCCAGCACTACTGACAAAAACAATTATTTTAATTAAGTTAGTAAAATTCAAAAGTTTCAGTTACAACCATTAGGTCCATGTTGATTTAAAATTTGAATTTTAGAAGCTTTCTAACCCGTATTACCTTTGTTTTGTGAAGGCTGCAGTACACTCTGCTCTGTGAATGCATTGATGGCAGGAGACTCAGGTCGGTCCAAGTCTTTGTCCATGGCTATGAGAAGTCTGTTGTAGTCCTGATCTTCCATGCTATGACCTCTGTGGGGCTGTGACAGAGCGGCTGCGCCAAGGTTTTGGAGTTCTTCCAAAGGGCAAGAGGTCTGCTGCTGCTGTTGCTTTGAGCTTTTAGTCTTACGATGGGTTAACTGAGGGAGTCCTTGGCCACTGTCTTTTATGAGCTGTGAGGAAGAAGGGGTGGAAGGTTGCATAGATGCTGAGCGGCCTGAGCCTGTTCTGGACTTGCCGTCCCCCAAAATTGTGCTGCCATTGGAGTTGGAGTGGGGGCCACCCTGCCGCCCGCCGCCTCGTCCACCACTACCTGACCCATACATTCCTCTAGTCGAGTTCTGGTGCGAGTCAGCGTAATCGTTCAAGCTGTGTAGAAATTGCAAACATTGAAACTGTGTCCATGTATTAAACGAGAACATACAACAAAACAACAGAAACAAGGTCAACTTACTTTGCATCACTTTGAATTCTCACAATTTCCCTGAGATCAAATGGTTTTCCGGTCTCCATGGGAGAGTTGGATTCCACAGATAGGCGTCTCTTAAAAGGTTCCCATATTCCCTGGGCCTCCAGATAGGCGGCGGCGATAACCAGGAGAAACATAGAACTACAGAGATACAAGGATATTTATCATCCATTTCACTTTATTTAGTCAGTTGCTTCTCCAACAATATAAAATATGCATATTCAGCTTCCAGTTAAAAAACCTAGTCTTGCTTTTTTAAGTGTCAGAACTTAGAGGTTCAAAAACGTTACAAAATGCAAATGTTTTTGAACGTTATAGTCAATTAACAAACACTGAAAAATTGCACCACCCTCAGCTACTGTTGCTATGTCTTAGACCTTAAAGTCAGGACACTTGGTAGCAAATTCAGCAATTAGGTAGCAGACTCATACATTCCATAGAACAAAGGTAAGTTAAATAGCACATGACAATTACATTTGAAAACATTGTCACCATTCCCAATATAATGAATCTCCTGATAACTAGCTATTAGTTACCAAATTATTAATTATTTGAAACATGTAAAAAAATGGAATTACAAATGGACAGTCTATACCTACCACCAATCAGAGAAAGTAAAATGAACAAATCATGCATGAAACAGTTTGATGACAGCACCAACACTGACCTCATAAAGAGGGAGACAATGATATAGAGCTCCAGTTCCCAATTGGGCGGTGGGATGGTCTCTGCACAAACTGGCAACACGTGATAGGGCAATGACGCGTTCAAGATGAACGCAAACTCTGAGCCGCCTGCCGACACCAGCTTCAGTTCCCGAATGACTCGTGAAGACGTGAAATCTGGTGTAAACCTGCATCAAACAAATGAAACACACAGACATGTGTGACCTTTATTACTCTGAACTTAAATAAATCAGAATTAAATAATCAGAGTGAAATGATCAGAACAAGGCAAAAATTACATGTATATTGTCCATCTGAATGAAATATTGGGTTTCCAAAACTTAAAGAAGGAAAACCGTCATGTTAATGTCACATGATTTTATCCAAAGTCAGTTACGGAACTGTGTGCATGTGTGCGTCAGTCCTCAGTAATGAGTCCCATGGGATTTTTAAAAGGGTCAATATGGCGTTTTGCCTTCATGGAAAGGAAGCTCCCCAGATCATGCTGGCCCTGTACACTGTTAAAATTGCCTAGAATGTGCACACGAGTGTCAGAAGTGTACCATGGAGGAATGGAAGAATGGGCCTGGTCTGATGAATCATGTTTTCTTTTGTATCATGAGGGTGGCCAGGAGCATGTGTGGTGTTTATCTGAAGAACAGGTGGCACCAGAATGCATATACAGCGAGTATTGAACACATTTTCTAAGTAAATATATTTCTAAAGGTGCTATTGACATGAAATTCTCAGCGATGTAATGAAATGTAATGACTCAGGGAAAAGGTATTTAACACGCTTAGCGCTTCTTAGAAAAGCCTTTGTTGGTGATGACTGTTTCAAGACGCCTCCTGTATGGAGAAACTAGTCGCATGCATGGAGACATTCTTCTTCAAATCCTGAAGGTTCTGTGGGGCCCTTCTATGAAACCAGAGCTTTAGTTCTTTCCATAGATTTTCTATAGGATTCAGGTCTGGTGACTGGCTCGGCCATTCTAGCAGGTATATTTTTTCTTTGAAACCAACTGCGAGTTTCCTTGGCTGTGTTTGGGATCATTGTCTTCCTGAACAGTCCACCCTCGTTTAATCTTCATCATTCACGTAGATTTGTATGAATTGTGCCAGTGCCGTATGCTGAAAAACAGCCCCACATCATTGTTCCCACCTCCAAACCAGGTACTTCGTATGGGGTTTTTTGGGCGATATGCAGTGCCATTTGACCTCCAAACATGATGTGCATTATGCAATCCAAAGTTCAGTTCTGGTTTCACATGGCCAGACTACATTCTCACAGTATTTCACAGGCTTGTCTAAATGTTGTTCAGCAAACTTTAAATCTTTTTCTTTAGCAATGGAGTCTTGTGTGGTGAGCATGTGGTCCTTGGCTACTCGACAACTCTTCTGCCAATTCTTTTTGCTCTTCTAAAATTTAGCTTGAAGCATCTGGTCTTTGCCCGGTTTATGGCGAAGTGCTGTTCTTCCCACCTCTGGCTTATGGCCCCAACAGTGCTCACTGGAACCATCAATAGTTCAGAAATTCCTCTGTAACCAATTGTAACAGTATGTTTTGCAACTACAAAATTTCTTAAGAAACAGGATTTTAGCTGGTCTTTCCATGTCTTTTTGCACCTGGATTATTACAGACATCCGGTCAGATTTTCGGCTCAATAGGACCTTTAGAAATATATGTACTTGGAAAACTGGTACATATATACAGCATGCATACCTCACCCAGGCTCGAAGGCTTTAATAGTCCCTAGGAGCACAGTAAAAGTTTAGAATTGTGTGCACGTGACATCACCACACATGCTCCACAAATATGGCAGGGTTGTAAGAAAAAGGCCACTCCTCCAGAAAGGCCACATTAAATCTAAACTGCCAAAACGTACCTTGCAGATTCTGAGACCAAGTTGAAAAGCTGTTTTGGCCAGGTGAGATCAAACTCAAACTATTTGGCCTAAACACCAAATGGTGCATCTGACAGAAAGCCAAAACAGCTCACCATCCAAAGAACACCATCCTGTTGTGTTTTTTTTTTTTGCAACAGGGACTTAGACTCTTGCCAGGATAGAAGGAAGAATGAGGCAAAATACTGTAATTTTTGAGGAAAACCTTCTCACCTCTGCCAGAAAGTTATCAATGGGAAGAAACTTTACCTTCCAACATGAAAATTACTCAAACACCACCACATAGGCATCGAAGGCGAAAAAGGTGAGTGTCACATGGCCTAGTGAGAGCACAGACAAACCCTATTGAAAATCTGTGAAATTACTTTATTGCAGTGCACCAATGGTCAACATCCAATATAACTAAGCTTGAGCAGCCTGTAAAGAAGAGTGGGCAAAATGTTTCACAGTGTCGTGGTACAAAGTTGGTAAAAAAGTATTGAAAAATAGACTCAAGGCAGTAATTAAAGCAGGCTATACGAAAAGTACTGGCAGAGGGGAGAATCCCTTTATCTATCTCAGAGATTCTTTTATACGTTATCATTTGTTCGGATAAATACAGCTGGAAAATTTATTTTAATTTCAGGGCGCAAAGCAGCAAAATGTGAGTATCACTCGCTCTCTCACACACGCACGCACGCACGGACGCACGCACCCAACAAGGAAGATAGAGGGGCAATTCACATACCTACTGAAGTCTAGAGGAAACGATCCCCATGGCTCTCTTAATAGCACCTTTAGGCACTGAAGTACACACACACACTTGACAGGTGATGTTTACCTACCACCTTGAGGTTGAATACACTGACCTAGTTTTACTAGCGCCTTTTCAGAAGACATTTCATACAAGATCTTTCATGCAGCTTCTTGCAGCTTGGCCAAACCCTAACCCTGTTTACGTTGGCATTGAACATTTCTCTTTCAAAATTTCAAATTAAAGTTATAGGCCACAAACAATAAATGAGTATATGTTGTCAGTCACAGGTAAACAACCTGAGTATCAATGGGATATTACCTCCAATTCTATATTAAAACAAAAAAAAGGAAATTCTGTGGAAACTCACAATATGATGAGGTCTCTCGAAGTGTTTGGTTTGAGTGCAAATTCTTGACAGTTGAGAACTTTGAATCCATAGCCCTGGCAGGGGGTGCCACTGATTTCCATGGACCGGATATGAATAGGGAGAAGCCCCGTGTTCTCGAGTCTGAATGTCCTCCGCAGAGTGAAATTTGGTTCCTTGGGTTTGTCTTTAATAAAAACAACAAAACATCAATAAAAATGCCACAGTTGACACTATCCTAATAGCTACCATCAGTTAAAGTAAACCTACATTAATCTCATTCAACCACATCCAAATAAATACATTAATTATAGCATTTAAATTCTCAGCCCCTCTGATTTTGCTGCAATGAGAGATTTGTGCCTTCATCAACGCAGCTTTACTTTCACAAGAAAGCAAAAAATGTAATTCATTACACTGAAAAAAAGCAAAAAGATACAAAATTTTACTGCAAAAAAGACATGAGCAAATCGTATGAATATGTGCACAGACTCCAACAACTCACATGGAGTTACAAAAATCCTGTCTTCAAGTATGTATGACACACAATGAAGTAATGTTGCCATGTCTGACAATACAGCTCTTAAAAATATTTCCTGAGAAAGGAAGTGATTATTCAGAACTGCACAAACAATAGAGCTGGACGCTGAGGATGTCAATTTAAGAATGTCTTTGGAAGCTTTCCTAAAATTCTCTCTCAACTTTCACCTAAAATTAAGCAATAGTTGAACTCACTTTCTGAACAGTCTTTGAGGAGTGCTTCGGTCATCTTAAATCTCAAGGAGCTGCCTGGTCCCGGGGCCTTCCCAGCTAACTTTAGACTTTCTCTGGTACCCTGACCATGAACCATGATCAGATCTACCACTGTCAGGTTATTCCTATACAAACAATTAAAGAAACATTTACAAAAGCAGTGGCATAAAATGTTGAGTTATTCAAGTTAATGCAAAGCCTGGCATCAATAAAAGTCTCTCCTCCTTTGTTCAAACATGCTTTCAGTCAAACTGAGGCCAGTGTACTGACAAACCTTTTTTCATTTTTACATTTCAGATGTTTATTAACTAACTATTCATCGCTTCTACTGAATAAGAAACTGAATGATAAAAAAGAATTAAGGTCAATAAAAGACATCCAGGTCAGGCTTCTGGCTCTAGATTGTCTAAGGATTAAGTATATAGCTGTGGGTTGGGTTAAGTGTATACTGTATGTGGACTAAGAGGTCACCTGACTACCAGCAGGGAGGACACACTACGATTGCTGACAGGCGTGAACTTCACACTAAGGGACTTCGCTTCACCAGGCATAAGCAGCATGTTGAAAACAAAAGGTCGTGTTGTCCCTTCGATAAATCCTGTGGAACCTATTAGTGAGGACTGACACACACACACACACACACACACACTAATTGTTGCAAGGAACCATACCACACAATCTTGAAAACTGAGTTATAAGCACCAACAATTCCTGTAGAATGAACTATGTTGGAATTCTGTGTTTCTGCTTATTTCCCATGACTGTGTTCACAGCATCACAGATGAAAATCAAACAATGACTATGATATGTGCATTTGCATATACTTTAGCCAGCACACTTATATTGTCAGTGTGTGCAGGATGGGGTAGTGTGTAAGCCAGAAGGTACAGAAAGCTTTTCTGCCTTTCCTAAAACTAAAAACAAATTGCTTCACAGTATTTTTATGCTATTTTGAAGGTGGGGTGTGCAAGTGTTTCCAACTGTGCAACCAATTCTTGAAAATTTGTGTTAGTTCTGGTTGTGCCAAGTATTGCTTGTGCTTCCTTCTATCTCAAAAACTAACTGAAAGTCAGGCAGCATTCACATCTCCACAGATTTGCACGACACTTAGTTGAGATTTTTGAGGCGGACAAGTCATAGCCTCTGTGAGCCTGGTTGAGGTATGCGTGCAATGCTTAATTCTCCGCACTGCAATACAGGTATGTTTACATGCAAAGACATCTTAACGTGTTGAAACGATATATATATATATATATTAGGGGTGGGCATAGATTAATCTCACTGTAATCTTGGAATTAATCTAGATTAAAATGGCTCATTTGAATTCTGCTGAAGGCATTCAAAATATGTGTGCTACCCTAATAATGACTAAAAGTAAGTCTTTGAGAACGGGTTTCTCAACTCCTACAGTCAACTAATTCCGCATTGCACGAGGTGCAAACAGAGATAAAACTATGAATTGAAATGACATAATAAGGCTAGCTATCATTATTGAATTAAAATGATGTACTGGCTGTTGAAGCTCCCCTACAGTGCAATTCGGCTAGGTATACATCCGGACTAAAATAGCTTGCGTGTTATAGACCCAGCTCCCAACCCAACTTTGAATAGATTAACGGCGCTAGTTTTCTTTATTTTTACTCGCCCGATAAGAGTCTCCCGTTAACGACG
>JBBIGB010000109.1:8300765-8325537 GCA_037577075.1 Alestopetersius hilgendorfi
TATACACACACACACACACACACACACACACACACACACATATATATATATATATATATATACACACATATATACATACACACATACATACACATACACATACATACATACACACACACATACATATATACACATACATATATACATAAATATACACACACACACACACACACACACACACACACATATATATATATGTGTGTGTGTGCAACCACAGTGTGAGCACTAATCTAAAGAGTGGGCTATCTACAAGACACATATACATATAGTGTAGAGCGGGCCTGGTATTTCAGAATCAAACAGTTTAATGTGAATTTAGATGCTGAGATAAAGTTTACACATAGTTGAAGGGTTACGCAGCTAAATAAACCAGGAAGTTAGACCCACAGAAAAGCCTATAATGATACTCACTTGATTTCTTTGGATCTCAAATTCCAGTGTATTTGTGTCAATGGTAGATAATTTTCCCCTTGGAAATCTGAGGAACAAGTGAACAAATCCACCAAATTACGGTAAATGCTTACTTTCAAAAACAGATCGGGCTAAAAGAGGACATTTAAACAACCCAAAAAAGCACATTCGTAATATCGTATGTAAAAGACTGGACTTGACGATTTAATACATGAAAGGTCACCTTGCATACAGAATTGTTCTCTAAAGACAGTCCAATATGATATTAAGCGATCATCAACCCTTAGCATCAGTAATGCAGACTAAACCACTGCTGTGAACCAGATCTTTACTGATAATGAAATGTTGAAACTTAGACAACATATGTCTTTGTTTATACTGTTAATTCCTGTAGTAGAAGGTTGAAGGTAAATCACCACCGAATAAAGTTACTTTTGTGTAAATGGTGCTCATCACCACCTGTGAAGTCGGGGTTCGGAGCTCCCGGCCTCAGCTATTCACAGATATTGTTTCCTATTACATGGCAATATATAATTTTTCATGCCCTTGAGTGTTTATTAAGAAATTATTCAGAAAATACAATTTACTAATTTTGTACCATAAATATGTAAATTCAGCAAAATTTCCATATAAAATATAACTATATACATTTTTTGTATTGTCAAGAGAACACAGAGGTGGGGAGATTTCAAAGTAGCTGAGTGCATTATTCATTTCTTCTTGCTGCTTTTTTTTGCTGCTACTGGCAGATGCAGCCCAGCACGGTAACCGTTTCTGGCGTGTAGCGAGTTTACCACTACATTATTTTTAAGGTTGATGTATTAACCAGCGTTTAAAAAGTGTTTTGGGAGCATATTTAGGGTTAAGTGAATTTCAGGGGGTTGACTATATTACCATTCGAGTCTTGGCAAAAGAAAGACAGGCTTTTTACTTTGTTATAAGTAGCACCATCAAATTGGTGCAATCAAGTTAACCTAGTGTGTTACCTGTCTTCTAGTAATCCAGTTAAAGCTGATGGATTTGGGTAGAGGGCCACTGGTAGAACCTGCACGTAGACTGGGACATCAGCTGGGTTCTCCAGAACAACTTCCTCTTCCTAATACAGAAAGTGTTTTATACATAAGGACAGGCTAAATTCTGTGTGCAAAGGCAAATGCAAACTACTATGAACAAGTCAAGTCAAGTAGATTTGGTCACTTCTACCATATACACAGTAGATAGTAAGAATGAAAAATGAAAGAATGAAACAAAGTTGGTGCAACACAAGAGCAGAACAGAAGAGCAGAACAGAAGAGCAGAACAGATGGCTCCTGGGGCCAGATCTTTGCTCATCAAACGTGCCAAGTCTGTCCAGAAGCAGTCAGTCTGTACGCAGGGATGCACGTGAGAATCCAAGGTGGGGGCGGGGCTCAGTGCGGAACACGCTGGGGATGTTTGTGTAAACGCAGTCCGAACACAGCAGCACGAAAACAGCTACCATTTGTTCTGCCACTACAATGTTTACTGAAGCCTACTACTGCACAATAATACTGGAATTATGTCAGCAGTGGACAGATGTTTAGGACTGGCTTTTATTTCAAACAAGAACTACACAATATGGACACTATCCGTATTTCAATTTTACTGAAACATACGGATTATACTCCAGAGGAGCAGGAGGTTTAGCAGACAGACTACTGTGCAAAATATGTGCCTTTTATTCACTTGAGTGCATTTACAGTAACTCTACTAAAACAAAAACTATTTCTCTATAACATTATTTCACCTAGATTTATAGAGGTTTACATATCAGCAACACCAGCTATGTGCACAGTGATACCGGAATACTAACTACTCAACATCAATAAAGCAAACAGTAGCCCACAATTTTGCCAACTGACAAATCCTGATTGAACTTTACCTATCAAAGTTCTCAGTATTTAAATGGAAATGCTTTCCTTCCCTTTCAACTTTCTCAACAATGCTCATCACATATTTGGAACCACTTCTTCTAGCCAGAGTTGACAAACATTTCCAGGCAAAACAAGTACACTTCAGCCACTGAATCAAACAATCAAATGTAACATTATTCAATAATTTATATCATGTTGGGAAGAATTTTCTAATTTTATTCTATAAGCCTAATAAAACTACAAACAAAATTCCCATCCACTAATATTTACAATTAAAAGTAAATGCAAGTTACATTATTCAGTGTTCTATCATTTAAGTTGTAATGTAACTGCATGTGTTGCCATGTGATAAGACTTAAGGGTGTGTTCCCAGTTCTTCCACAACACAACCGAGAGCAGCCTCTTCAAAATACTCCACCTACACTATATGGACAATGGCATTGCGACACATCGTTCTTTCACGGTTTGGGCTAGGCTGCAAAGGAACTCCAAATTAAAGTCTATATATTTAAATGCAATGTCAGGAAGTCCCTGTTAATGTCGAGGTGAGGCATCCTAATTCTTTTGTCCATATAGTGCATAAAGTTTTATTTATACACTATTTGTCCATATATTACTTACACACTAAAGTTGTCCATATAGTGTATAAACATTTGAATGTTAACATGATCCCGAACATAACCGAGCCCTTTCAGATGGCAACGTCCTCCGTTTTTGGAAGCTCTCCGCCAAAGGAGAATAAGAAACCACTGAAATAATTTTCTAAGACAACACAAGACTTTCCAGGACATGTCTTTTTCTGATATTTTCCATGCCCTGGTGATGTCTGGAACTCTTTTCCAGGTTTTCTAGGATGTATGTATGAGGATCCTAGTACAAAAAAAAAAAAAAAAAAAAAAAATTACTTCCTGTTAAGACGTGCATTGTGTGAAATCAAGCCATTATGATGGAACCTCTGGAGAAATCTGCCTACTTTTGAAAGGCACCTTTAGGAGGTGAGAAGTGGACACAGGGAAGCATAATGCATATACTGTCCAGTATAAAAATGACTTAGTTACTGTTCTCATAAAGTAGGTTACTATAGTAACGGTTATTATAGTCCAGACCATAAATACATTTTAAGGGAACTACTAAAAAAACAGCAGTTGCAGTGACATAAATACTGTGTTGCAACTAAACTTGTATGCTGGGGAGAGATGAATCAAAAACTGATCTTTTTGGGGAAAAAGCCCAGCTGGACTTGATGATCATTAGATCACACATTAGGAGGTGGAAATGGTTTTGGATGACTGGCATTAACTTGAATAAAGTGTAAAATGAAATTCAGGACATGAAAAAGCTTGAACACAGTTGTATTAAAACAACCATTTGAAAGAAAGAGTCTAGATCAGAATACTAAAAAAGGAGGTTAAAAAGATGACCTAGTCTGACTTATATGGAGATGCGAAACAGAAATAAGCAGTTTGTGTGCTTTCACACAGCATGCAGAAGAGTGAAAAGTTCTCCATACTGTTTGGAGAGATTCCTCATCGACTTCATGCATCTTTGAACTAGCCACTGCATAGATCTTTTTAAGAAACAAAATGTCGAACCACAGCATCTCCACATAGGTCATGCAAAAAAATCCAAACATCTAATAAAAATACACCTGACTTCTTTCTTTAATTATTCTAACCTGGACCTTTTCTGTGTTTCGGATGCATATCTTAATACAGCTGTTTAATTTAAAATGATGGCCCTGAATCTGTCTGTAGACAACATTCGAGTCATTATAAATCATCCAAGTCTGTTATTCCAAGCATCCATAAACAGGAGCCACAGCATTATTATTTTTAACAAATACAGGAAATAATTATGGAAACTGTATACACATTAGGTATGGAAAAAAGTGTATAATGTGTAATGAGTGAGTACTTACTGAAGAGCTGTTGGTGTTGGTGAGGGGGAACTGAACTTGTGAGGAGTTTATTAGTGAGGGCCACAAGAGTTGTGCTGAGATTTTGGCCTGCACCTTTTTCTGCAGATCGGTATTTACTTCAAAAAAAGCTTCCACCCTACAAAACACAGGACAATAGTTACTACACTGCTGTTACATATTTATTTAAATGTATTCCTGTATACCCAGGAATAACAGGAGGGAAAACTTACTCAAGGCCTGATTGTTCCTTCAGCTCCCTCCATCTCTTCAACAGCCTCTGATGCAAATCTACATCAGCATCCCAAATGTCCTCCTGCATAGTCAGGCTATGTGGTCTTGCTTCAGCTGCGAAGACAACAAAAACAGTTCAAGTATTCTGACACTTTAATGTTCACCAAATCCACACAGTATCAGTTACCTGAAGAAGCCAAAAAGGAGAAGATAAACTTACTTTTCAGCATAAATGGTAATCCTACATAACAGTGATCGCCACACTGTAAACCGGCATCAAAATAAATATTTGCTATCTGTAAAACAGAGAGCAAGAATGAAATTAAGGCATATTCCCAGGGTATGAACCGTAAGTACACTGTAAATGTACAAAATGCTGAGGCCTTCAATAATGAAGAATAAATCAGGCGACTGGTGGAATTTAGACACATACCTTAGACTTGCGCCTGGGCTCCAGCTCAACTTTGTTACTGCGAAGTCGCTTGTAGTAGAACCGCACATCCTCGGTGAGAGAGAGGATCTGCTGAAGCCTCACCCTCTGTGAGAATGAACTTTGAATGCTGAGACCCTGGTGAACCACTTTCCCCTGGAGAGAGAGAGAGACACACAATCAACTACATACAATATTGTACTGAGGGAGTGGGGAGAGAGATATGCAGGAAATGTTTGGAAATTGTTAACAGTTTGGTTCTTGACACTAAAACCAAGAATTCTAAAAACAACTTCAGTGCTGTGCTGGGGAGCAACAGATGACTTAAAAAGAGCCAACGGTGTCATGCTTTTTGGTCCCTGTGCATTAGAGGTCCCGCTAATTTTAGTGTTTCTGCATAATAGTCTATAATTAACCATCTAAAAATGTAGTTTTCTTTCTGAATTTTTAAATTAAGTTGCTTTGATGATTCAATCTTTTTGTCAGGTTTATTTAGGTTTGATGCATTATCAGTCCCCCAATTAAAGCATCTGACACATTTACATTACATTTACAGCATTTAGCTTACACTCTTATCCAGAGCGATGTACATCAGTGCTTAAGAATTCCATGACTGTTTCTTACCTGAAAAACAGCTTAAATCTGAGTCAACTATTTGACACCATGATCATCCAACTTTGACAAGGTAAATCGGCAAGGCACTACATGTATATCAATGTCGATGAACGGTAAAATAACTGTCCCGCATGTAATTACTATTATACAAGAAAAAAAGTCTGCCTTTTCGGTTCAGTTACAGAAGCTGCGCACTCTTCATTTTTCCTCTTTGAAATCATTATATTGTGTCACAGTCTGCTTATTGCAGACATTACCAATTGATGAACACCTTCATAACAAAAACATAAAAATTGGCCTACATTCTTATAGACAAACATATGGATCATTGTACTTTGCAGATAACTTACCGGAAAAGAAGGGGGCATAATAATGTGTTTGGGTGAACAGCTTAATGTGCCTACAGCTATGAGGGCCTTTACTGGAATGGTCAATATCTGTGAGAGACAAAGGAACAAAACCAAACCATAAAGAGCACACCTGGGCAGGTATGATCAGATTAGTGTTATTTTAAGACAGTGAAGATGGATCACATACCTCATAATCTGTGGTAATGTGTACAGCGCCATCATACACACCCTCCAGCGCTTTAGCCACCAGTGTGACTTTAAATGCTGCATAATATCCTGAAGCTAAAATGACCTGCAAAGAAAGACATTCGCTCATGAACACAAATTGAATAGCTCTGGTTCCCACATGATTTTACTAAATAAACATGCTTGATGGAGAGCTACACAGAAAACACTGGCCCTTTGGTGTTCAAATATGAAAATCATGGTGCAGGATACACAGATGTTATGCAGATCATAATACTTAATTCTTTGATGTCAGTTGACTGATTATATCCTTGAACAAACGCAGACACGTCAGTATATAAACATTTAGCCTTGTGCATTCAATATCTGAACACTGTTGGCACAGCATGCAAAACAGTGACAGAGTTAAATTGTCCTTATGTAATTCATATTCAACCAATCATGGTACAGTGGTCCCAAGAGCAAACATGGACTATGCCTGATTAAATAAAAGAGGCTGGTGTCTCATTCATCACCCAAGAATTTAGTTGACAAGGGGTGCAGCATCCTCCCAGACTCCCTCCTTTAATACTTACTAGGCAATTTTTTAACGACATTTTAGTTTTTTTCAGTTGTCATGAGATCTAAAGGTTCATAAACTGATTGGATTAGCAGACACAGTAAATGGTATTTTAGAAAATAGTATTAAAAAAGTATAAAGAATAATCAGAGTAAGGTGACTTTGTTCCAACCACCTGTAGTTTAAGTGGACTAGAGAAACCAGGCAAATCATCCTGGAGAGGATTTTTACACTCAGCATTTCCAAACTCTGAGAATAATGGCATGATTCAGTGTGTGCACATAATGATTGCCAAGGTATTACAAATGCAGATAAAGGGCAAGGTTATGTGTGTGTATATATACACACACACGTCTAATAAACTATTGAACTATTACATGTAGCCTTACCGTTTTGTGATGGGCTGCTGATGTGTTCTGGAGCTCTTGAATTCGACCCAGAGCTACACTCCTGTTCCCTTTCTCTGTGTTCAGTAGCTCCATTGACAGACTATCTCCAGTCACCAGCCATGACTTTATTTCCAGCTGCAGAGTCAAAGTGAAGTGAAAGTGACTATTCACCAATTGAAGAAGCAGGCAGCCTGGAGAGCAGTGTGTGGGGACGGAACCTTGCTCAACGGTACAAAAGTGCCACTAGCAGACCTGGGATTCGAACCCACAACCTTCTGATCGGAGGGTCAAGTCCCTAACCACTAGGCCACCAGCTAGGACCTCCAGGAACACAGCATCCTGGGAGAAGTGTGTGGGGATGGTACCATGCTTAAGGGTACCTCAGAGATGCCACTAGCAGCCCTGGGATTTGAACCCACAACCTTCTGATCCACTAGGCCACCAGCTGTCCCAGAGAAACAACGGATCGCATAAGATAGCATGTTAACAGAACAACTACAGCCTTAGAAGGATCCACAAAAAAGCACTGCAGACAGATCCACAAAAAGGCCCAACAAAATCAGTGTGCCATTGTTCACTAACAAGGTATTTCAATTAATCCCCATTCAGTAAATGTGATATGTTCATTCAAGTTTTCCACCCTGTATAATTCTAAGCCTGTAAAGCGGTACAAGACATTTCATGCCATGCATTAAAACAAACTGTACTCTGTACCTCAAGTGGGTGGTTATGGCAAATAATCAGCCATTCTTCACTGGAAAGAGAACTACCCTGTAACCCAAACCCAGTGGCCCACACAGTTACCTGACACTTACCTCTATGGGGTTACTGTTGACGACCACAAACACCAAACTACTGGTATCAGTGGCACTGAGGACTCCAAAATCTAAGATCTCTTTTGGACTTTGTGACAGGACTACAGGCTGTAGATGGAACACATAAAAAGAGCTGCTTAATAAGCAAGATATTATTTCAGACAATTACCAGGACATTTCCTTTATTTTCCTCCAAAACGTCAACTTTTCCAAATAAACAAACAAATAAATACAAAAAAAATTGTAAAAAATACAAATTACTGATTGGTTGATTTGTTTCGGTAAGTTACACCCTAATAAGAATTATTTATAGAAGATAACAATAATACAATTAAAATATAACTACACAGCAGTATAAAATATCCACAGAAAAATACTCTTAAGATCAGGAGTAGTTTTACTCCTGCCACATGTTTTTAACGGTTTTACAACCGTTATAAAAATGACATCATTCCATAAAAGCGATGAGACTTTGAGGCTCTGCTACTTTACCTCCAGAAAGCCGGTATATGCCCTGACAGGCAGGTGGAACTTGGATGCATTGGTGATGAGGAGGATGTTGCTGTCGATGTGAATGGAAGGACGCACAGGCCGGAATAGAAGGGAGAACATGTAGCGCGACTCATGGGGAGGAATGAGGACTGGCGCACTGAAATTATGTACCTAAACCACACAGAGGAAAACAATGCTGAATTCAGTATCTACATATTTCAGCAGTGCAGCTTTAAAATGGAAGCAGCAACACCAAAACATCTTCGATTTCATTATTAAACATTACGTAACAATTCATTTTTCAAACCACCTTTTAATAGCTTTAAAAAAAAACTTAAAAGAAAACTATTGAGATGGTTGTATTTTTTAGGTATAAGTAACTCGTAGATAAATTAAGAAAATTAATCTCAAACTAGCTCTATGCAACATGCTGACTCACGTTGAACATAGTCTTTGCATCCTCTGGAAGGGAGACATTGTGGATGCGTATGGCAAAGTTAAAGGTGTTGGTGAGGTAGATAGGCCTATCCACAGGATCTACAGGGCTATCTCTGATGTGGAACAGGGTGGCTGTGTGGTCAAAGCCCAGATACCTAAAAGAGATAAAGAGAATGAATACATTTTTCCAGGATAACACAGGAACAATAATTAAATAATAAAAAGGGGGGGAAAAAAAGGCATATCTAACCCCTCTAAAACTTCAGCTTGATACGGGATTTCAAGTTTTGAGTAGCTTTTCTCTTTCGCCTTTACTGTTATTTTACCAGAAAACTGGTCTGGCCTTCTTGCTTTTGAAGCTGAAATGACAAAACAAACAAATAAAAAGAAAGCAAAAAACATTGTGAGATTTATTTCCTGAAAAATTTATTATTTTAAATAAACGGACAAAGTTATTTCTGTAATGAGGTTTCACTTCAGCCCAGGCTCATACACAATAATAGTATCAGGCCTCTAGAGACCTTTGAAATGCTGTCAGTTACCCATTGGCTGACTGCTGGTCAAGTGGTTATAAAAGGAAGTAACTACTATACCCTTCCTAACCGCTGTTTAAAAAAACAAACAAAAAAAACCCCCCATGTCTCCTGCTCATAGACAGTGCAGACACTACACTATACTTTCAAACCACCCTCAATTTATTAAAGGTAACACCTTTTTGCTTAATATTTAGGAAGTGACTTATTTTTGCATTGTATTTTCTCAGGACATCTCTGAATAATGCAGTTCACTAATGCAAAGTAAACTTGTGACACAACTTTTAATGAAATAAATAATAAAAGGTGATCAACTTTAAGCATAAGATTATAAAATAACTTCCTTACCATCAAAATTAATACTCGCGACTTTGGTATATCGACTCTCTCCTGCTTTTAGTGTGACCTGCTTGAACTCGACTGTAATGGCTTCGTTTGATGGTGTTGGACGAACGCTCTGTGAAATGGAAACACTGTTTAGGCCAAAATAAGGGGTGGCCAAGATAATCATTCATGTGACAAGTTTGTACTGTGTCACAATCTGCTTACTGCAGACACTGTCAACTGATAAAGTACACTTTCATGACAAAGCAAGCACAATCAGTCCTGTTTGAATCAGTTTAGTACAGTACGTGAAATGCTGAATAATATCACTGCATTCAAAAATCTGGAAACGTAAGTTTCATGCAGCAGAAAGTAGCCATGTGAGAATCAGCCTAAGCAACCACTCAACCTGGCAGTGTTCTCAGTGGACTTAAATATAACTAAACAAGAGGGGGAAAAAAAAACAACAACAACAACAACAAAAACCGTACCATGATTGACACATCTTTTGCTCCAGAATTTAGAAGATGTAAATTCAATTGTTTTGGTCGATCTGTAAAAGCACAACAGTGTTTCATTATGTACATAAAATCCTCTGCGCCAAAAGGGATATATATTGTTAATAGAAAATGTACATTAAAAAAACGGAAAAAGGGAAAAACCTACCTTGTGATCGAAGCGTACCAAAGTCCAGCATCTCTGTTGAAGAGTATATACCAGGTGCTGGAGAAAGGAATTCAATATATTTAGTCTGAGCCTCAAATTACAACCAAAAATCTCAGACTACCTATTTTAACTCCAAAAGAATGATCATGGGAGTTCATCTTCACCTGTGGTGACCTCCACTTCCACAGGGAGGATGATGAATTCATCCTCGTCTGAGGCATTGGTTTTGATTCTGATAAAGGCTGTGTGGTTGTCAGCCTCTCGCGAGGAGAAGCTGGCCCTCATCACACCCTTGGTCTCAAATGGGGCAATCTCCTGCATAAATAGGGCAAATTGTTATGCACTCTGGGCTAGATGCATGCACAGATATTAAAGAAATGATTCCAGCTCATGCCCACCCATAATTTTTTGGTGCCTCCTTGTTGACCAGTGGGCAGCTCTAGATGCAGATCCCCTCCGCTGGAGTACATCTCTACAACCTAGAAGAGAAGGCAGTTATATGTGAAGCTGTCAACTTGTTGAGTAGCTCAGACCAAAAGGTCAGCTATTGTTATGCATTCAACTTTAAACATCTGGTATAAAACAGGCTACGGTCATCATGGCAAGAGTAAAAGTTTACCTGGAGTGGTTCACTATGCGGGTTGAAGATGTTTATGAGGGGAGAGAAGCTGCTATTTACTGGTACTCTGGCCCCTACAAAGGGCCTGAGTCTGTAAGGATTAGGGATGCCCACACCAAACACCTGAAACAACACAACACATCGTCTAGTCAACTTCTTATAGAGCCTACTTCATCCTGCCTCTGCGCCACATGCATTTTTGGTCCTTTGACCAACTTCACAACGTATTTAATGTACCTGGTATGTGAACACTCCATGGTGAGATGTATTAATAAATAACGTATTTTCTACATTTCCTACTACTCGCGCAAGAAACACTACATCAAATGAAGTGTTTCCTCCGGGTGGAATTATCTGCAAGAACAAGAACAAGAACCTCAATGTCACTCCAGTGTATTTGAATTCAAGTTAAAACACAAATGTCATTGAGGAACAGACAAGTAACTTGCTGGGCACAATCTGAAATACGATTTTTCTGCTTTTATCATGATACCAACACCACAAACATGACCTTGAACTGAAATTTCACAAACAATTTTCCTAATAAGCAAAATTAAAAGGGGAACAAGATATTTCATGAGTACTCGTACAAATTACAGCCGGCATTTAGGGTAAAAAGTGACCTCGGCAATACAGCCGCTAGTCTACTTTGAAAGCAAACAATCTTGATCGGTTTCAATTACTTTGATGGCTGCATTAAGCCCAAATACAAACCTAGATATGGTTTTCTTTGGTAAATAAAGCCACTGGTCTTTTCTGTGGACTACACTCATGCACATTTTAACACTAAACTGATGAAAAAGCTTCTCTTCCAATGTTTTAATCTGGAGTAAAATGAGCTCATTAAATCCATAGTTTTAGTTTTTTAAGATCAAGAAATATTAAGTAACTGATGGCCGGTTTTAACACAGAAATGCTCTTTTGTGGAACATTCACATTTGACCACACAGCCTTAAAAAAAACGAATGGAACTTGTTTTTCCAATCATCATCTTTTTCAGTTTCAGACAATGATTATGAACAAAAACGCCTACTTCCTCCACAAACACTGATGGTCTACGCTCATATTTCTTTACTCATACTTGTATTTGTTAAAATGGTCTCCCTGCAAATGAGGTCTCAGCCCAAGCTGTGTACCTACACGCTACACGTTTCTGGAATGTATTAATTACATCTAGTCAACTGTTAGTCAGCTTAACTAACAACCAACATCACAGCTCAAAATAATCACTATCTACACTCTATAGATTGATATGTCTATACAGTAACATCACAGGGGGCGAAATTAAACAAAACCCCATCAAAGGTTGATCCTGTTCAACCTTTGTGAACTGGACTGAGTTCATGGTGGATGACCTCTAGCCTTGTTAAACATTGGCTATAAAGAGCTGAAAAGGTCAGCATGAGGCTTTAATTTATTACACAGGTGTCAGGAACAGGTGGGATGGGTTTAATTTATTACTGTCTGGAGTGTGTGAGCACACACTCCACACACACGGTCACACACAGAGCACCTAATATAGACGCTTAAGCTTTAATGAGTTCACTGCTCTCTGGTTATACTGTGTGTGTTTTAAGGAAATATCTACCAAACACAGCAGCGCACATATATCAAATATCAGAAGTATTTAGAGATTCAGGTGGCATTTGGTCAGAAATCTCAGCCCTGCTGTGATGCACGAAGTATTCTTCCAGCCAGACAAAGTCACTGTTGGAGGGATCAGAGAGGAAGCTGAGAAAGTCTTCAGTTGTTTTTTCTCTTAACAGGAAGTTACCCATTTAACACATTTGCCTCAACACTTTAAAAGCACATTCATGCCTTACAACTTCTCCTATTCAGTATTTGCGCTGTTTAGGGGGGCTACAAACTAGTGAGAATGTACTTACCCTACTCTGGAAAAAGGACGCATGAAAATGTGCTGTTGTTGCTGATATTGATATTAAACTAATTTCCTCTGAACTTGGATTGTGTAAGTAAACTTTTTCCATTTTTGGCATCCCAACTGGCCTAGGGAGAAAAAACAAACAAACAAACAGGATTTACTGACATGATATGCTCAAATTAGTCACTGGCTTAAGCAGACAAGGCTTCTTTTGTTGTCTGTAAAACTCCTTACAATGTGTGAGACAGACATACAAAAATAGCCAAGTGTTTCAGTTCGCAAATCTATCTAGACAAATTTCCCCAACATAGGGGTGACGTCAGGATCAGTAAACATAACATTTGGCAACCAGTGCTGTATAGTGAGGTAGTAATTCAAGTAGTAATTTCTTAATACACGTGAAAAATAAATAAATTTTAAAAAGCCATTAAGAAGGTAACATTTAATGCAGAAACATTTAGCCAGTGATGGCTCAGATAACACTGTCTCTCAGAATAAAAGTGATGCGTTGAAAAGTAAAACAGAAAATGATACGTTTTGAACTTTATATAACTTCATTTATGAAATGAAGTAATCAATTGGAAACATTCATTAAAAAAAAAAAAAAAAACATCCCATTTTTAAGCCTCAATGTCTTGTATTCAACCATACATTTGATTCAGCTGGTAGCATATTGCTACTATATATTTGTCTTTTATATGAAGCCATCGTAAAGTAGGTTAAAAAAGCAATGTAAAAAAAGTAAAAAAAAACCAAAGCAATATTTAGGACAGTGCTTTACATGAAAAGGAAAGGGGTTCATCGTTTAATAGAAAGGGGATCACAGTAAAAACAAATCAACAGAGCACAAGGACAATGTTGGGCCTCACCATGGTAGATTACAGTCTGAGATTTATTGTGGGCCTGGGTAATTTAAGAAAGTCTTTATTGCCTGCTGCTAGAAACAGAGGCAGGATTGCTCAAGGCTGCACAGTAATTCCTTACAAACATGTGCTGCTGATAAGGTGCTGTTCACGGAAAGCAGCAAAGACAGAGAAAAGACGACAGGCACATGCGCCTTTAGTGCATGACACAAAGAGGTTGTGTTACAACTCCTACACAACAAGATACAGTTAGACTTAGGATTACTGGCTTTGGCAACTGGGTGAATGAGTTAGTGATCAGTTAATGATGGCAAGCAAAACATAATGGATTTGCACATTAAGTAAGTAGGTGTTTAAAACCTGCCAAACAAACAAAAAAATGAAGAATTCTTGGGATTTTTGTCGTTTTTCAAGGCCATCTTTAGGGTGGAAAAATTGGCAGACAAGCAACAGATCAGACCAGTTGGCACCAATATTTGTAGCGGGTGCTGCAAATATTGAAAAAGAGCCTTTAACAACATATGATGAACTTCATTTTGGCATTGGAGTAATAGTAGTAATTATTTGGTTACAGTACATTGATACTGTACTAATACACTAATACAATACGACTATACACACACACACGACTTCAATATTTGCATTATTTGGATCATTCATCACTGGCAACATGTATGTGCACAAACATTTACTATTCAGTCATTAGCCAGAATGAATGCAATTCAGTGTAACATATGCAAATTATTCAAACCACAAACAAAATTTATAATCAGAAGATTAAACCACTATTCATATATGAAAATAATTTGTCAGATAGTGTAGTGACAACGGTCATTAAAAAAAACACCATTACCAAGACATCCCTCATTTACAGAGCGGAAAAAGCCTGTAGGTTAAAAATGAAGAAGTGGCTTTATGCAGAACTTGACAAACAGCTTTGCTCAAAGATACTGGCAGAAAAATGAGAAGACGTTTATGTGACAAAGGACAGAACACAGAACAGGAAGTAAAGTGCATATAACTTACTGTTCATGGAAGTCCAGCATTGGGGGCTCAAAGCGTATAGGTCTACTATTCCCCCTCTGTGAGGATGGACTGCAGAAGGAAGAAAGACCACGTAAAGAAAAAAAAAAAAACAAACAAAAAAGGAAGTACCATAGAAAACAGGCAAAATTTGCAGAGTTAAAATCATAACCAAATCAGGTTACATTCATTAATGTCTCAACATATTCACATTTAAGTTCAGTTAAGCCAGGACACCATAAAGAAGGTTTAAGCTTCATACATTGTATAGCAGTTCTCTTATGTATGAACACAGTCCGCACTGAGTATCGTTACAAAGATCTTTTAAGGATGTAAACCTGCGCAAATCAGAGTATGTGTTTATTAGGTTTTGTTCAGTAGCACATTACAACTCGAACACCATGCTTTTGTTCTCATTCATATACACACAAAGCACAGATTGGGTTCAGCTCAAAACACACACACACACCATCAGATATAGACTACTGGAAAAAAACATTCAATGCCTCTGACCTCCAAGATAAATACAAGTGCGCTCTTACATAGCACGCAAAGCAGAAAACTAGTTGTGGGATTAAGCTAGCAGACTGGCTTTTCCTGTCTTGGGGTAGCAACATCTTAAACAATAACTGAAAAAAAACTGGATGAAAACATTAAACAAATTGCTAAAAGCACTAAATGTATGTTTATTTGTATAGATTTTAACATTGTCCAAAAGCTGTTTAGAAGTAGAACACTAATCATGTACACACAAATCCGATAAAGTTGCCTCTCCATCGGAAGCATCGGGTTCCCAGGCGGAGAACAATACCTCAAACCCACCAAACTTGTCCGACAAGTGAAACTTTGACTGCACTAGTCTTTCTCCACACAAATTAGATTGCGTTTACCAGGAACTGAGGGATGCAAAAGTGGAAATACCACACCCAACCGCATGCAAGTTACCATGTGGCTTTCTGAGGTAAAAATATCGTGACTGAGAAATATGCATCTTCACTCTGGATTCTAAAGAACAGGAGTGTCTAGGATTTCAAAACAGGAGTTTAAGCATCAAAGTTTCCTACTATCCAGCAAAACCATCTTTATTTTAGGGCAGTCAATTACATGACAAATTACATTATGCTCGATTTTGAATCAATGATTAAAAGGTTAACAACACTCGCATCTCAGTTTTAGGGAATTATTTTCCTGTGGCTTCGCTTTTAAGAAACTAGCAACTTCTTTTTTTATATACATTTTTATATATGCATTTATTACAGAAAGAAACATTTTTTGCATTAGATTTTTATATACACCTTTAAGTCTTTGTAAAGGCTTTCTAAATTCTTTGTGAATGAAGTATTATTCTAGAATTTTTTATAAAAAACCTACCCCACAGCTATCAATGAGCCAAGCGGCATGATGTGACAATCTGACAAACTCATTACATGCTGTGAAGGTCACTGTCTTGCTGGAGTCTGGTCAGACGGTTTGGCTCAGAGAGTGCAACCCTTGGCTCTCAAGCTAAGATCAGGTCAGATGTGAGTTTACCACTGTGTGTTTGAACAGACTGACTAGGTCTGTTCAGGACAACAGTGTCAGAATGACCTTGATCACAGCACTTTAATGATACAGGACATGCTGTAACAGCATTTCAGCGAACAAGAAATCTTTCACAAAAATGGTTACAAAATAAATGTTGTTTCTATTTTCTGTGTCGACATTTTGTCATTTGACATTCCGCACATAAACCCCAGGCTGCTGCATATTTATGACAACCTCATGACACCCTGTGAGCGGAATGTCTCTTTCAACTATAAGATTTACTTTCAAAGATGCCACTGGGGGGAAAAAAAATCATATTAACCCTAAATTGACATGCACCAGGAAAAAGAGAACACGGATTATAGAATCCAAACTAGCAACAAGCTTAATTATTCAAACAAACAAATAATTACACATCTCTGAAGTAAAAAGCTTAAGTCCTTATTAACCAAAGTAAGGTTTAGTTTCATAAACAGCTAAGCAAGCAGATAACAGGCACCTTTAGAGTTGGGCTTCAAGTTTGTACATTTACTGAATGATTCAATGTTGATTAAAAACTGAATCATACAAAGTTACTACGGTCTCTCAAGCCTCAAATGTCAGTCTAGAACTGCTGAAAGAAATATAAGATGCTATGTAAGACAGTGAACAAACAGCAGTGTTAGCTAGATAACACATTGTAGGTAAATTAGCTAAATGCACCTTCATCTAAACGAAAATGTGTTCAGGTACACAGTGGAATATGTATTCCGGCCTTCATTTTATGTCTGTACAGGTTGTGCTAGCCTGAGGATGGAAATGAACACCAAAAAGCTTCCAGGAATCCAAAGGAGGACAAACATGAAGTCATTTTAATGTCGTCTCATCTTCGGGTATCAAGTGGAGAGGGTGACCATAATTTACTCCCTATATTATAGAAAACTGAGATTTGCAGGATCTAATTTGAGAAGCAGAATGATGTGTGAACGTTATTTACTTCCTGAACATAATATAAGACACACAGTCTTCTGTTAAAGTCAATTAACCTTTCCTTTGAGTACAACAAAGGTATGCAGATAATCACAGACATGCTAGCTAAGATTTTGGGTAATACAGTGTTAACACTGTAGATGATTATACTATATTGGCCTATTGGAGGGGTTTTCCCTTTGACTCAAAAATGTCATGAGAATAATAGTGGGTGTGTTATCTAATATTGGTCATGAGAAATTTAGTTTTATAGAAATGAAAGTCTCTATAAACATAAAGGCAAGTAGGTTCTCTCCATTCTATAAGGGGGTGGCTGCATTTGGCTGCACTGACAGATATCCATTATCATAGAGATACAGTCTGCTAGAGGATGAGTTGGCCTGGTTGATTAGATGATTGCTAAACCACAGCAAGAGGAAAAGAGCTTAACTGAAAGCAACCTTTTAAAACAACTCACGTGTATGGCAACAAGATTACGACTTGCAATAAAACGTACATTATCATAAGACAAAGTTCAGCACGGATTGTCTGTCCATCTAGCAAAAATCAATGAGCAAAAGGGCAACTAATATGGTGCCATGTCTTAAAACTGTACAGACAGTATGTGAGTAAAATATTTTTTTGATATCTGAATAAAAGATTAAAAATGTAAAGGACTGATAGAACAGATTGATTTAGCTGGAACATTACACAATGTTTTGGTGCGCCTCTTTAAGCACAGCATGAGCATTATGTTACTGGTCTCCTTGAGGGTGTGTCCTTTTCAACCAACAGCAAAGACAATAAACCACACACACACACATACACACAAAAAAAACAGGTCCATCCAATGAGAGCTGGCGCTTACAGCAGGGCAGGTCTGCCAGTGCCCTGAGCTGGATGGTTTTGATTGGTTGTGAGTGAACACAGAGTTAACAGGCTGCTTGGTATACTAGGAGTTGCTCTACTGGATTATGGAATGCAAAACAAGTTTGAAGTAAACATAAAGCAGGTCACTCCTCTGAGATCACCAAGATCCCTCTGCTGAATTTGTGAAAGTCATGGTGGCTCTTATGGAAAATTACATCCAAAAAGGAGATCTTAGAGGAAGTATTTTATACCTAATGATGATGCAGGAAATATATTAACATCCAAGATTAATAATATGTATCTGACCTTCTGATGAATAATTAATAACATACAACTTTCAACTAATAAAATATATACAGATAAAAGTTTTACTATTATGACCATTATTTTACAGTTAGTTTCACTACATTTTGAATGAAGAAAGAATGTTCCCATTTCTTGTTTAGTGTTAAAATGAAGGTCATGGCCAGGCCAATATGTGCCATGTTCCAAAAATAAATAAATAAATAAAAAACAAATAAATAAATAAATACACCCAGACACTCAATTCTTACCTTTTTTGATGATATGAGCTAAGGTCAATGTCAGACTCTGTCTGCAAACAGAAACAAACATTTTTTAGAGGTTCTTCAAAAATGGTAATTCTGTCACCACTGCAAAGATTCCTATTTGATATTTTTAAGGGTGCGGTTAATTGTAGCTAATAATAGCCATGTTAGAAAACTTAAGGGCACATTATATAAAGGCACTTGTTGCATGTGATCTAGACACACAAATTGAGATGAATACACTCAAACATTGGGCCAACTATCTCCTTTTGGTTTATGAAAAGTGTATGGGAAAAGTACTAAAATATGTATGCTGGTCTATTTTGTAGCAGTGAGTGTGAGAATGACCCAGGGGGGATATGAAAGAGAGAGATGCATGAGCAAACTCGTGCCCCTGACATAGTTTTTTCCGGTTCTTGTTCCGTCGACCAGGAACAGTTTAAAGAGGGCACATTGAAAATAATGTTCAGAAACAGCTGTACAGAAAACTTCACCTGACTAGCAGAAAACTGGGGTACTGAAAAATGTTGCCCCAAAGCTTACCTGCAAGAGACCTCCATCCCCAAAATGTAGTACCTCAAGGATTTTGTTTGACTGAATGAAAGCTGTGGACAGACAAAAAGCATATTCTCATGAGGTTTAGGTATCAGGACACAATGCCCTGCAGACTCATAAGAGTGAAAGAGGGAGCATCAAGTTCAGACACTATTGCTTATCACAAAACACAAAGGCCTGTAAAAAGAATGGGTTACTACAGTTATCTTAGACTTTACAGTCAGTGTGCACCTCAGTGAATCACCATTTGAGACACCAGACCCGTACAGAGCAGAGTAATTTCACAATGACAGAGCTCGGTTTGGGCACATATGGTTTGAATACACTTCCTGGAGATTTTATAAATGTCCTCGGCAGCAAAGCAGCACCATAGCAGACAACCACAGCACTGAAAGGTCAAAACGGATAGAGTCAGTACAAAGTTTTTCTTTACACCTTGGCTTGCAGTGTCAAAACAAACATGACTTTTTTTAAAGTAGCACTAAAGGCATCCACACAAGCAAAAGTGGAGTGGTGATGAGGTGATTTGGCAAAGCAGTTGTCTTCATTTGTGTTTTATTACCACATAATTTTTCCTAAATATGACTGTAGCAGATTAAAACGTTAGGAACCACATAAAAAAAGTCATGCACACTTGTTTTAAAAAAAACATTCACACATGTATCTCACACATGACATACATATATATATATATATATATATATACATATACACACACACCCCCACAACATACATATACATATTTATATATATATATATGGTAGTTGCTTTAAGAAAAGGTGCAAATCAACAAAAGCATGGCCTCTCTATGCTAGTCAGTTTTGAATTTCAGCTCCATATCATTGAACTTTAAATGCTATTATTAGACATTAGAGTGGTGTAACTCTGTAGTGAAGTTTATAGTGGCATAGCCGAGTCACACTGAGCACTACAGTGTACTACAGCTCTTGCTTGAACACATTTTTATGTATATGGACACAGAAGCCAGACACCATTATTCACTATTTAAATTCAGAAAAAAAAAATCACCTAGAAAATGAGTTACTTAAGTTAATAAACTTAAAGCAACTACTAAACTATTAAAGTTAAAACTCCTTTCATATATGTTTTAAAACTGATTATTTTGGTCTTTTGGACAGAATTATAACAGAATATAAAAAAATCCCAATAAGCAAAGGGCAACTGAAAAGTATCTAAATGAGAAAATATTTAAATGATTTAATATTTTTACCAATATTGTAACTGAAATCTTAAAGAATAAATATATTTTTCAAGCACATATGCTTAAAAATTTTTTTTTTTTAAACCAGAACATACTTTTTGTAGATTTAATAGCTGAATGTAGAATGACTGCTAATTCATGAGCGCTGCATTATTGGATTTCATTATTTATTAAACATTTCCCAAATAAAGACCAATATATTGATATAAAGAAAATTGCCATTTTAATCATATAGGTGTCCAATTCATTGTTCATCCTCAGATTGTTCTCAATATAACCAGTGAAACGACACAAAGGTTGTTTTGATTTCAGGTGCACTTTAACAGCTAAGAAGCATGTAGTTCTGACAATACTCTTCACTGCACTTTAGCTGCACAGAACTAATTAGCTAAACTATGCTTTGGATGTACAAACATTCCAAAGTACTGAGCTCACACTGACATAAAATCACAATTTAATGTTTATGTTTAATAAACCAAATTAATACAATGAAATAGTCCAAGTAATTAAAGCATCTTTGCTTTTTCACAAATGGTAAAAATACTTTCACAGTAGCACAGATAGTACTGTAGGCAAAAAGTACACAAAGTACACATATATGTGTGATATTACACACAGAGCACAAACATGACTGAGATTACAGTCCAGTGTCTACACACAGCCTAGGCAAGCAGCCACTTCCCAGTTTACTCTTCACCCAGTCTGATTTCTAAAGACGACAAATGCTATTTCAAAGGAAAACCAAAAGGTTTCAACTACAGCCCAGTATAAACCACCCTGGAGTAACATGTAGTCTTCATTTTTAGCCCAGTCCAGCTGTAAATGTTTATTCAGGACCAATATAGTGCCATGGAGAGAGAAATGACACACACACAGCATTTCGATATCCACACACACCTTTCCCATATCCATACAAAAAAAGCGGATCCTACATTGGTCGGATTTGGTTTGTTCAGGAATAAAAAAATATGTAGGCAAGTTCAGGTGACCTTCCCTCATTGATCTCTACACAGGGAAAAAAGCCTTGTGCGCCTTTACATGCACAGCCAAGTTCTGAGTCGGCTAATAATAACAATACTACATTTAATTTATAAAGCTCTTTTCAAAATACCCAGACGCTGTACCATTTTGAGCATTTTGTTCGTCTACTCAAACCTAGAGAAACTAAATTTTATAAGGACCCTCAGCTCTCCGCAGGGAACCGGTGCAACAGGTCCTGAACACACTTAAATTTTTTAATTAAAAAGTTCCTGTGTTTGTTTTTTCTCCCCCTGTAGTATCGAAAATAGTATCAAGTACCATCCTTAGTATCGGTATAGAGTTTGAAATTTTAGTATTGTGACAAGGCTAGTGTAGGGTAAGTTGAAGCAAGCACCATCAGCCAGTATGTTACAAACAAAATCCAGAATTAATATCACCTATATATACACTTTTGATTCCTTTTTAACTTAATTCTAACAAATATTTCTTTAGAACAACAAAGATAACGTTGTTTAAATGCAATATTGAGTATCAGCAAACCCTGCCTAATAAATATGGCAGGAGAAGTCCAGACAGTGGCATGACAAGCCAGACTTCTTATTAAGCAACAAAACATATTAAGACTGAACATAATGTGGGCAAGAACCTCAATTTTAGAATGAATTAGTCCACATGTATGTAACGGACATAAAAATGGGCTGGGTGATATGTCCATATTTATCATTAGAAACTATTACAATAGGTCACAGTATGCTTTCATCAGTGCAAAAAGAGTGCATCATTGGTGTATAAGTGCAGTGTGAACTGTTAAGTCACTGTTCTCGTAGTTTTGACATTGTAAAGACGTGGTACCACTGACTATTTGTTCCAATTTTTTTAATGAATTACAAAATATCAAGCATATTTTCCGCCACATCATGACTGTTTCTGAAAGTTGTGGCCACCCTGTTACTCAATAGATAAAATATCTGTTTACATCTATGGGCAGATCACCTGATGCTGAGACTGGGGAGATGGTAATCTCACCGGATTCTTGCGTTTTAAAGCTCTTTGGTAATAACTTTTCTTTTAGAAATATTAAGTTGGGGAGAGAAATATTTATGCTCAAATTTTCACCAATAGAGGATTAACATGGTTATACTTTTAAAAATTGTGATGGAGGAAAGTTTCTGCTTTTTTTTTTTTCACCCACAAATGGCCACAGTACCAAAGAATTACCAGAGAGACTGCACATGACCAGAGACAATAGCTGATGTTCTTTTGTTAAGAATGCATACAAGTCATACAGAGTTTGTGCTGATATAGAGCGGGAGGGTGCAAGGTGGTGCTAAACAGGCAAAACTGAAGTGGAAACCTGAAATGAATGTGCCACTTTGAGACCCGACCTGACCAGGCCCCACGGGTACCGATAAATCTGAAACCCAAACACGATCCAAACCTGAACCCCTCAGGATGCACCAACAGAGATGACTAGACTTAGTTACACTCTAAATACTTCACTGGAGCAGTTTAGAAAGGTCATGTATTTTACACATCTGTAGTAAACACTAAAACATGTTTACCATCACTGTTTTTGGAGAATTGCTTATTATGCCTGAAAGTGAACTCTTCACACTCCATTAAAAATGCCTGGATGGTCTCCCATAGATCTCCCAATATTGCACATCTGTACCACTTTCATGTAAACTGAATTATAAATTCTTGAACCATCAATAACACCTGTCAACATGTCAAAATCAACAGAGATAAGTTTATGAGGGGTTTTGTAATGTTTTTCATGCTGATTTCAAATATATGTTTAGTTTTTGTACAGTTTTTGTGATGAAGCTAATAATAAATCGCATGATAGTTGGTACAATTAGTATATAATCACATGCTGAGCGTTTTTAAAGAAACAGTGACACTGATCATAATATCGATGCCACAGTGTGCGCCAGATCTGAAAAACTGGTTTAGAAAAGTGTGTTTACCTCTGTAATTAAAATTGAGTAATCTACCACGTTCTTTGACAGTTAATAGAAGCTTTAAGTAAAACATTATAAATGGACATGACTGAACAATAAACTATGCAGGGCCTTAAAAAAAACATCTACTAAAACTACTTGTCGACATCTAATTGGTAGAGACAAGCCTTGGGTGAGTCACATATACCCCGCCCCCCGCAAAGTTGAAGTTTCAGTTGCACCAAAGTGCTTAAGTCACTTTGGTGCACACTTCAACACAGTTTTTCAAGCTGTCTGAAATCCAAAAATAGAACAAGCAAGCTACATTCAGCTTTTAGGTTTATATCAGTACAAGGCTTACAGCAAAAATGTTCTGTGACACAAAATATTAAAGTGCTAAAAAATTAAAGTGCAAATATTTGCAACAAATGTAACCATGATGATATTAACTGGCATTTATTTAAAAAATGTAAAAGTAAAGATGCAAAGATCTGGGCACTTTAAGTAATATTTTATACTTGAGAAACATACCTTACCAAATAGTTAAATATAAATGTACATGCATGTTATATGCATGTTCAGGTGTAAATCAAATGAAGGCCTTCTATTACAGGAATTAAATATGATGACAGTGGCGTTCCTTCATTACAATGCAAATTAAAAACTGATCTATAATAACATATACTAAAAGAAAAGTATGCAGAAATGCAGCTTAAGCAAAGTGAAGACTGGACATATCTAGACAGGATCAAACAGGAAATAACAGAAGTTGTTGCATGAACGACACGTTCAACCTCATCATCAGATGTCATCAAATTGCCAACTGTTTTTTATTTCAGACTCCACATTCCCGCAAATATAAGTCTAACCACTTATCATTGAATGAATCTGCAGCTTCAGGCTTCAATCAATCAAACGATCAAACAAGAAAAAGCTAATTAATCTAACTAAATGTATAAGAGATGCATCTACGATGCAACTATATCGGCAACTTTAACTTCCCTTTATATTACAAAGTGAAACATTTTTATGCAATTTTGTATCTCATGGTTAAAAGCAAGTGTGAGACAAAGTCAAATTGCACATGATAATGATCATGATTCACTGTACAGACCCTGACTTTGGACTGGCAAAACAAAAAGAGCCTTCTTAATAATTAGCAACCTTAAGCATTATTATTTACAATTATCACATTCAGAATCTGTTTTTTATGCTTATGAAGCGAGATAGAATGCATGCACAGTAAATGGACAAATACAGAAATACTGCATGCAGATATGGCACCACCACAAATATTTGTTTAAATAAATACATAAGTGGTCATTACTGAGAAAATAAGCCAGAAAGACTGACAGGTAGAAGGCTCATTGTTCTTTGTGTGCGTATGTGCGTCTCTCACATAGGTAGTAACTAGTGATGCTCCGACTGATCGGCCACTGATCATGATCGGACGATATTGGCTAAAAACAGCTTGATCGGCGAACCCCAAAAGCGCCGATCAAAAAAGCCGATCACTTGACGTAAATTACTCGCGCAACTTTTTCA
>JBBIGB010000109.1:8343160-8354753 GCA_037577075.1 Alestopetersius hilgendorfi
AATATCGGATTTTAAAACCAACAAATATTTGTATCGGTATCGGCCTTCAAAATCCTTTATCGGTCGGGCTCTAGTTCTTACATCAGGGGGTGCAGTTGTCAGTGCTACTGTTTATTAATCCTCCAACTGAGTATTAAGCATCCAAATTAGTTCTGTTAAATCAATGAAGATATGTATAAAACAACAAAAATGATGATAAAATTCTACATTTTAACAGAGCAAAATAAAAAAGTAAAACTCATTATGAACTGTGATATAGATGTTTGTTAACAGAGTAAACCAAAAAACAATATATATATAAAACTGCTCATGCCAACCGTATATTGCACAAATACCATTAGTTTTATATAGAATAAACCATGTCACTCATAACATACAAAGCGGTTCGACTCTTTTGTGAACATAATAATGTAAAATCAATTTGTCACTTTTATATTTATGATTTGTGTTTTATTGGTCATGAGCACTGCTTTTAGGAACTTTAAGGCCCTGATAATGCAATTTGTAACTTAAAAGTCAATTTAAAATGATACTGGCATCTAATTAATGCACAGATTGAATCTTTTGGCCAAACATTCTGATCATGAACTGAAATTTTGCGTGATTAATTTTATTTTTAATACATCTTTCTTTATTCTGCACACTGTTTTAAACATATTTACTCACAGATTCTAAAGACACTGTGTTTGTTCATCTAAACTGGCTATATGTGCACTGAAAGTATATTAGATAATATAAACACAAGTGTCTGAAAACCTGCATCCCTTCCTTGTAATTTACTTTGCTGACAGAGACTGAGTCAGTTCTCAGTTGTCAAACTTTCTAAACCCAAATAAGAAACTCTGTTGGGCTGATTTGCATGGTTACATCATTACTTCTATTCATAAAAATGTTTTTATGGCACTCATCTGCCCTTTATGGGTCATGTTTTTGCAGATACTGATAAAACCATGGGTTGTCAGTATAAAGTGGTATTATCAGACAGCAGACATGTAGGTCAGGCTTGAGGAGGTAATATGTCCTTCATATGTTGCATGAGTGTCATCTAGAGCAAGGAACTAAACTATGATAAAAGTGAAATGCAGAGTCTTATTGATTATGGACAGAATGAAACATTATCATACATTATTTATAGTTATACATAAGTAATCAAACTACTATCACTATCATTCCCAATACCTCATTATTTCATATTACAGTTCCTGATTAATGATTTGACCACCTTCTTTGTGTATCTGCTGAATGAAATGCAGCAAACAGAGTGTAATCTCCATAATTAATGATCAATAGCAGAAATGAATGCTTTTAATATTTTCTAACTTATCTAACCCAACTACAATGGACTTGATTGGCATACAAGCTGAAAATATAGAGAAATGTAATGTTAATTACATTTTATTTGAATAAATGTGAAGCATAATTATTTGTTTGCCGCTGTTATGTAACTCAATTACAACTTGTTTCTGCTATAAATGTCAAAGTCTTTCAGTCAAAAGCCTACAATAGAATGGTTTAGATCATTTTTACTCTTATTTAAAAATCCAACACTGTTTCTCCTTTGTCCTTCTTGACCTCATGTCAGTCATCAGTAGCCATCATTAAGTGATGCTGTTTCCATGTTCATGTACAGCTGGGTGTGTTCTGCTTCTGCTGTTTTCTCATGAGATCGCTTGAGCCAGGAGTTTGTCAGTATTTTACTTCTGATTTTCCTCATTGTAGCCCAGTTAGGGTTCGGGAAACACATGATATACTCCTTACCCCAATCTTCTTGTAGTTCTAGCAACTGGCTTTTCCAGTTATATTTTTAGCATTATTATTATTTACTCACATTTTTTGTTTATTATGATTTTCTGTGGTCGAGAAGCCTCAATAAGAGCGTTTTTTCGTAAACTGTCTCCTGTATGGCAACAAAAAAATGTTGTTATTTGCCACAGAAAGCAACAGGTGCCGCAGGAGGTGCTGTGCCGAGAAGACGGAATGGAAAAGTATTTTTAGGTAAGACTGCAGCAATAAAGAGGCAAGAAAAGTCTAATTACAGACCAGAGTTGGATGCTTTATTTTTTTTAATAAGTGACATTTTCCCATGATCAGTAACCTCAGTCCTCCCCCGATGGGGCTAAATTTAGTTAATTTATCTGTATATGCAGTTAGTAACCGTTCTAAATCTAAAGTGCCACATGCTCGCTGTGGCCTAATCCACTGTTGAGGAGGGTTAGTTTACAGTGGGCCGGCGGGCCTGTCACTGCTCCCCCATCAGCTGCTGTGTCCTATCAACCCTCATGGCTGACACACTTCTGCTGTTGGAGGTGTGACGTGGGCTGTTGGGGCCAGGTGGGTTCTATTCACTCAAATGGAGCTTTAGACGACTGACACATGTCATCTTTACTCAGTCTTGGGGCTACAGACCATTTTTAAAAGACACTTCATTCACACCTGCACTAAAATTCAAAAATTTGGATTTGGCCGTTAATTGAATAGTTTTTATATACAATAATTACAATAAAGCTACATTTAACTATTATAAACAGCATAATAAACAGTTATGTTATGTATTTAATTAAATATTTGAGCTTTTTGGAAAATAAGTAATAATAATATAATGTAATTATTTATTATTCAGTTATTTTTGGTACATTTTCTGCCTTGAAATTTGGTGACAAGTTTATATGTTAATTTATATGGTCTTTCTCAACTAAAAAATGTCATTTTAGAAATGTCTTGAGCTCCATTTTCATTCTGGACACATTATAAATAACATTTCTACTAATTATTTGAAACCTATACTATTGTGCAATACTAGCACAGTAGAAAAAACAAGTTTTCATTTATTATAAACAATGATTCCAAACCACCTTCATGATAAACTTCAGCCCTCCAAGATACAAACACCATAAAAATACCCTTAATGGTACAACTTGATTCTAGTCATGATTCGTAATTCATTTCTTATTTAAAAACATATTAAAAAATATGACAGTGATAGAATATGGCACAGTTATGTTCCCGAACAAGAGGTACAGAATTAATACCCTTCAAGGTATTTCTCCAGGCCTGACATATATACCCTTAATGGTAGTTTTTTGACATCGCCCTGTGCATGTAAACCTCCTTGTTCGGGCTCAGAAAATGACATAAATCACCAACGATGTCTCCTCTTATGGCCTTATGCACAGTATTGTAGGACATGTTATGTTGGTCACAGCAACTCTAAAGCAGTGCAGTGATCTAATCAGCCTGCCCAAGCACACACGTCACAGAATAAGAAACAACACTGTGTACACTTTCTACCAGTTCACTCATAACCGGGTCTCCATTGTGTCAATATGGGAATGTTACGAAAAGTTACAATTAAAATGTGTGTTCTTTGAAGAATAAATAATGAAGATATAAATAATCTCTACTGGATGTACATTTATGTATGATAATAAATAGAAGTTTTAAGCATACATCAAGTCTCATATATGTATTTATCTTGATAATAATAACCCCCTGACAGATAAAGTGAACAACATTGATTTTCCATGTACAATGGAAGTGAGATTTATTAGGCAGCAAGTGAACAGTAAGTTCCTGAAGCGGGGCAAATGTAAGGACTTGAGTGACTTTGACATGGGTCAAATTATGAGGATTGGGCAACTAGGTCAGTGCATCTTCAAAACAACACATCTAGTGACATACAGTTCTTTTGTGTATAAGCTTTTTGACTGATACTGTTTCTCACTACATCTCTTTGAGCTCTAGTCACAAAAGCCACTTTTTAGAGAATCATTTTAGGGGTTTGTAATTTCCATACTGTGATATAAATGTGAGACTGTGTTGTCGGTGTTTTTCTATTTTATAAATGTCCTTATTGCTCTTTCTGATTATTATTGCTCTCTTAAAGGTTTTAAAGCAATGACACGGAAATATCTGTCTGATCACCTCTCATATCTCCTTTCTTTAAGATTTAGAACTTAACCACGATTTTAACGGGGATGATTATGAATATGAAGACGAGGCCAAGCTTGTCATTTTCCCAGACCACTTTGAGATCCCTTTACCAAATATTGAGGAGTTGCCTGCCCTGGTCAGTGAGAGTGTGTGAGCATGCCCTTTGTATGCACTGCATGCCAAAGGTCTGACTTGGTTCTGATTTGAAACAGTGCTGTAATGTGCTTCAACCCAAAGCTCTCTCACTCCAGTAACTTAACTGAAATTTCAAATGACTCCTCACTGCCTTTTGTCTTAGCCTTTGATATTTTCTTATACCCAGGTCTGCTGACAGTAAGTATACAGAGAAAATGTGTTTTCTATAGTTTGATCATCTGTTTGAATTATCATCTCGTCTGATGATAATCCAAGATGGTTATATAGCAGCTAGAGCATATTGTATCACCCAACTGAAAGTTTTTGAACAGTAGATCTTTGGGTCAAAAATCATTACAGTTTCAGTATAACACTTGACTTGTTTGTCAGTGATTGTGTTCTTTACTTTTCCTTAAACTTAAGTTCTATCTCATGCATACCCATAATAAGTTCTCTTTCTATACTGTGATGTCTTGAAAAGATTCATGGAGCATTTAAGGTTTCTTATGAACGTATTTCTGACTGCCACCCTGTCATTACATTTTGATTTTTTTTTTTTCAGTTTTCATCCTGTATTGTTGTTGTTGATCTGTTTTCTTATGAATTCATGATGGTTATAATTACAAGGATAGACTCTTTAAAGCCTTAGGGAGCCTATGTCCTTGTTTTCTTTCTAAAATGGTTTACCTTGCTCTTGTGGACATTCAGTATGCATGTACTATAAAGTAAGTCCTGTAATTAACATTTAAAATCCACTAAAAGGTCATCATTATGCCACTTTTCCTTTTTAATATAAACTATTATTTCCTTGGGTTAGACTTATGTAAGCAGAACCTTCACTAATCACTGTCCCGTCCACACAGCTTTGTGTCCCCATGGTCTCTGTCTATGGTCTGTTTTCAATTCAGTAAAATATATTGAGCAATTGCCAGTGACTGAGGCATAATGGGCATAACAGAACTAGCAGTCTGGCTAATCTCTTTGTTGTGCATCCCTATGTTTGTTCCCTGGATATGAATCTATGAGCAAAGTGAATAAGATACTTACTGTCCCATGCTGGATAATGCTGTATATGTAGTGCCCATTTCACTAATTTCCGCAGCTCTTCTTGTGCTGATGAGTTTGGTTCTGCTTAGCATGCCAGCCTTGTGGGACTAGGGGATGCCTGTCATGCCGACCTATCAGACCATTAGGCACGAAGCCAGGCAGTTCCCAGAGGTCTCTTTATAAAAAATGTTTCTTCATATTCTTGATTTTTGCTCTCAAGCTTTGCTGTACGTTTAATGAAACACAGTTTAAGTTGAACACAAAAATTCTTTTATGCTACACTCTGTTTCCTGAGCTCCTGTATTATAGAATTTGACTTATTTTTTTGGAACTAGGATTTTTATGTAGTTTGTGAACAATAAGTTTTTAAAATGTGTCATTTGCTCCCCAGTTCATATTTAGAAATTAAGACTCCATTTTCACTTCATTGTTTTTATGATGTTGTATAAACCAGAGCATTTACACATGCCTGCCTAGCAACAGTGGGCTCCCCATGGACATCAAAGCAATAAGACCTGCTTACTGATGGCTGATTGCTTTTATTATTTGAATGGATTGAGGCTGGTCAGACTGGGAGGGGGTCTGTCCACCTCCAGATACAGTCATTTAGATCTGAACACATTCCAGGCTGCCTAGCTTGTGCATTACACATGGCTCTGCACTTGCACTCTGAAAGCTGTATGAACATATTTTCTCTATAAGAGGAGTCTAGGGCTGGGTATATGCATGAATCTGAAAGTTATTTCATTAACAGCATGATGTGATTTTTTGTGTTGCCTGGCTAGTTTTTGATCTAAATTAGCTGCTTAGGATTCTAGCATGGCTTTGAGACTTTTTAGGTGTCACATCGTACTAAACATGAATGTGACATATCCTATGATACAGAGCCAAACATGCAGTCTTCTATGGATTGTAATTGGCTTGTTTGTATGTGTATAACTCCCGTTTTAGGTGACCATTGCTTGTGATGCTGTGCTTAATGCTGCATCTGCATACAAAAAGCAAGAGTCAGATTCTTGGGAAGAGGAGCTTCAAGTGTCCAAACATGCCAGAAGTCTCAGACAGCAAGATAATGGGGTTCGAATTCCTCCCAGGTTGGTCACATGGCGATCCAGAGTCAGATTTCCCCGCTGGCGCTCTGCTGATGACAGTGGGGTCGCTCAAAACGCCCCTTTAATCTGATACACCAGACGCTTCTCTGTGTTGTTTGATGTTAACATTTCAGTGCTTAATGAGTTTGTAGAAATTCTGTAACTGATATTTCCTTTGACCATTTCATCATGTCAAGGACGTTATTTTGGCATCAATCATAGAATTTATCGATCCAGCTAGAGGATAGAAACAAAATATATTCTCTTCTCTTTAGAGGGAATGTTCATTCTTCTCAGAGATGTGCAACCTCTCTCTGTCACCTTTGTGTTTTCTTCCTTGTCACTTTGCTGTGGGTTTAGTGGCTGGAAGTGTACCAAGTGCGAAATGAGAGAGAACCTGTGGCTGAACCTGACGGATGGCTCTGTCCTCTGTGGAAAATGGTTCTTTGATGGGAGTGGAGGGAACGGGCATGCCCTCGAGCACTACAAAGAAACCAAATTCCCTTTGGCAGCCAAACTAGACACCATCACCCCAGACGGCGCAGGTTTGTGCTTAAGGCTAAACACTACCGAAATGCTTTTAAACATTTTTCAAAAGTACAATTGACTCTTTAGTATAACACCACAATACTTTAAGACATTTTCATGATTGTCTGATAGAAATGGCTCCAATAGTAAATTTCATAACTTTTACAGCGATTTGCATACTGCACTGCACTAATTCCTTTCAAACTGAGCTAATTATGCACTCTTTGTAATAGAACATGCTGCTGTTTAATGTTAAAAGTACTGATATTAATAATAAGATACTCTGAATGTTGTCATGTAATTTGTTATTTATTAATTTTAAAGTCTACATGCCGTAATGATTCTTGGTAAATTGATGTCATGGGAAGATCCTTTATACATTTTAGGTCCTTTGCTGGTTTGTTAAAGAGGGCCTTCATATCAGTTAAGATGAGAAGTGTGTGGTAAAATTAATGCTTTAAAAAAGGGTTTTCAAGTTAGATATTTTTTTGTTAGATTTCTAGTGTTTGTATTTTACTTTGCAAATATGTTTAAAAATAAAAAAACAATTACGTAAATGCAAATTTAATTATGTGGTGATTTAGATAATGAATTACATTTATACACACGTCGGCACTTCCACCTTTTTTAATTTATTTTTTTTGTCAAGCCTGGATTTGTGGACACCTGTAATGTTTTTTTTAGATTTATGTCACAGTAAAATGTCTCTTTCTTCACTATTTCTCTTCAACTTCTTACACAAACACATGGTACCAGTTAAAAGTATGGAATACAGAAGTTACCTGCTTGTTTCAGTGAGCTGCCAGTAATAGGTATCCTTCAGTCATATTTGTGACCTCTAATGGTTTAAGCTCTCTTTATTGTTCTCTTTTACAGATGTTTATTCCTTTGACGAAGAAGAAGCAGTACTTGACCCTCACATAGGAGAACACTTGTCACACTTTGGAATAGACATGTTAAAAATGCAAAGGGTGTGTTTGGAAGTTCATTTGGAAATCGATGCAATATTCAAACAAATGCCCATTTCCTGTAGGATGTGAACTGTTCCTCTGTACTGAAAGTCTATGGTGATGTCGTACAGACAGAAAACGGCCACCACACAGACAACCACATGCAGTCACGAGCCAGTGAGTGGGAGGTGATCCAGGAGTCTGGCCTGAAGCTGAAGGCGGTCTACGGTTCAGGCTTTACAGGTATCAAAAACCTGGGCAACAGCTGCTACCTCAGTACCACTATGCAAGTCCTCTTCACCATCGCAGAGTTCCAGAGAGCGTAAGTGCTCACAGATTTTTCCATTTCTTATATTATGCTTTACTAACAGTAAAATGTACCTTATATTTAAATTGTATTTATCAGTATACAGTAATTCGCAGGGGTTACGTTTCAAGAGCACCTGTGTATAGTGAAAAACCGCATTATGTTTTGGTAAAAAAAAAAAAAAAAGCCTCAAATACCTATTTTTATAGTGTAAACCCTACATATGCCCCTGAATATGCTCCCAGAACTCTTTAATGTCATTTTAATGTCATGTAAAGGTAAAATTTAGATTTCCTGCCGAGGGACAAAAGTATTGGGCCACCACGGCGAGGTGAACCATTTTCAGAGAATAAAACCTGATCTACTCGGCCTAAAAATACAAATGAGGGCTTGTTGGAAAGGTCTCCTGGAGATCTACCGAACTGTGGAGTTTGAAGTTTCCCCTTGTGTGAAAACATCCAGAAAAAATATATTTATTGCCACAAAAAAGCAAAAAATGGCGGAGGATATTAGCAGTTTCCGCGTTGTTGTGGGGATTTCCACGTAAAAGTTTGGTTTTCAAGAAAAATCTGCGTGTGACTGAATCCACGACTCCTGATCCACGTAAAACTAGGGGTTTACCATATACATTAGGAGGCATTATGAAGGTGCTTAGAAACTGATTTTTCTAAAGTAATGTACATTTTGTTTTATTACCAAAGATTGTTGAGTGTTTTTGTTTTTGGTTACTAGGTACGTAGGTAATCTTCAGAGAATATATGACTACTCACCACTCGATCCTACCCAAGACTTCAGTACGCAGATGTAAGTAACAAAAAATCTGCTGATACATCAGTAAAAATGTTCTTGTTGTCTTGCACTACAATTTGATGCCAACAGCATGGTGCAGAAATGCCTTTCACTACTTCTGCTGTTGTTCAATGATAAGCCGCTTTATCAGGTTCAGCTCCAGTCACCATGTATGTGTTCTTAGTAGTTTACAATAAGTTGTAGTTTCTGAAGTTATTAGACCCTCTTTACCCCCTTCATTAATGCTTTTGTTTTTGCCATGGCAGCACTGCTTTGTGCCACCCACTATTTCACTGTGGTTCTTGAACCACTGATGAATGGGTTAAAGGGGACTAACACATGATGCAGACAAATGTGGATAAGAGCCCTTAATTATAAGCTATACAGTACACCTGTAGATACAAAGTATACATAATAAAGTAGCTTGTCTGAGTAGTTCTTGCTGGTGCCTAAATCTCACTGTTGTCATGAACGGCTCCACCATTTGACACGGTACACTGGATACCTTGTTTGTGTCTGTATCCAGGGCAAAACTGGGTCATGGGCTTCTTTCAGGCCAGTATTCCAAACCTCCAATCAAAACAGAACTCATTGAACAGGTGATGAAAGAAGAATACAAGGTATTTGACTTGGTCTGTCTCGCTTAATATTTGGACTGAGCATGGGGCTTCAGAGAGTATGGGTTTGAAAATATTTGGCCTTACTGCAGAAAGCCTTTTGAATGATGGTGCAGGATTCCGGCTGTTTAACCCAACTCACTCACTAAACTCAGTGATATTACTTACTGTGGGCTCCGAAGGTCTGCAGCCACTACTGAAAATGCTTCTATTTTGCATTCATTCTTTTCTAATTTTATGTAAAATATTTCATTAGAAGTTGTAGTATCAACACAACAATTTGAGAAAAACTTTGAAATCTTTACCTGGATTTCAGAATTTCTTAGCTTTTATGGTGCAAATTTGTATGTTATGTCAATATCATCTTTACATTTAAGTTGCTGTTTGTCAATCAGTGTTTTTTGTGCGTTTGTGGCCGTTCTTGTGTGGTAGAGGGAGCTAATCCCTTTGATAGGGGTTTACCTTTCAGTGGCAATATCTCAAATGATAAGCAAAAGGCCAGCTGAAAGAGCTCTCTTGTAGCTTACTAAAGAGCCTCTACTGTTATGGCTAACAGTCTGTTTCCTCTGTAGCAGCAGCACAGAGGGATTTCTCCAAAGATGTTCAAGGCTCTGGTCAGCAAGGGCCACCCAGAATTCTCCTCAAACCGACAGCAGGATGCCCACGAATTCTTCCTGCATTTCATCAACCTAGTGGAGGTATTGTTCTGCCTTGTTCTGTTTATAAGCATTGTAGAAAAGGGGAGCATCCGTGCTTCAAAGACTTTTTAAACTACTATCTGCTGTATCTTAGGAGGAACTGTTGTATGAAAGACTAACTAAACACATCCATGTTAGGGCCCTGACTGTAAGGATGCTTTCTCAAACAGACAGATGGGAAGCTATTAGTAGAGGATGGGTATTTTTATCATGAAAAACGGCAAATGTCTATTGTTGCAGTATCTGTGGGCTGAAAATCTGCAGTAGTTTCCAGGGCTTGTCTGAAGTCACTCTGTCGCTTGACTCTTGTTTCAGAAGACACTTCTGAGCAGCATTCCTGCTCCCAGAGCTGCCAGACATACACTTGTGCACTGAAGTGACTTTCTCAACTGAGTTAAATTTAGAACCCCCTATCAGTTACACGGGCTAGATAATGCTTCCTATTTACCTCGTCTGCATGAGCCACGTCCAGAATCGACTGCCCTGTAACTTTTCAGTGACCACAAAAACATCATGAAGCCTCATGACACAGTACTGAATTACTGAAATCCCCTTTCTGTATATTTGGTTATCAAATGACCAAACATATCTGTAGCTACATGATGCGATATTTGTTTTGCCATCTGCTAGCAGTGTCCCTAAAATGTATATAATCCTTAAATGGTCAACCAAGCAAGGTCAAGACAGGCCTTCTATGAATGTTCATGCTAAGAAATACTGCCTGATTTATTTGTGGAGAGACGGACAGTGAGGGGAGCTTATGCTGCCCCTCTGCCTGCTATCTGGCCATTCAGCTCTGGTATTTCAGTGCTGGTGGAGGAGAAATATAGCTGGTGTATTTCTGTAAGGCCTCAGAATAGGGAGACCGCCACAGCTCCTCTCAAGACGGCCTCATTGAACTTATAATAAAAGTTGCTCTGGGTTTGGGATTGAAGAGACATCATGTTGATTGTAACAGGCGAAGGCATGTTTTTAGCTGTTAGGCTTTGAGCTAGTTTGGGATGGTGGAGTTTTTTTGGTCTTGTTTTGTTGTCTTTTGGTTTTTGCATTTTTATTTGCATTAATTAAGGTTATAGTAGCTCTTGTAGTAAACATTTTTATCATTTCGAAATATACCATGATAATGTGATGTCATGAGCTTCAGCACATTTACATATATCCACATATTTAGCCTACAGCAGTTTAGCTTACTCATCCATGCTAATGACTGTAATAAAAGTGGAAGGGTCTGCCTTTTAATCCAGCCACAGTACAGGGCAACTAGTCCAAAAATATATCTCCATCTTGAAGGCACTGTAAAAAAAACCCAGCCTGATTCATTCTAAGTGACGAAGAGAGAAAATAATCATGTAAAAAATAAATTGTGGATAAACTAGTGGTGGGCCGTTATCGGCGTTAACATGCTGCGTTAATGTGAGACTCCCATCGCGCGATAAAAAAAATATCGCTGTTAATCTATTCACAAAGTTGGGTTGGGAGCTGGGTCTATACTACGCAAGCT
>JBBIGB010000109.1:8354996-8365751 GCA_037577075.1 Alestopetersius hilgendorfi
TGGTGGTGAATGGAGAATTTCATCAGAACACTGGAGCTGGTCTTTACTGTAATGTTTGCAGAGGAATAGCGCTGGATCAGAGAACCCAAGCGATGTGTTCCGGTTTGTCGTAGAGGAGCGTATACAGTGCTGTCAGACACAGAAGGTGCGCTACACACAGAGAGTGGACTACCTTATGCAGCTCCCTGTACCCATAGAGGCTGCCACCAACAGAGGTAATAAATTCCACAGTGCTTTTGCAAAGATTTTATTTTCTTTGGCATTAGATTGAGCACAATTAGTCTTGGCAGCTCCATGAAACCGTAGTGCTGCTGCACGTTACTTTTTGTCTCCAAAACAGTAACATTATATAGAGATAAGGCTGTTGACATCTGTTAATGTTAAAGGTTTTATTTGTGTTACTCCTTTTTTCGTAATTATTACTTATTATATGATTGTTTGGTGTTTATTCAAGGCATGTTGGAGGCTCAGCCCTCTTTTTTTTGTTTTTTTTGCAGAAGAGCTAATAGCATATGAAGCTAAACGCAAAGATGCTGAGGAGAACATGCGGGCCCCTCCAGAGCCGGTCAGGGCCCGTGTCCCCTTCACTGCCTGCCTTCAGGCCTTCACGGAACCTGAGAACGTTCCAGACTTCTGGAGTTCTGCACTGCAGGCCAAGTCGGCTGGAGTAAAGTAAGCAAGGTTCTGGTCCAAAGCCTGGGATGGATCACAGACTGAAACCTTAGTGAACAGTGCGCTAATGCTCAGACACACACAGTGTTTTGTGAGATATTGAAAGAAACAGATCCCTATAGTTGCCTTGCATTTAGGTCTATACACTAAGTCATCATGGAAAAAGAACTCGGTGATGATAAAAATCCATTTACCAAAACCACTACTAACCCTGTTGTTTATTTATTGATTCATCCATGCAAATCAAATGGTGAAGCACGCAGTCGGGCTAGCCAGATCTATGATTTAGGACATCTTCAGGCCGTATGCTCAGGTTTCACACATCAAATGAAACATTTTGTATCTTAAGAAAACACTGTCAGTTTCCGCCCCCATACATTTGGATATAAGAACAAAAAACAGCTAAGAATCCACAAACACCAGTGTCTTGGATGGTGAAGTTCAGCACAGCCCTTTACTGGCACTGGCCCAGTTGCATTTAATAGTTGTGCAGGCCCAGCTAAGCACTATGCAAAACCTCAGGCAGGTTTTATTTAACATTTATTCAGTAAAAATTGTTTGCATATATATATTTAATGCGAAGGAAAGCATTTAAAAGAATGTGATTATTGAAATTGGTTTGGACAATTTAATAATGAACCACCTGTCACAGAACTAGTTGATGAATTAATTAACTGAAATATTTGAAGCATCATTGAAGTAAGTCAACTTGTTGTTCTTTTTTAGGACTTCGCGTTTTGCATCCTTCCCTGATTACATGGTTGTGCAGCTCAAAAAATTCACATTCGGAGTGGACTGGGTTCCCAAAAAGTTAGGTGAGTAAAACTGTCTGTAGTGATTTTTAAATTGTTTTTTCACTGAATACCCCCCCACACCTTTTTGGCCACAGTGGGCCTCTGAGCACCTTATTACCAGGTCAGTCAGTGTTGGCATCTGTGTTTGTCCATCACATCTTTCTCTTGTGCAATTTGGACTGATCACATGCTGCAAAGGATCTTGAGCAACACAGCATGCTGAAAATACAACCAGTTTGCACAACTTCTTCACTGCTGTGGAGAGAGAGTCACTCTTCTGTCCCACAGAGGGCACTGTGGCTCTGTGCTTTGGCTGGTGACTTTGCTTTTGACTTGCGATTCTGTGTAGTTGTTGTTTGTGCGTTTTGAGGCAAGTGCTTTTCAGTTCATTGAAAGCATTTTGAATAATCTCTGCTGTGCTGTGTTGTCCATTCAGATGTTTCAGTGGATGTGCCTGATTTTTTGGACTTGAATCGGCTTCGGGGCACAGGACTACAATCATGTGAAGAAGAGTTGCCTGACCTTACGCCCCCTATTGTCATTCCTGAGGACACGAGAGGTAACAGTATGTATACTTTTGAGATATGTATATTTTTTACTGCATCTATTGCTCTTCAGTGCATCCATTTTTAATTTTTATTTTTTTTATTTACACCATTTACCAACTCCTTTTTACCTCATATCAGGTGTGTCGTACTCCAGTCCTGGAGGGCCGTGGTCCAGCATGTTTTGGTGATTTCCCTGCTCAGACACACCTGGTTCACCTCGCCAGTTAACTGCCAGCTTTAGTGAATTTGTTCTAAGAGAACCATCAAACTGTGCTGGACACCAGCCCTCCAGAACCAGAGTTTGACACCCCTGCCTTATATGAATTTATAATCATAAATGGAGCCCTGAATAGCTTGAAATAAAAATGTTCTGCCTTTAAAGTAAATAAGTAAGCATTATTAACTGGAGCTGATTGTATGTGTCTCTGTTTTTTTCCAGACAGCTCCATGAATAACTCTTTGGAATGTAAGTGTCTATATATTTTTGCATTCACCTAATAATTAAAGAGGCATCTTCCAAAAAAGATTCAGAGCTCATGTTGCATTGGAATAAGTTGTACTTTGTTTCAGTGCAGATACTTCAGTGCAGTACATTCTCCATGAGATTCCCTTGACAATTTATTTTCATTGTCCCTTTAATGAGACCCAATGAGAGAATAGACATGACTGGTTTTTTTTTTATGTGAGCTTTCCATGCAGACTGTACATGTTTTTTTTCTTTGACGTGTTACTCAGCTCCAGAAATAGACGAGTCCTCTGTGATGCAGCTGGCAGAGATGGGCTTTCCCCTGGAGGCCTGCCGGAAGGCGGTGTACTACACTGGGAACATGGGAGCTGAAATGGCCTTTAATTGGATCATTGCTCACATGGAGGAGCCAGGTAAGACTCTAGTGTGCTGTTCCGTGTCAGCATTTCCTGTTTTGGGCATCGCTTGTGTACACTGTATATGCAAGCACTAGAGTCATTAGTCGGACAGCTAGCGGCGATTAGTGTCTGCTACAAACAAGTTGATTATCAAAACTTCTGCGCTTGCAAGGTACATTCTGTTTAATTAGCCAAGATGCCAATGCTGCTTGTTTGAGTTTACTGCTTGTTCCTGGGCTTTTACTGGTGGTGAGCAGAAGCGTAGAGTTCTTCTTTTACTCTCTCTTTTATATATATAAGGACAGCTGCAAACTCTTAGCAAGTTAAATGATGTCTTTGTGTTATTAATATTTCTCATTTTGTCAAAACATCTAGCAAGTTAAATGATCTGTATAATGTATTGAATAAAGTCAGATGATAAGCCAGTAGAATAAGATGGATGTCGTTGGATGAACTGATTGATAACAAGTAAAAACATAGAAATATGTTGAATAGCCTTAGAATATTCTTTCAGTAACCTCATAATGAGGAATATTAGTTACATTAAATATAAGGTGTTTTTGCTTTCCAAGGTATTCTAAGAGATTTTTTTTTGCATCATACAGTTTGCCAGTGCATATTGATCTGTGTGCGCAGTGAACCCATGGACTTTTTGTCTTACTCTTAAAAAAATCTGTCTTTCAACCTAACCTGTATCTGTAGCATCTGTGTTGTGCTGTTGATGATCATGGATAATCGTTTCAATCCGTCACCCTGTAGGCGGAAAAGAACTGAAAGCTGAGGCGACTGTAATATCAAAATTCAATTTGTAAATTCAAAACTATGACACCCAGTCAAGGTCTTACGACCTAACAGATGCCGTTCTTATGAAGTTTTATTCTTGCTTTTACATTTGAACACTAGAGCAGCACTGTTTCCGCCGAGTGTTAGCCGTTAGCCGGGTGCGGTCAGACCCTGTGAGAATATTTCTATTACTGAAAAGAAAAAAATAGATTTAATTAAGCCTCATTTGCAAATACCTTTAACTGAAAAATGCTCTACAAAAAATGTTTTTTGCCTAAACATATACTGAGAGAATTCAGCAGATGCCACATGGATTTTATTGTTTGTGTAAGTGTTTAGCAGACTAGAAATGACAGCATGCTACCAATTTAGCTGAGAGAGTTTGGATCGAGAAACACTGGAGTATTCCCTTAACACACTATAGGCACCTATAATATCTATAGGTGCCCCCAGAACAGCTCCATGGTCCAGTTGTGATAAGCATGTGCCTGTTGTAGGCACTTTTGTCTGTGGACAGGGATCAGGATGAAGTATGCAGCCCTATATGCAGTAAGCTGTGATTAGCTGCATGTTCTGGTGCCTTTCTGTAATAGCCAACATGAAGGTATTTAGCAAAACAGTACCACGCAAAAGACTTAGTATATCTTCTGAAATTAGCTTTTATTTTTGCTAAGCTAAATACATTTTAAATAAAATCTTCTCACGTGTCTTAACAATATTACAACAGTAAATAGTGATTTTATGTACAATACCAGTCAGTAGTTTGGGGACACCTTCTCATTCAACAATTCCCTTTGTTTTTTATTATTTGCTTCATTGTAGATTAATATTGAAAACCTCACCTATTGCTCTGTCTGTTTTTACACACTCATGGCATTTTTTCAGTCAGATTCATGAGGAATCGACCTGGAATGGTATTTCATTAACAAGAGTTTCTTCGTCAAGAGTTCATTTGTGGAGTTTCTCTCCTTTTTAATGTGTTTGGGATCAGTTGTGATGGTCGGTTTAGTCCACCGCTAGTGATCCTGTTCCACTACGGTTCTACTGCACATTATGGCAGGAACCACTTAACTTAGTAAAAAAAACCCCAGTCCATTATTATCTTATTACAAAACATGGTTTCATCCTTTCTATGTGTTTGTTCGTCATTTTGTTTTGTTTTCAATATTATTATACAATGTAAAAAGAAATAAAAACAAAGAAAAGACCCTGAATGAGAAGGTGTGTCCAGACTCTTGACTGGTAGTGTATGTGTTTGCTTAATCATTCCCAGACCTCAAATACCTGGTTCAGCTCAATCGATACTTCATTAGATTAAATCACTTGAGCTTCTGATGGAGTTTCACAAATCCATGCAAGGACTACAGGCATCGAGGTGCAATGTGGAACTAAACCTGAGTTCTTATTAGTTCACAAAACTAGGACTTTTTACAAACAAAACAAATCTTGATATTATTTAATGCTTTCTTCTATGTTTGCATTGATTCTTATGTTAACTTATGTTTTAGCTGGCAGTACTTACTGCTCTGATAAATGACAAACAGCTTTTTTTTGGGTCACTAAGATTTGCACAGTACTGTATGTGCTAGATTAGCTTTTCTGTGGAATCTTGGATCATTCGGTGCACATTACCCTGTCTCCGGGTTCACCAGATGTTCTTCCCTGGTTTGCTTTTGGTAGGCACTGACCGTTAGAATGTTACTTATTTCTCTTTTCACTGGTTTTAATGTTCTCAACCAGAGAAGAAGCAGTGGTGGTGTAATTTTTCACCCTGTTAAAGAAAGCGCTCCTTGTAGTGCAGTCCTCGCCCTTCTCTGTCACCTGGGTGCTGGGTGCTGTCCACCTGTGCTTCTCACTCTCCTGCCCCAGTTAAGCAGCCACCTGAGAGCTAGCAGCGGCTCAGACAAACACACAAGCTGGGTCCCTGGAGGGCTTGACCCCATTAGAGCTCAAACAACTTTCTAGCGGTCAGGCCTGGGTTTCAGCATGTTCTCCTATTCTGGACCACTCAGCTGCAGTCACATGAGCATACTGATATAGTCTGTGCTGTATTTCTCTCAGGTTGTAGTGTCCGTGTGTGATCCGGTTACACTTTTACAGAGGTGTCAGAATCCAGTCCTAGAGGGCACAATGCTGTTGGATTTAATGTTTTCATTGAATTGATTTGATTTATACAGCTTTGCAGATAATTTATCATAACATTTTTTTTTTACTCCTAACATTTTAAACCTTACATTAAAGACTTGAGATTAGTTGGCGTGTGTGTGTGTGCGTGTGCATGTTGGCCATAGTAAAATCGATCAGCATGTGGAACTGAGGCTTTCTGCCTTTAATTTGTGGAAGCACTGCAGTAGTTCATGAGCAAGTGTGCCATGTAGGACGACTTTAAAAGCGAACATACCTTCAGTTCTATATGTCATGCATTTTATTCCTTGTTCATAATAATTTGTGAATAGTTTCAAATATGACTGTCATATCCTAAAGATGTCTAACCTAAGTAAACTTAAATTAAAAAAACAAACCGAATCAACCAATAACCAAATCCAAAACCAAAATAAAAAATAGAAAGCCTGATCTTTACTGAGTGGACATTCCAAAGGGCACAGTTTTGGTTTTGAGCTTTTATTTTCTGGCCGAGGTCAGTCTTAAAACCTGTGTGAGGTATCAGATTACAAAACAAAATGATCATCAACCAGAAGAGACTAAGATTAACCCGGCGAATATTAGCCAGAGCAAGAATTCAGCTAATCACTTAAACATTGTTGAAGTTTGCTAAAGTATAATACCGTGGCTAGGTGTCTGTAGTAGGTGTCAAACCATTCAAGCAATGTGAGCTGTCACAGTTTCCAACAAATTATGCAGAGGGAGCATTCATTTCCAGTGACTGCAGACATCTAACCACTGTAGAGTGAGAGAAGAGGAAAGAAATAAGTCCATTTACAAGCTGCTCTCTGAAGCCCAGAGTGTGGAACGGTGAAACTCTGTTTTTATTAAAGCCATATATGGTCACGGGGTGATTTTTTTTTTTTAAATACTAGCTAGCTGGGCTGTGTAAAGGAAAAAATAATTGATTGGTTTGAGGGATCACTCGTCATTGTCATCAGTATAGCCATACCAAGGGAACGTGAAATATCAGAAATCTCCCTATCGAAATGATAGTAGTGGTGGAGCTTATAGCTAAAAGCATATAAGCGGATTAACAAACTAAGTTGACAGCCTCTTAAAAAGTGAAGAGTAGATTATGCAGAAAAAGGCAGAAATAGCCATGTGCCCCCCGAAAGATAATTTGATTTAAGAAGAGTGAAACGCTTTAAACGGTCTCAAATGTTGAGATTTATCATGAAAGGTGTATTTTTACAGTACTGCATTTAAATGTGAATGACTTAAAACCAACTGATTAGTTTCCTACATTTAATTATTTAAAGTAAATGTATGAGTTCCCCTATATGTCCTGATCTCCATTTAAAGTAGAAGTTGTTGTCAAAATGCATGAATGAATTTTATAACGCATCTTGCTTTTAGATGAGAAACCTGGAAAGCACATGCTGCTGTGTTAAATTCTATACATGTTTCCCAGCAGCAGCCCACTCTATGCATATACTTATGCTTTGCATAAATACACAGACAGGCCTTTCATATTGACAGATGGCCTTTGCTTAGACCCTTTGCATTCTCTGCAGACTTTGCTGAGCCTCTTGCGATTCCATCATACATGGAACCTGACCTGCCCAGTCCCACCCTCCCTACTGCCTCCCCATTGGACAACCAGCCGCCTGAGGAGAGCATTGCCATCCTTACCTCCATGGGCTTCCCCAGACACCACACTATCCAGGCTCTCAAAGCCACAGTAAGTGTTTTGCCTACGGCTAGCATAACTCTACTGCTTTCTGTTTACCAAACTGCTTTGTGAACAGTCAACACACATCTTCAGGCTTATGTTATCTGTAAAGCAAACAGATGTTGCACAAGTTGCTTTCCATTTTAGAGCTATAATTTCCTTTAAGCCTATCCTGTCTAACATGTCCCTGGTGATACATTCAGAGCCTTTGGCCAGAGAAGTTGGGATGCATGTCCTTGTTCGCAATAGTAAATTGGATTAGCGTGTAGAACTAAGGCTTTCTGTGTACTACAGTGCTGCACTTAGTGTTGGAGTTACTGCAAAAGTTAGAGGAAATACATTCAGAGCAGAATACATAATACTAAAGGGGTGTTTTCCTATGTCAAAATCATTTTACCAGTGGCAGTGACTTTATTAAAGGATAAGTGGGGAGCCCTGTTGATGACGTGCCTTTTCACTGAAGTAATAGTAATAATTTCACTGAAGGCCACAGGTTGCTAAAGCTAAAGGATTGGGATCATAAAATTATTAAACCGTCTTGCTTCATCTGAACAATTTAACAATCACAATCTAATTATCTCATTCACATTGCTTAGTCATGACTAGGGCTGCAACTATCAAATATTTTCGGAATCGAGTATTCTGATCATTTTTTTCGATTGAGTAATCAGATAAATCTTACTTTTGTGTTTTTAAACAACAATATCAACAGTGTGTTCTGCAAAGTGAAAGACCTCTTAAAATGAGCAAGGACTTTCCGAGCCGCGTTGCTCCACAGGCTGTCAGATCTCCAGGAGACCTTTCCAACGAGACAAAGCATGAAGGGGAACTGGAGTAATGGGCACGCAAACCTCTGGAATTATTAGCCAAAAACCTCCCCCATTGTTCTCCACGGAGAGAGAAAAATAGCGCAGTGAACCTTTAAACGTGCTGCCAAGTTCAGATCCGGCTGTCATGGATCATTTTGCCCCGTAGCTCAGCCAGGGAAACACCTACTACCGCAAAATTTTACAGGAACTTTTAGGTCCCCAAGACCTATTGAATGTGAAGAGTCCTGAAACTCTCCTCTGCGGAGAACTGGCGCGCGGCCCTGCAAACTCAAACTCTCTGAGCGAATTTGCTCAGCGGGGGAAGCACACTGGCACTTCAAACTCTGTAGGCTGATCGGTCCTCTTGCTACTTATCATGCCTCATCACTACCGACTCATAACACAGCCTAGAAATAATTACAAATATTGTACGTTCTAACAAGCGCTAGTGTTCATATCAAAAATATGTTACCTTGTAGAGGCTCTGAGCCCGCTTGGAGAAGTACAGTTCATGTGAGGATGCTTACAGTGTCCTCATTTTCCGCCATTTCCATAGAGAACCTAATAAACGCATCTTCTTACATCTTTGCAATGGCATCAGTTACAACAGTCCATGTGAAAACGTGTGGTACCAGAGCTGCGCAGTAGTCTACAAAGCAGTAGTGAAACCATAACAGAGATATTTTAAATAGATGGACTTTGGTGACCTATATTAAATGAAGCCTCAAGACAGAGAATCTGCCTCGAGCATGTTTTGTAATCAGATTATTCAAGTTACTTATTGTTTCAGCCCTAGTCAGGACTTAACTGTCTTGTTCCCATACCTTACTAAATCATGTTCATCCATTAGGATTGCATTCCCACACTTTTATTTTTATTAAGGAGGGGTGTACCACATTGCATTTATTTCTGCTTCAACATTAAAGAGTTTAGAGCTGGGGAAATAAGGTCTATCTAAAGTAGATTCGGATGTAGACTGATTAAAATTTACATTGTGCCTGAGTATTATATTGTTTTCAATTGCTCACACAGACGCAACTTAAAATTTTACTTCTAATGTGCAGGTTTATATTTGCCCTAGTGCATAACTGGGCTTTGACTCTGCCACCAGAAAGTCTCTTTAAATAGTCTTGAATTTGGCTCTCATATTCTCATATTGCACAGACGGAAAGCGAGTTCAGACTTGTCTTCAGTGCTTCAACTAGAGGCTCACTGGTCAAGCATGTGAGACCCAATCATGCTTCTATCTGTTAACGTTTGATGTATAGCTTATTTTATTCACATTGATATTTTGTAGTTCACGTCTTAGCATCTCATTAAAAGGCTTCACAGTTTCTGAGCATGCTGGTCACCTCATGTATCAGAGTTAATGTACTATACCAGTACGCATCAAAGATCAGTATTTATGTGTGATCATTCTCATTTGGTTTTATTGTGGTCTTTCATCAACCGTAGTTATCGATCAAAAGGTCATCATTAACAGATCAGGAATAAATAAGTGCTTATGGAATATTACCAAAGTTTATGAAATATTACCGATGTTTTTTTTGCATACAGTTCTATATTTGTTTTTTATTCAATTTAATTCAATGCAACTTTAATTGATTATGAATGAATGTAGCGGAAATATAATGACCATAGTTTGTCTAAAGGACATTGTTTAGTGAAAGAATATTATATTAAAGAATAATCTTTAATACACTTTTTGTAGCTGGTGTATTTATAAAATGTCTTGCAAGTTTGTGTGTCACCTTTTTGGAAGCTGTCACTGAAGAAAAGGAGGTGAAAACATCTTTGTATTGACTTTACACTTCCAGCCAAATGAATATCTGGTGTTTTACATGCTGAGCTGTTGAAGGTCTAAGATTGTGTGTGTGTGTGTTGGGCGGGGGTGTGAAACAGCAGGGTCTCACCCACCGGCCAATAATAACCCAGTAGCAAGAGGAAGTGTTTTGTATACACATTCTACCATTCTACTAAAAATGACTGGACATCAGACCACTTTTGCTTTCAGAGCTGGCATCTGCTGTGAATCATATTCCTATTTCAGATTAAGGCCAAAGCCTAGCCAGGTCCATGCAGTGATGATGTTGGCTTAATCAAGGAACTGAAATGCTTGTTTAATGTTAAGTTTTGATATCCTGTGATATTCTGATATTATTCTTTGTTTTTATATTAGATCGTTTTGTGTGTAAAATGATTATCAGTTGTCTCAGTCAGTGAAAACACTGCAAAGGATGATATACTGTACTGACATACTGTACAAGACATGAGTATCAGAATTCCCTGTGATAAAATTAGAGACATGCGACTGAAGTACTGAAAACTTGTGTAGTTGTCACTAACTCGGCTCCTGGAAGTTTACCACCCTTATTGCCTTTAAAAGTCCTTGATTATAGTATGATCATGTTTAGACTTTTTGTTTTTTTATTTTTAGAACAATAATT
>JBBIGB010000109.1:8386923-8413230 GCA_037577075.1 Alestopetersius hilgendorfi
ACACACACACACACACACACACACACACACACACACACACACACACACACACACACACACACACACACACAATAATGTATATGATGATCTATATTCAGTAATATGGACAAATACATTCTACATTCAACCAAGATCCACTGACGAGCCTTAATAAAAAGGTTAGGCTGGGCCAGAGGACACAAAAGCAGAACTCAAACATCTTTGGTTGATGTAAATGAGCTGTTTTCTGTAGTTACACTTTAATATCATGGAAATGTGAATTGTTTCCAGTGCAGTTTTCATTAAATCCATTTCAATCTTCAATTTGATAAACAATGCTGAGAACTAACCTTTATTTTCCAATATCCACTCAGAATTCCATTATGTGGACCTGAACACTTTCTATTGTACAGCTGTGACCATTTTACAGGTTTCAAGGTTTAACAAGATAAACTATTGTCTTCATCACCAGTCTCTCTTTAAATCTGAAGGCAGTGGCTCTAAGCACACAGTTAAAAGGTTTCCGAATACCATAATTGTTTATTGTTTATAGTCTTCAGTGTGACATTCGTCAGAAAAGAATCAACTTTGACAGCTTTTATGCAACGTACAATGAACACCAAGAACACTCAAGAAAATTAATTTAATGAAGTAATTAGTGACGGAAGCTAAAAGTCAATTCGTTTCATCACATTTTCATGATGTCGGTGATGTGAAATCCATGTAGCACCACATAGATTGGACAATCTTGTTCCAAAATGGGTGGCACAGCTGAAAGAAATGGGGGAACCCCGCCTTGGAAATCCCAAATTAATCACTAGGTGTGTGTTCCCCGGACAGACGGAGAAGTGCCGCGACATGTTGATGGTGGATTTCAAAGACTGTTGAGCGATTCTTCGCACTATAACAAATTTAATGAGATATTATTTTGTTCGGTGCTGTCCCTCGTGTTATGTAGATAATTGCTCCTCTATGCTCAGTGATGGGCGCAGCTTTGCTAAGTGTCCAATTATTATAATTGGAAGACCCCCTGTCAGCTCTTGCACACTGGCAGCCCAACTAGTCAAAGGTCAAAGTTGAAAGCTCATTATCTCCCCCACCCTGGAAACGTTTCTCGGACTGAATGTTTCAGGAGGCTGTAATGGGAGGTTAAGAACATCCTTATCAGCACTACATATCTGAGCTGGAGATGGGGGGGTGGGGTGCTGCGTTCATTTCAGAACTACCATCGATGATAATGAGTCCAGAGCTGCTGGTCTGTAAGTCCTTTTATATCTAAACAGGGGGAGGAAAAAGGCTTCATAACTGATCTCTATGTCCAAATATCTGAGATATAAAGGTGGAACCTGCCCTTGCAAAGTTACGAAACTTTAGGAAACGTATCAGACCATACATCTTCTCACACGTCTTAATAAAGTATTTCTCATGCTTTTACGTGGACCTTAAGAAATGTCCTCTTTCTAATTACCTTCCCGTAGAGACGCTTGAAATTGTACCTTCACTTGCAAAAGAGCCTTTCAGACTCCTGAGAGTGACGGTTGGATTTTCAGTAGCCTGTCTCATTAGCTGACACCTTGCTCTGATGCTTAGTTTCGAGTTTTGAGGGACAGCTTGAAGGAGTCTGAAGTAGTTCTGAGGGACGGCCTGAAGAGGTCTGAATGCTGTGATGAACCTTCCATTTTCTGATGATGTATCCAGTAGTGTTTAATGGGACCATCAAACTGATATTTTCATACTTTTTTGTAGCCATTTACTGCCTTCAATGATTTTGTTTCTCACATCAGCTGAATGCACCTTTGTCTTCATCTTTATCGTGGAGTTTTCATATCCATAGAGACTTTCAAGCAGTACCTAATTATGTTTAATTATGGTCAAAAAAGGGTCATCTTTGTGTTGTTTGTGATTAATGTGTCATCTGTGTAAACCTGGAGCTTCCAAAGCACAGATGTTTTCATACAACTTTTTTTTATATCTTCCTTAAGTTTCGTAAACATAAATGCTGTTTGAGGCAAATTGTGCGTATATTCAGAAAATTATGACGAAGTAGTTGAAAAGTTTTGCAAATCACTGTAAAAAGCAATTATATAATAAAGGTGAACAAGGCAAAGCTTAACACATTTTGTTTTTTGCTAAATATATGTAAAAATATTTCAGCTTTGAAAATAGTGGGTGTGCAAACGTTACAATATACCCCATTAATAGGGCTGTTGAAAGGCTAGTTGTAACAGTCCTTGTTAAGTCTGGTAAATAGATGCAAACATGAAGTCATTTATTATAACAATATTTAAACTCATGAGGGGAAAATGTTAATTTTGTAGTAACTGGTGACCATGACCAGTTGCTAGTGATTGATATTGTGTAGAGCTTTCCAGCCTCGGCAAGCACACCACACTACACCAACAGAAGCCTTTGAGCAAGTCTCCTGACATTACGTTCTCCTCAACTGTGACATAGCTAAGTTGCTCTCTAGAATTTATAAGTCACCTGGCAGCGTTTGTATTGGTTATAGACAACTATTTCACTGTTATTTTCTTTGGTTTGCTTTAACTGCGGTAGGATCCCTCCCATGGTATTCTAGTGTATTACTGAATTTCTTTTTTATCAGCAGATAACTCTGTCGAAAATCTATAAATGCACTGGAGGTGTAAAAATATCTTTCACTCACAAAGTTCTAGGAAGCACCTCTGGCTGAAAGTAACGAACCAAGACTAAAGCAACGAAAAGATATATGGGGTCAGGAAGAAGAATAATTTCTGAGACCCATATAGCAACTGCCAGTTAAGACAGATATCACTTTCAAAGAGCGCTTTCTCCAACAGGCTAGTGTGTCTGCTGATAAGCGAATGAGAGATACAGCTGTATATGTGCAATAAAGTCTGACATGCTGCCAGGAAGGCAGCTGGCTGTGACAGAGGGCTTAACTGGGGTGCTGTGGACTCTGCTGGCCGAGAGGCATCGGCCTGCACCCTGTCCGGTCACATGACAGACGATCAAGGCTCTGGGGGCCTGACTGAGGTTAGAGACTACATTCCAATTAGTCAGTGTTTCTAACACAAACTGAGGTAGTGATCACAACCCAGAGCCCTTCCTATCCACTGAGACGAGGCACAAGGCCGAAATACTGTTGTCAAGAAATTCAGGCACAAGATGATCAGAGGCTGAAGCCATGTGTGATAAATGGTAACAGACAATGGCAGTATGTGTGACTGATCAAGATGGAAGCATTCACACAAAAGGCTTTAGACCTGACGTAGAACCAGTTAAATTACTCAGTTTATGTATGTTTTAGTGTGTAGAAACTGTTGCTAGGCTGGGCTAGCTTTCATTTCAAACTGTATGTCTGTGTCACGACTCAATGTCATGAAATCAATTTTCAACATCATTACTGACCGGAGCCTCCCAAGACTAATTAGATATAAAAAGCAGTCCAGTTGACACAGAAAAACTTTAAACTGGAAACCCAGTATTACTCCAAAGCAAGTGCAATATTGATTAAATAGGATTTCTGCAAAGGCTCTGTAAAGCTAATCTAACTGTTGCTCCTAACGAAGCTTGGATATGTCAATCTGTCTTGTTCTCTAAGTAGAAAGAACAGCAGCTATTCTGCATTGATACCGGTGCCTGTCCAGTCAAATATTAAAGGGCAGTTAGCACATGGACCATGGAATAGAGGAGCAGAAAATGAACTAATTTTAAGTCAGACCAAAGATTTGTGTTGGTTAAATTCCTTTCCACAAAATCTCTCTGCAAGCATAAATGCAGATTAAATGCACTGTGTGTGATCTGCATAGCAACACAGTTTACAGTGAGTAACTGCTATCAAAACCAGTGGGGTTCCATGTCTGGCCCTAGCTACTATGGTCCATGAGTCAGCATTCTCCTCCAAGCACATTCTGCTGTCTGTATAATGTTTGAAAAGACGTGGTGGCTCCTAAAACGTATCTCAGAGGACGCACGTTATCCCTCACCCATGCAGATTAGTCACACAATGGGGGGGATTCAGACAGCAGGTGGGAAAAAGTGACGAGTAACACTGAGACAATAGTTTCTGAAAAGTTTTCTTTAGGCCTATTGAAAAGGTTTTGGGAAATGCAGCCCTTGTTCTATTCTTCTTAGACTTCATACGGTTTCAGCTGAGAGTGAAACAGCCAAAGAAAATAAATCAACTGTTACAAATCACTGGCATTTAGAACTTGACAGGATGAAAGAGAATTCTGTACAGCAGTTATAAATGTATGCCTCAATTGATTTAATGCTTCACAGTCCATGTTTTATTTTTAAGGATAAAGCAGTCTCTAAGCTATGACAAGTGATAGATTTCTAGATTGGGGAACACCGTCTCCTTAAGCAAATATATTCAGTTCATAATTAAATTCACAGGGACCAAGGGTCACGTCGTGATTGGAATTTCAAAAGGCTCTGAGACAGACAAGAAACAGACAAGAAAAGTGCTTGAGTGTGACATTCAGTGATATTTATTCCATTGTTTTTTTTTTCATTACGAGTAAAGAATAAAACCGACACTTCAGCAGAACTGAATACTTAGAGGTTAAAGTAAAAGAAGCAGATTTTTTATTTTTCAAATCTGAAATGGTAATGCATGTCTTTATATGTTATGTCTCTCTGGTGATGTTAAATGCAGTAGACGTCAATAGAGTAAAAGAGACATTAAGTAAAGAGGCATCACAATTCAGAGAAGGAAATGCAGTCAGTCATTTTCAGCAAACTCAATAGCTGGATTGTTAAAGTTCTTCTAAATATATATGTGCATATAAATACATCGGTGGAGTCATCACCGCTGAAAAGAAGTAATTATGCAACTTTTATGCGGATTAAAACATTCTGTGTCTGTTTCTGTCTGAGAGCCAGGTTCTGAATCTCAAAGGCAGGCATTTATAGTTTTAGCAACAGAGCATAATTGATGAGACCTGCAGTTCGGTGTCAATTTCTAAAACGCGCACAGACCGCAGGTCGGAGGGAAAAATGCAAACAAAATCTGTTTCAGCTGTAATCAAGAAAACAGATGAAGTGAAATGTTTATTTGCAGCAATTGCTTTCAAATGGAAATGAGCAGCATTTGGTTTAGTTTGGTTTTAGGATGCACTATGGTTAACTTCTCATCTCAGCAAAGAAATTGACAAACTGTCAAATGCTTAGTGGTGGAAGAAGCTCCTGCTGTGAAATAGCAATGCCTGTCATCTTGTATCAACTAAAAGCATGTTCGACAATAGATGGAAAGCAATTTAATTGACAATGAGGTGAAATGTGCACTGCCACAGATCAGGATCCTGTCGCTCCTTTCCATCACTTTTTCTGGATGACAGTGTAATATATAGGTTGAAATAAGGCATGTTGTGTATGAGGACACTTTAGGGGTATTAAACTGTATTGTGATGTATTTGCTGTGTTGTTCACAAACATGAAACACGTTTTCCTGTGATTCTGTTGAAGTACTGTTGAGGTGGAACTTAAAATATCAGTCAGTTTAAGCTTCATTAATGGTATCACTGCCTCTGAGCAGAACAGCCCACCTTAGTGTTAACCTACTTCTCACCTTCTGCCGCTACTACCTGATCCTAATGAGAGCAGCATGCCTTAATTTGCACATTGGCTTTTTGTACATCCCAAAAGGACATGGGTGGTCAGAGCATTTCCTTGATGATCTGTTTCTCAAGGTCCACTCAAATTAAGGAGAACATTTCAAAAGCTCCTTCAGTTTCACACGGCTTTAGTTTAACTGTCCCTTACAACCTGCATGCAAGATGCATTTTAACCCTCTTGTACCCAACATGTTCTTGGTCACTCATTCAGATATTTGCTGACAGCAGCATTCAGGTTAGCTCCTAAAACCCTCTGCCCCAAAGACATTAAGAATGTATGTAGGCACATTAAAATGGAACATTTGTGTGAGTAGGAAGTTGGCCACTATTCAAAGTATATAGGTGATGCCCCAAAACGTTTCGATTGAGTCCAGGCTGCTTTTTTCAGTAAATAGGTCTCCACTCTGTAATCATTCAGACTCAGTGGTAGAACCAAATGGAATCTCAGTTTCAGCTGAGGTGTAGCATATGTCCCAGAAAGTGAAACCTGTGTTTAATGAGAGAATTGCTGAGGCTCACTAATCTAGTGCATAATTTTACACTATGAGAGAAATTTGATCTGATCCTACATAGCATGATATTTTGAGTCAGAAACTGAGACAAATAAAACATGATGATCTGCTGTTATATCTACAGATATATGACATATTAATATAAAATATCATAAGAAAATAAGACCATATTCAGGTATAAATTCGGATTCAACTAATGTATTTAAACAAACAATGGTTTCTAACAACTAACTGTAAATACTGCTCTGTTCTTACTATGATAGTTCAGAAGCAGTGGCGAATGGAGGGTAAAATCTATGCAGGGTAAAGTAGGAGGTGGGTTGTGATGACTTGAAGATGAATGTTGAACCCCAACCTGAGTCCGGTATAGATTATGGCATGAGTAGTCAGGTTGCATTGGTTTCTGACAGAGATTTAAATAATCTTTTAATTTAAGTCCATCAATGGCTCAGCTATATCTGTTTGAGAAGGACCAACAAATTTGGAGTGATGGCATCCCTGGCTATCATGATTTTTTTTCAATAATAGGAGATGTACAGTGCTGCATTTATTGTTGTATTCACTGCAGCAGGTTCTGAGTGAGTGTACATATATTCAGATCACAGATCATCAGTAATTTGCTTAATCACAATAAAAGTCCACATTCTTACTATGGTTCATGCGTTTGTTTGCTCAAAGCAGGTGTTTGTAATAAACAATTGTCAGCTGTTTATGTTCCTTACTCATCAAAATAAATATGAAAAGTCTAGTTAAAGAGGAGGAGACAGTGAAATGGCATTCAGTTAAGAGCTTTCCTGTCTAAGCATTTAAAAGTTAACTAGAACTTTCTCCTTGTCAAGCTCCAATATACTGGACAGCCCGAAGCCTCACTGACACCGTTTTAGTGCCCGAGCTATTTCTCCGTTCCGGACAGCCCATAATTACGCAAATGAATTGGTTCGGAAGCTAACGGGCATGCCATGTAAAATAACCTTCTAGACAACCGTGTTCTGCACCAGTTTCTTGATTAGCACAAATGTATACAGATAGGAAACTGCCTAGAGGAGGCCAGGGAGGTATCTAAAGGAGCTTCCAAATGCAGGATGAAGTAATCAATCAGTCCTCCATTTGCTCCTTTGTGCCCCTGGGTAATATTACTTATCGGAAAGCCGGCCCACCTCAGAGGCTGCGCCCCACCCACTCAGCTTCAGCAAATCCTGCCTAGAGGGCACCACGGAGACATGACGTCAGCGAGCACAGCGGAGAGATTCCCGAGATAATCCGAATACTGGCTGGAACGTTCTTTCCTAAGCACTCCTCTCACTTTTGCATCTCCTTCCTGTGTCTCCTCTATTATTCATTTGCTTTGACAAATCACCTATGTTTGCACCCCTCCAGCCCTCCGAAACTGCAAACACATGTAATACAATAGCCAGTGGTTCTCTTACAACAACTGGAGCAGAAAAGATCCAAGGCGAGACAAGTACAAAGAGTGTCTGCTACCGTAAGAAACCATAGCTCCGTCCATCGGTTTAGATTTCACACTCCATGCTGTCAATCATATATATAATGTTTTCAAAAATCAATTCACACAGAATGTTGTTCTGTATGCACTTCAGTTGTTTGGTGACCATTTGAAATCATCTCTAAAGATGGATTTTCTAGTTCATAACACAAAGAAATTGTCCCTAGATACTTTCTCGTAAGAGCGACGTGAGGTTCCTTCGTTATTGTTTCTGAACAGCACACGGTTATGATTACTGGAGCTGAACAGCTAGTGTTTAGCAGCATGGTCTCCAAGTGAATGAGCCCTTATCTGATTACTGTAACTACTATACCTGCTGCTATTTGATCCTGCATGTCTGGGGAAGAAATGACTGACCTATTTACCTTTCTGCAGTGGAAAACTGCATTTTATTAAAGGGTTTGGATTAGTTAATGAACAAAATTTCTAACTTATTCTGTCACTCAGAGCAGCTTTATTATCATCACATTCTACAAGTGAAATAAGAGTGCAGGCCTGAAATACAGGGGGAGATGTTATCACTACTGGAAAAATAGCAGCCTTGAGAACTGACTACCTTAAATATACATTTAAACTAGTTTAATGTGAGGGAAGCCAGGAGGCAAGAGTAACTGTAGCTGGCCATTGGTCATTGTTGAAGTCCAGTAAATTAATCAGGTTTCCACCCACAAAGATGTTTTGCATATTTATTCAGGTAAAGGTATGTTCGCTTGCCCGGGGCAGATGGAAATTTGATCAGTTATGACGGAAATGTCTTTGCTGTATAAATAATGTCAATGTGAAAAAATCAAAGGTTAAAGGATCACATTTTTGCCTGGCAATAATGATAAAAAAGACAGACAGTAAACATAATAGTGGTATTACATTTTAAACAGACACAAGGGAAGTGCAGCTAATTTCCTTGACACAAGTTTGGCTTCCCTACACCTCCATTGTGATGTATTGCATTTGTTTTAATGAGCAAAAAAAGGTTAATTTCAAACAAATGTACAAACCTTAATGCACATTTTGGTGATTCATTATTTATTTCTTCCCACAAGTAATTCATATTCAATATGTCAACACAAAGACATTATCATGGTTCAAATGAGACAAATGTCAAATGCAGCCAAATCTAACCTTTGGGAATAACACAGCACAGCAAAACTACCTTTATACAAAGAGAAATCAGAGCGAACTATTAGGAGCCAATGAAATAAGCCTAGAACGCCAAGAACACTACACAACATTATTCAAATCATTTAAGTCTTTCAGATAATAACTTTCTAGTGTTTATTTAAGTTTAAGAAATGTGACAGTTTATGACAAATCATATAAGTCAGTAAAATATAATTGAACTAAAACTACTGGAGTCTGTTACATTTCTGACCAGGTTAAATTATTGGGGAATATGATTATTTTTTATCTTGACAAATTAATTTTTTTAAAGGATGATCCATTTTTGATCATGTTAAATGGATTGTTGGAAAGTAAGTGTCACGGGTAGGCAGAAATGACTGACCGGACAACCAAAACACAACCTGACTGAAGAGCCCAAGCGTGACTGGCACAAGAGAGCAGGTTTATCACTCGTTTTGATTTGAGAACGCTCCTTTAAGGAGTTGAGGCTCGCACCAAATGAGCCCGCGTTCTCACTCGCACACACAGGGAAAGATAGGGGGTTGCTCTAAAGAGCCAGAGTACTCATGGTATGACTAGATATGTTTTCGGGACACGTAGGACTGAAGCATGTAACTTCAATGTCTGTGCGAGTTACTAACACCTGCTTCCACCTTTTATACCTGACGTGCAGTCATTTCCGGTGCCCTTTGACTATGTTTAATTTTTAATCGTGTCAAATGAATTGCTGGAATGTTAGCACCTTTAAATCTGTATCATTATTAGTCAGAAACTTTTTATATTGTAAAATTGAGTCCTAGATCATCATCAGGCTCAGGAAATGAACTATAGGAAATTTAAATACTTTCAAATTTACGTAATTAACAGACACTTTTATCCAAAGCGACTTCCATTCCCTAAAGACAAGGGTCAGTCTCCCTGGAGCAACTTGGAGTTAAGGGTCTTGCTCAGTGGTGGCAGGCTACGGGTATGACCACTTGGTCCAGATGCAAGAATCCTACCCACTAGGCCACCACCACCCCTATCTGTTTAAATAACATTCACACTCTGTCACACACCGTGAGTAAGGTGTTTAACTGCCCTTTTCTTAGACAGACCGCTCTCAAATTCCCACCTTACTTTCTAGGCACTCTTGGCCTGCATCACGTTTTGACTACATGAATGTTCCAGACAGCCTGGAGACTGGAGCATGCTGTTTTCTACTCATTTCCAAAAAAAGAAAATCTTATCATCAGCTAAACACACACACTAACAACACTGTCTAATCAAAGGGGAGTCATTTCATTTGTTGGTTGGTTGATATTATGAGCTGCTTTCCCTGAAAAGGTGTGTGTGCAAAAAAGTCCACTGCAGATTAACATGCTTAAGGTTATTCTATGTTGATCCATCCAAATCAGATCATTTGAAATGGGATTGAATTTCATTTTAATCCGGTGTCAGCCTTGCAGTTACTTTGTACGCAGATCGAGTAAATGAGATAATCCAGTTCAAGCCTAGGATATCTTTTCATTCCTCTCATTTTTCTACTTATTTCTCTTCATTTTATTTAGTGAAACACATGTTTGTCCTGTGATAACAGGCTTAACTCAGTTAGCCTGTGTTTTTATGTCTGTTTTTGTATATTTACAATTTCTTGGCTGCCAGCTGCTTTGATAATCAAAAGTATTCAATCATAATTATGCACTAATCGTGTGTAAGCAATGCCCTCTGAAAAGCTTTCGCAAGTATTAAGATAACCATTAATGATAGTAATGTTTTTCAATAATAACAGGATTGACTGATCCTGAAATGTTTCTATTATATTCTGATAAAGCCAGTCTGATATGGTTATACAGAGTGATGTTGTTTTCAGTTGTGTTGTTCTGAATGATGCTTGTAGCTGTAGTTAAAGAGTTTATGCTGTATGCTGTGTTTTAAACTCTCGACCTGCGTGCCCCTGGCCCTCTAAGGGTCTCTGTTACTCCCAAAACAAAACACTCTATAGTGAATAGAGCATAGTGACAGACTTGCGTATTTGAAAATGTCACTTACTTCCACGGCTGCTTTGGCTCGTTCAAACTCCTCCTCCAGGGACTGGTTTCTGGACAGGAGTGCGCTGCCCCACCGCTGGTCTTTGCTCAGTCGACCCTGTCAGACACACACACACACACACACACACACACACACACACACACACAAACACACACAACAGAAGTGAGAGAGCAAGCGGCTCAGACGTCTCTCCAGCCCCCTGTCAGGGGGAAAAAGCCCTGCCCTTGCAAACCTCTGATGCCAGCAGCCAGGGGATCTGCTACCATCAGCAGCTCGTGCCTGCACCTCTCTTTCCTGAACCTCCACTGTGCTCACACACCTCCCCAGCCTCCTTCCTGCATTAGCCATTCACCCTGTCTCACAACAGCCCTGGACTGACACACCATTGTCAGCAAACGCTCCTCAGAACATTCCTCTCTTTGTGCTTATCTGAATATTGCATGGATGCAGACATTTGGTCATAGCATTCATTTAAATGCGAAAAACGGCAAGACTTTTTGGAGGAGTACATGCTAAATATGCAGCAGGCATTTAAAAAATATGAACAAAAATATCAGATCTAATTATATATCATGACATTTTAGCTGATAATAAACTTTTCACATAAATGACTGCAAATAGGTTTTTTAAATTTAATTTAATTATATATATGTATATATATGTACTTCACTAATATGGCAAAAGTAATTTGAAATGATAATCTGTCAGAATGCAAACACACACAGATTATGTCATATAATTAGAATAATAGAAGTTTATTAGCCAAAAACACTCTTTTTCATTCTTACATTCTACAACCTACATGCCTTCAGGCTAACACAGGCATTAACTACACATATTAATAACAAAAATTACTCTGAATGTTAGAAGTTAGACTTTTGTTCCATATCTCAATTAATGCACTTTCTATATATTTTAATTAGATTTTGATGAAAGTGCACACATTTTTTCATCTTTTTGCACTGTAATATAGAACTGAACTCTAATAACAGAGGAAGACGATAAGCTTTAATAATTGTGACAAGCTAAAATAATTTATCAGATTTATCAAATAAATGATCAGATGATGAAGTGAACACTGGCAGTCCTAGAGCCTTATATATCCTCGCGGCCTCCATCATTTTAGATTCTTCTTTTATACCAGCTTTATCAACTCATAAAACACTTACTGCTATTCACATTTTATAAAATGTATGTTTATAAATGGCACAAAATCACATTGTTTTACTATATAATACTGAAACTGAAACTTCTGAAACTACCAAGTGAAGCCTTTATTCTGAGTGGCCATCTAAACGTGGACAGTATTGACAAAGCCCACATAATAAGCTCAATGAACTGGTCACCCGCATCATTTCTGGTTTAATACAAATCCCTTTGCCTGAAAGACAGCATCAATCCTTTTAAAAAGTAGGGATTAGACCAGCCTTTTGAGAGCCCCTGTCAATTTTAGTTCTCCCTTCCACAAGCTGGCTGCATATTTCAGCTAGAGCTCATGTGTGCTTATTTCAGCATTTCCCTTGTTTTTGATTTTGAGGACTGCGCCCTGGTGATTTTACTGGTCAGTCAAAGTGTCCCAGCGCTTCAACATGCTTGCTGAACCAGTTGCAACGTTGCGATACTGGGTTATGAGGGATCTGCAGTTAATGTTGTAGTGGGTTAAAATGAACAGGAAGAGATGTTCATTTTAACCCACTAGGTGTTCCCTAATTTTTTGACAGGTTTGATGCTGTGAGGGTGGGGGTGTGGGGGGGGGGTGGCGCTATTTGTTATCTGAGGAGCTTAACAAGAAATCGGAAAACAAAACCAATACATTACAAAAATTATTATAGTTGGTATATACAAGAATCACCCCTTCAACGAAGGCACGTGAAAAAACTATGAACATATAACATCCCGCAGGTTTTCCTCAAGAATTTGACGGTATTTTGCCTCATCCAGAGAAAACACTCCCAAATCGGATGATGCCATGTCCATAATTTACTGTAGGTATGATTTTCTTGGGATGGTGAGCTATACTGGGTTTCTGCCAGATGTACTGTTTGAGGCCAAAGAGTTAGCTTGGTGTGCAATGGAGCATGTGATTAGTTACACCTGATTTTTTAAACTGTTTACCCAATCTTTAATTTGGGTGGAATTAGTTGAGTGAATCAAACTAGAATTTTTTTTTGTGTGTCTTTATTTCAGGCTGCAAAGCAAATAAATTTGAAGGCACTGCTTCTTTTCTATACCCACTGCTTCTGTTACTGCTACTCTTATTTAGGCCCTTGACTCAATAGCTAGGGTATTTCTTGTTCTTATGTTAACATTAGGCTACAAATGGCTACTGTTATCATGAAGGGTTATATTGTCAGGAGACCTATTTTTCCAAAGGAGTCAACAATGTGGGAGAAATATTGTTCGTAGTATGTGGTATTTTATAGGCTTCTCATTGTACTGATATTATTTCAACATTATTAAAATTAATTGAACTATCTGTTTTTGAAGTCACTTAATTTTACTTTTTACCATTTTGCTTTTTAGTTTATTCAGTATTGGTGTCAAAACAATACGATTTTTAAAAAATTCAAACTAAAGCCACTGTCACGGTCGCCTCGCCCTCCCCCCGTACACTCCGCTCCCTATCACCAGAATATTAGTTTTCAGTCTCGCCTTTCTTATTTTCGTTCTTCCCTGCCCTGACTCTGATTCCCCTCCAGTCCTCCCTTCCCCTTTTCTACCTTGTTCCCTTTCTAGTCCCCACGTCTCGTTTGTACCACTCCCCGACCTTATTGTTTTCACATGTCCCTCGTTTCCACTCCATTATTTAAACCCCAGTCTGGCCCCAGTTCCCTGTGTCTGTATTTGTCTTTGTATGCGTGTTGTGGTCCTGGTTGTGTTGCCCTGCTCTGTGTCTTGCCCCTGTTTCGATGACCTGTTCTCTCCTGTTCTCTGTGTTCGTGCTGGATTCTGATTTCGCCGTGTTGGTGCCTTGTTTCTGAGTTTAAAATATATTTGTGAGAAGCACAAGCCTGGCCCCCTTGTTTGACTTTTCTGTTCTTTTCTTGGTTTGTTTCTGTTGTACTTTGAGTCGGGGTTTTCTGTTTCGTTTTGGATTTCTGTTTTGTGTCCATATTAAATCTCTGTTGCATTTAGCCCTGGTGTCCTCCCCTTCCCTCTCATCACCCATGCTATGACAGCCACTCCCAAAACAAACTGTTTAAACAATGATGAATTGACATCAAGAACCATTTCTGTGCTTTTCAACATCCTCAGTTTTTAAGAAACAATAGTTTCTCAAAGCGCAGTGTCATTCAGAAAAATTTGTAAAAAACTCCATAAACCTCTAAAATCAGTAAGCAATTCAACAAATACAAATAGTGATATCTAGCTAGTAACCAGAATGTGGAAGGTTGTTGTCAGTGATATTTAGCACACTGCTTACAAAGGTCATATTGGAAACACTTCACATGACCATTAAATTACAGCTGTTCAATGAAGCAGAGGAGCCGAAGCTCCACCCTGGTCTATTGTGGCCCAATTTCTTCTGGTCTGTCCTAACTTTTGTCCAGTTCACTTTGTATATTTGTAAGTGACATGCAATGATACATTCATCATTCTATGTTATGTACCACAGATATGTGTTACAGCTTTATTTCCTGTAGCAATATACAGCTCTTTTGTTTTTTGCTGAGTGGGACATTTAGTAACATGAACCCTCGAAACTTCCCTCTGCCTTTCAAAGGCAAAAGTCTGGCAAGTCAAATTTAATCATAAGTAAATCCCACTGTTACAGTGAATGAGGAGCACAGGAGTGGGGTGTCTGGCACCTGGCTCATTGGATATTCATCTATTGCCAGGGCTACAGCATTAAATGGATTTCACACAGGAAATTATAATGGAGGCCTTAGAACAGACAATCAGTCTTTAGCACCCTGTAACCCTAGATGTGTCCTGATGACTAATGTGCTCCATCAAACACTAGGTCAGTGCAACAATTACCTTTAACACTGCACTTTCCATTTCTATTCTCATTCATTGTTAAGAGCTAATTTGAGCATGATTTTAATTGACTTTGTCAAATGCTGTGTCGAGCCTCTTGAGACAGGCCCCCTAAGATCTGAAGGTACAGTGTATTGCATTTTGCAATCACATTTTTCTGCTGTCCAGTATCCATTCATCCAATAGACGCAGACAGATCTTATATTTCACTTAGCTTTTTCTTTGTCTTATATCAGTTCAGAAGAAGTCTGATTGAAAGTATAGGTTCTAAACCTTTAAAGGGGACATATTATGCAAAATTTTCTTTTTTATAATAGGTCTATGGGCTATACAAAACATGTTCATGAAAAAATAGACCTTTGAGTTTTGTTTTGAGTTAAGAAAAATATATTTTTTACCATGTTTATCATTTTATGGCAATGAAACAGAAGGAAAAGAGGAATGCTAATTGAATGCAAACTGTTTATGTTCTAAACTAAGTAAATAACTGCAATTTCATAATTATGTTTTAAAAACAACAGAACTCTTGTCTGAGGATTACATTCATGTGCAAAAATCAGTTCATCAACCGGTTGTTCCTTTTATTTCTCATCACTCCCTTAATCTCATATCTACTCCTCCACAGAGTTGAAAACGTGATGTGCACTTTACCTGCTGCGGTGGATATCTTATACTGTAATAAGCACAGCGAGAGTGAGAGATGAATAATTCATCAGCTATCAATCTAATAACAACAGATACTGTAGCAACAGAAAGAACGGCCCAGCAGATCTGCATGCTCCACTGAGGACAGAAGCGCGTAACATTTTACCCTGAAGCACCACAAGTTAAACAAATAAAACCCAAAATTCCTTAGAAACTGAGACATGCTGCAAAAAAAGGCAGTTTCAGCTTCAAAATTTCTTAGTAACCACTACGGTGTGGTTTCATTATTTAAAAAAAAAACAAACAATACAACAAAATAAGAAATAAAACAGTGGTGATGCTGTTGGCACGGTGCAAATGCATAGACCATTCAGCATGTCATATGAAAAAGCATAGAGAGGCTTACATGTCTTCCACTAATATACTGCTTGTTGAGCTGAAATGAAAGAATTCTAAGGGTTAGCAAAGACACATACAACTTATAGTCACAGGCGACACAACATTTAAAGCTCTAATTGAGCTCAGATGGGCCTGTAGTTCGGCTTGGACTAACACTAGATGAACAAGCTGTATTTACAAGAAAGAGGTAGATAGTGCACATAGGAATTAATCATGCATACATGCGAAGCATGGATTAATTTATACTTTCATTGATTATTTATACCTTTTTTGATATTTATAACTGATTTCAGTTTCATTCAAATGCACTTGAAAAAAATCTTTTATACCTTTACTTTTTATGCCTAATTTTTGTCAGAAAGTGCTATTATCCTATCACCAGAAAATGCATGACTCATTTTGCTCTCTACTCTCAATCTGACATGGTTTTGAAATAATTTCTTCTTTTTAATTCTCCCATTTTACACACCTTTGTGCATTAATGTCAACATTTTAATACGGGAGGTGAAGGACTGCACTGATTCGAAATGCTGTCGCATAAGTGATAGCGGCAAAATGCGTAGCTTACTTGAGTGGCAGGGGACGTCTCGGTCTCCACCTTGTAATTTACTTCTAATGAGGTCTTGGTGGCAGTTTCGGGTTGTATTTTGCCATCAATGGACCTATGAATGTATCAGAAGGGACAAAAGTAATGAGATAATGTTTACATTGAAGTGTCTGAACGCTTAATCGGAAGGCAACATATATAAGGATTATATAATAACATGGTTTTCACAAGGTGACGAGGTGAAAAGGTGACAGAAAACTGTATTGCATTGACTTAAAGGTCTTTAAAGTGAAGAGACCTTTGTTCCATAATAACTCTCAAGCAAGTAAAAGTAAATCTAAAATCTATGAAAGTAAATCTATGAAATGTATGTCATCATTATAACACATATTTGCTCATATGCAAAAATATACATAATCCTGAAATATTGTTTCTGTGTAACATTACTCCCAGGATGCATATTTGAATGTGAAAATGAAAATGTACATTTAAAATACAAACATTAATTTGAAAGGACTTAAGAATCAAATTTAAGTTACAATGCAATCATTTTTCTTAGTTGTTTGGCCACACAGGTCTCTGTGAACAGAATACCTTAAATTACTGATATTACTGATATATGGAATTAGGCATCTCTCTCATAAGCATCATTATACTCCTTCAAAACAGAACAATTTTATTAACAGAACAAATATTGTATGATAATGGTTTTCAATAATGGTGCATGTGTTATGAAGTCCCTATGTAGGTTGACTTGTGATAAAATAATATCAATGATCTTTCTGTGAACATTTCATCTTGTTTCTGAAAGTATTGCTTAGAAAACGCTCACCACACAAACTCTCCAGAGTTCTTGGAGGACCGTCTCCTGTCCAGTTTCCATTTTCTGCTACCAGTTCTTTCTGGACGTAGGGTGAGTTCCTCCCATTTTTCCAGTGAAGAAGGAATAGCTATCAGTGGAGTTGTAAGATATGGCAGGATCAGACATTTCACAGTTGGTAAATATGATTTGGTGTCTTGGGTATATGAGATAAAAATGTCTTTCATTTTCATGTAGGACTGAGTACCTGAATCCAGAGAGTCTTTCACTGGTGTGCGAGAGCAGGGGGTGTTCTCTTCAATGTCCACCTGGATCAACTCTGTCTCGTCCAGTTTCTTCCTGTGGGGCGTGCTCTTGTTGGACATGGGGCTCTTTCTGTCTTTACTGTTTCTCCTCTCTCCAGGTTCACTCAGGTCCAGCAGGTCCAGAGAAGAGGACAGTACTGCATGGGGGGGATATGAATAAGGTAGGAAAATGTCTTTCAGAGGTTCTTTCAAATATTCTCATTTGTTCGGCAGGGGTCCTCCCACCAGTGTCACATAGTGCCCACTTCTTGTCTCTCTCAGATTAAAGCTACTCTGATGTGGTGTGACAAACCTGCAGCTACACTGGGAACTGGACTGTTCTGGGAGAACAAAAACACATTTAAAAATGTTCATAAATGTCCTAGCATGTTTTTTTTTCTTACCAGAAATTAGAACCAACACATGGAAGGCATGCTTTATTATTATTTGAGAACGATAAAACTAGGCATTTTTCTAAAACAGTGCTCCCTTTATTTTTGTTAAGAGAAAATTCTCACCAAATCAGAATTATTATTTTGATTAATTTTCTACCATGAAACTGTAAACAGGAAAGAACAAGTGGACGCTGTTGCTCTGGGCTCCTATAAGAGTCCACTGCCATCAGAACAGTGTAATCTTGCACTCATGGGACGGATCTCAGATTTTACTTTTTTTCTGGGGTTTAAAAGTACATTTCTACCCTGTGTACCTTCAGGATTTTACTCCATTAATTAGTAATTCAAAAGGTGTATTCAACTAATCAAAATACATAATGTCGCACCCCCATTCCTGACATGGTCAAGTGCTGATTAATATGGACTTTCACTAAATCCCCATACATTTCTCTGTTCTCTGAAATCAGGGATCAGCTATCAGTAACCTTTAATAAGTCATTTGGGATGGCCTCTTCATTATCTAGCTAAGACACAAGCAAAGCACATACTGTTTGAAAGAAATGTAAAATCGGGATGGCATACCCAGGCCATTCTTCTACGTTTTAAGAGAAGCTTCTAGCCTCTTCAGATGCTCTGCCAAAAGACTGTGATATCTATTGGCCAATCAGGATTATTCTTGATTTTGTCAATCACATTGTGTTTCTGCACTTCACTATACGGAAAAAAGTATAGTGACACTGGCCATTACATCAACATGGCCTTTAATGACATAGCATTCTAATACACAGACTTTAATAGGAGTTGGTCCCCCTTTGTAGTTATAACAGCTTCAACTGTTCTTGGAAGGTTTTCCACCATATTTTTGAAGTGTTTTTGTGGAATTTCGTGCCCATTCATTCTGTAGGTAAATAAATGAGGTCAGGCACTGATGTAGGACGAGGATGCCTGGGACATTATCTCGGTTCCAGCTCATCCCTTAACGGGGTTGAGGTCAGGGCTCATCAGTCAAGCAAGTCGAGTTCTTTCACAACAAAATCATTCAACCATGTTTTCATGGAGCTCGCTTTGTACCCTGGGGCACAGTCATGCTGGAGTAGAAAATGTTCTTCCCCAAACTGTTTCCACAAAGTTGGAAGCATGCTGTTGTCCAATATGTCTTGGTATGCTTCACTGGAATGAGTGACCTAGCCTAAATCCTGAAAAAACAGCATATCCCAATACTTTTGTCCACCTAGTGTTTGCTGACACGGTTTACATGCTGACTGCCTTTGTGCACGATACAGTAGCTGGTACCACATTAAGTATTCTCTCAATTTCAACACAAATTACCTTGTGACATGTGCCTGCTGATTTTACGTCATTTGCATGGACCTTTCCTGTCAAAAGACAAGTTCCTTGGCCATGTTAGGTAACAAAACACACCAGATTCTCAACAACAGACTTACAAGAAGTTCATAATTATACATATAGCACTATGTTAACTGCCCATCTACAGATGTCCAATATATTGACAGCTAGACTTCCACCCATGATACTATTTATTTTAAAGAATCTCCAGCAGGCACATGAATGAGCAATGAGCAGGTACTATATAAATTTCCTGACATTATTTACAGCGAGCAGTGTTTCTAGCATGTGGCTGGCCCTGAACATAGACAGTGTCACAAAACAAATACCAGGCAATCTAAATACTCCCCAGAAGACCAGATCCCAGTGCAGCAACTGCCCTATATAAGTGATACATAAGTAATTTTTTATTACTGTAATGACCAGAGTACAGAAACTGCTTAATAAGTACATTTAGTCAGAGAGCATGCCCAGACATTATGAGGGAGAGGATACAGAGGCACCTTTCAGTGCTGTTTAAACCATGACTTACAGAATATGTGTGTAAATAATGGACCAGTTCAACAAGCCTAACAGCACACAGATCAATAACCAACTGCTGATTTCATTATATGTGTAACGAGCTGAAAGTGCTTCATTCTGTTTAGGGGAAGCTCAGTGACACTACGAAACCTTTTGTTTGCACTGAGTGCCACCCGATTATTTCTGAGCTCCACTAAGCCACCATTTCTGAGATACCTCATAGTAATTAACAGACGTCTGTTTTATTACAAACAGCCTGGAGGATCTTCCGAATGTAATCTGTAGGTAATTACAACCTTGATATTTAAGTACTCTCCAAATGGCATACACAATTAGAGCCTAACAAAAATGCTCTCCAAGGGTGGGTCTGTAGTGTTTCGTATATGGAGGAAGCCAGAACGTACAGAGACACTCATAATATGTGCTTGATATAATGGGTCTAGACAAGAAGAATATACATCCATCTAAAAACGTTTACCTTATTACTGTCATGTTTTATTCACTACTCTTCACAAGTTTAGAATCACTGCTCAGAAAAGAGTTTCAGCTGAGCATACAGAATGAATTCAGCACACTGTGAAAATTCTGCGCAGTTTCATAGACAGGTAGGTAAAAAACCTGACCAGAAACACTGCAAACAGATAATCACAGCTTGTAATAAACCATTTAAAATTACCTTTATTTTCTACAAAAAGAAACATAAATTCATGTAACAAGATTTTTCATCATGCAAAAAGTTCATAAAATGAATATTAATAATTTCCATTATTAATTACGTCACATTTCAATTTACAATGTGATTCAAATCCGTACTTAAAATATTGTTTCAACACCAAAAAATGTGCAAAGTTATCACAAAATATACCCATTGGCACAAAAAATAGATTTAAATCTTCTCTTGTACATAAATAAAATATTTAACATTTCTCTGTTGAAATAATCCGTGAGTGGGAAAAAATTCAAGGCAATGTAAGAAGAGGGCATGTCAGGACCTACAGACAGTGGAGGGCCTAGGATGGTTAAAGGATGCTGGCACTTCTGCTTGGCTTGCAGTGAGCACGCTGATTGCGGTTGGTACGCACACATTTGAAGGGAGGGGGTGGTGTTGGACATTTGAGGGGAGAAGGTCAGCACTTCTATTACCTGCTGTGTTGGAGGTAACTGGACGGGCAGCTCCATCACACTTGGTCTCGCACAGGAAGTCGTCGATGGAGGGACTCAGCAAAGGACGGCTCTCTTGTTGCTCGCTCACCAGCTGAAAAAGCAAGGGAAATATTCCACTGAGACGTAGGTAAATACATCTGCGATCCTGTCAGCCCACGTCACGTGTGGAGGCAAACTAGACCCTTAGTGCAATGACAGGCTTGTCTTTGATTTGTCAGTGAGGTTTCCCAGGCTCTCTCTGGTTTATTTACAGAAATACAGCTCTTAACCCCGGTCCTGGACGGCTGGCATGTCTCCAGCCTAAAGCCACTCTTTCATCTCCCCTCCATTTCTTATAGGCAAAACATCCAAGTTTTAATACCATATCCAGTGTATTTGATTTCAACCAGGTATGGTGGAATCAACTTTCACTTCAGGGTACTCTTTTGCTACCATACCTTTGAGACAAAGCTGTGACAATGCTATCAGATTATACTCTTTTTTCACGGATGGAAAATGAAACAGCGCACTCGTGATAGCTTTGCCATTTCAGTGCACATGTGTACTGCTTGTGTAATTAAGATGAAATTCAATTCCTGACCTGATACGATCCTCTTGCATTTCCCTAATCCCTGATCGTACATGTGTGTGTGTGTGTGTGTGTGTGTCAGAGAGTGCACTTGTCCTTCAGGGAGACTGGTGGCACAGAATTGAGAAAACACATCAATCATCATCCAGCTCTCATGGTGCTCATTCAGCCGTACTAGACTAAAGCGAGGAAAGCACTTTGTGTGCTCCCTGCACGCGTGCAGCGCTGGTGCTTCCTCAACTGTAATTGCCTCGCCATCAGAGATTATTTATGTGGGGTCTTAAAAATGGAGAGAACTAACCTGCTCTGGTGCCAAAACCTGGTCCTTTTTGAGGATTTCTCTTTTTGTCTGTTCCCCTGTAGTTCATAATAAAAAAGTCCAGACCAGTAACATGTTTACTGTATTTGCCCAATACTGTAAGTCACATGGTGCCTTTGACCTTTACTGTGCACTAAACAGAGAAACACAAATGAAACATTTTAAATGTATTAACTGCTATATTGCTGGATAGGAAATATGCATGACTTTAAATGACAAGCACATATCTGTGGCAAAGCCTGTATCAATAGGTTGCTATGTGTCTTTTAAAAGAAGGAAAGTTCAGATAACTGGGAGATTTTTAAAATTAATTCAGTTTTTGAAGATCAAACATAAAGTATTTAAAGCCAGCAGGTCTAGGCTCACCCCTTTTTGTCAGTGGCCCACCAAAAAACTCATTAATAAAGAAACCAAAAGCAAAACATCTGACTTTATATAGTCCAGTGAAAACTGCAGTTCAACCAATAACTGCTAAGTGTTTAGACTGACATTTGGCACACAAAGAAATACTCTTCCATGTCCACTGTATATGGACAGTAAGCATAAACTGATCTTATTTCAAGCACAAAAGTGTGACTCATTGAATCTGAAGGCTCAAATGGCAGAATAATAACAGGAAGTGGGAGCATATTAAAGTTATGTTGGTTTGTGCAAATGTTACATTTTGTGTATCTCGATTTCATAATCTCAATTAAAATCTAAGGTCAGCACTTAGCAGATGCCTCATATTTAAAATTAACACTTAACCACTGAGTGGAACAGATTCAAGGTGTCCAAGACAACGGTCCTTGCTTAGCTACTGGACATTTAAATTTACGGCATTTATCAGACGCTTTCTGATCAAAGCGACTTCCATTCCCGAACTACAGGGGACTTGGGGTTAAGGGTCTTGCTCAGGAATCCAGTGGTGGTGTGCTGAAGGTAGGATTTGAACCTACCTTGGTCTAGAGGCAAGTATCCTACCCACCACGCCACCACCACCCTCATATGATGTATAACATTTTTGGGCCAGATATCTAAAACCTAGTAGTCAGACAAAGTCTGTTATCAAAAGAAAACTGACAGAGAACCCAAAAGAACAATTCACAAGGAGCCAACATGCAGTGTGCACAGTCGAAGAAAGGGCAACCCTTCATAAACATATATAATCTGTATGTTGAATGGATAATAAATCAAATGTGAAGTCGAGTATTCAGACAGGCGTGTCTGATACTGCACTTGTCAACTTGTCTAATGTATTCTTTCTAAAATCAAGATGAACTGATTAACATTCGTGAAAATAAAATCCTCAGTGTTTATTGGATTAGATATAAGGCTCTAGGAAAAGCAAAATGTTTTAATCAAACCTCTTTAAAAAATCGAACTTCAAAGGTTTTATCACTTACAGAAACAACACTATAAATATCCTTCATTGGAAGAGACATCAAAGAAACCTTTTTGACACCTTCATGTTTAAGAATGGAGATTGTGATACTAACAATAAGAGTAATTGAACACCTATAGAAATGGCAGCTTTTTTTCTTAAAAAATGGCTCCTAAATAAAGTTGTCAAGCCTGACTTCATTATTTTCATTCATTCTATAAAACATATGTTCTTGAATCCAGTCTCCCTTTAAAGTCTGAGCATCAAAAAGATAAATGGGTTTGCAGCCTTTATTCTGACAAAACGTGTGAAACGTTGAAGGAATATTCATGAGGAGTGAACGTGATGTGTTGCAAGTCAGAAGAACTTGGCTATTGTGGTTCCTTCAGAATGATGACCCAGCAGAGTTAATTGGGTTGCAGGAGTGTGTGGGGCTGTGCTGGTGTCAGGAGGTAGATTTAGCTCTTTGCCGAGCAGAATGCCTGATGTTACCTGAGCTGAACTCCTGCTGTGGCTTGCAAAAGTATTCACCCCCCCTTGGCTTTTTACCTATTTTGTTACATTCCAACCTGTAATTTAAACGTTTTATTTTATGTGATGGATCTGCACAAAATAGTCTAAGTTGATGAAGTGAAATATATATTAAAAAATACTTTTTTTTTAATTCACCCCCTTTGCTGTGAAGCCCCTATAAAGTTCTGGTGCAACCAATTACCTCCCAAAGTCACATAATTAGTGAAACGAAGTCCACCTCTGTGCAATCTATATGTCACATGATCTGTCGGTATAAACACACCCTTTCTGAAAGGCTCCAGAAGCTGCAACACCACTAATGAAGACCAAGGTGCTCTCCAAACAAGTGGTTGAGTACAAGTCAGGGTTGGGTTATGAAATGATATCCAAATCTTTGATGACCCCCCAGACTACCACAAACTCACAAACCGGGCATGGAGGGCATTAATCAGAGACCAAATGTGACCGTGAAGGAGTTCCATGGCAGAGACTGGAGTATAGAAGGCATGTTTTGAGTTTGCCAAAAGGCATGTGGGTGACTCCTCAAAAGTATGGAGGAAGGTGCTCTGGTCAGATGAGACTAAAATTGAACTTTTCGGCCACCAAGGAAAATGCTATTGGCACAAACCCATCACCCCAAGAACACCATTGCCAGAGTGAAACCAGAGTGGTTTAAAGTGTTAGAATGGTCTAGTCTAAGTTCAGACCTCAATCTAATTGAGAATCTGTGGTCAGACCTGAAGATTGCTGTTCACAAGCAAAAACCATCCAACATGAATGAGCTGGTGCAGTTTTGCCTTGAGAAATGGGCAAAAATCCCAGCGGCAAGAAAGTGGCAAGCTCATAGAGACTTATCCAAGTCTGTAATTGCCGCAAAAGGTGGCTCTACAGAGTACCAATTTTAGGGGGGTAGTTGTAGGCATGTTCTGTAAATGAAACTCCAGGTTGTGAAGCAACAAAACATGAAAAATGCCAAGGGGGTGAAAACTTTTGCCGGCCACTGTACACCTTGGAGAAGAGAGTGGAGATGTTTTCACATGTAGTCTCCATTGATAAGGGTCACTACATAGGTGTGTAGAATAGTGATGTCCTTTACTCTTTTACTGGATGGATCTTTTCATGTAGAAGCATTTCCATATAACAGGCTGGGTTACATAATGCCAGGCTAGCTGGACTGGAGCAGCATCAGTCTCATTGCTTTATAGGGATGTTAGTAGGCTACAGCTTGTGGGCTCCACTTTTACTGTGTCTGCCAGTCTCATTAAAATAAAGCATAACTTCCTCCTCTGTAATTGCCAGTGAAATATAGACCTTAATGGAAAAAAAAATGTTTTGCAAAGTCTTTTAGGCCCCCGCCACTTAATTAGATCATTTCCCCCTGTATTCAATTAAAACCATTCTGCACTTTTTGGCACAAATATAAAAAGACTGCTGACATTAATGGGAATTATTAAGAGGACAGACCCCATCCTTGTAATTAAGCCAAAATGACTTGCAGGCCAGTAACATCAATGCTGAGGACACAGAGGAACAAATAGCTAAGCTCTCAACTCAGTCTGAATAATTCATGGTAGGGACATTTTGGCAAAATACTGTTATTTGCTTGTGGCTCGCTGTATCACCAGGTGGGAAGCGTAATCTGCAGGGCACACAAGTGCTTTGCAATTCACCCACAGAGTGATATAAAGTGAAGATTTGCTCACCTATGCATCTTTGAATGCACAGAAAAGCTGGCTGTTTGATTTGATTTAATATCATTATTATAATACATTATGTCATAAGCTTTCAGGTTTTTTGTAAGCTTTTTGCACACTATGGGCATTGTTAGTACTAATAAAAGATTAGCAGCATGGTTATTAAAAAGCCCATTCCTTTTACTGTTCTTACGCTTTATAGCTTTCCTTATGGATCCACTTCTGGATTTCATGTTGTTTTATGTTCGCAACTTATTTTTCATGACCCTTGTCCAACCGTTTTTGAATTAAACAGGCTGTTTTTGTTACTGTGACTGATGCTCTGATGCCCTGCATGATTCATTAAAAGGGCCTAGACGCCTGTAGTTTATAATGGTGTATAATTATAAATGTGTTGGAACGCATGGCATTCTGATACAGGTAAGTAGAAATTGGTTGTTTTTTGTATATGGACTGTGTGGAACTGTATTAACAATCTTTAAGTATTACATTAAACTTTAAAACTTTGTGGGCCTTTTGACTTATCAGACCATATATATATTAGTGGCGGGCCGTTATCAGCGTTAACGTGAGACTCTTATTTGGCGATAAAAAAAATATCGCCGTTAATCTATTCACAAAGTTGGGTTGGGAGCTGGGTCTATAACACGTAAGCTATGATGACTTTCACCTTAATATTTTAGTGCGGATGTATACCTAGCTGAAATGCACTGGATGGAAAGACAAGGGGGGCTTAGCCCCCAAGGTTGTAGGCAGGTATTAGCGTTTATAGAGGGCTGAATACTTTTCACCAAACCTTTCCTTTCACCTAAGGAAACAAGTAAAGTTAAGTAGTGAACAGTTATAGTATTGTTCAGTTGAACTGAGTACAAACGGCACTACCAGAGAAATATTACTAAACGGGATCCGGTTGCTACTCGCTAACGCCGTGTAGCTCCGCCTGGGTCCTAATGCCCACCTGCTACCTACAGCAGCTTCAACAGCCAGTACATCATTTTAAT
>JBBIGB010000109.1:8416679-8429220 GCA_037577075.1 Alestopetersius hilgendorfi
CCACCTGGAAAAATTTGATCGATTATAGGTTCTGAATGTCGATTTCGATTACTTTTCGATTAATCGCCCAGCCCTACTGACTGTAGATTCAAAGTGTCCGCAATAATAACATCACGTGTGTTGAACTGCGTGGTATATCTCATTATTGCATATCGGCACATGTCTATTTTCAGTAGTGGTTCTTTAAAGAATTATCCTCTGAAAAGTTCTTGTTCACGCCAAAGAATCCTTTTGGGTATCTTTATTATTAAGAGTGTAGGCAAAGTGGTCCTCTCTGTCCCATTAATGCAACTAAAATCAGTTGGGTTTTTTTTTTTTTTTTTTTTTACCAGCTGTTTTAAACCCCATAGAGCAGCTCAGAATGAAACAACAACAGTATATGGGAGTTGGTCAGTGGTGAGGTTTTGATGGTAGACAGATACTATGATTTGGTTTAAGGCTTCAGTTGTTAGAAATGGGATGGTCAAAGCCTTGCCATCGGTCAAGCCCAGTCAGAATGGAGAAGGCTTTTGACTCTTGGGGTAGCTGCAATAGTTCTGCCCACCTTGTTTGTCACCGTGAGGAGGGGCTTGCCTTCTGAGGACGCCTTATTGGGTATCTCCTTCAGGACCATGGCAACGGTCTTATCTGCAGCCCTAGAGTCTTTCCCCTACAACAGTGAAATCAACAATGACTTGTGTCAGGACAAAAAAAAGGTTAGATATTCCAATATATTAATGGTCCAAGGGTGTTTAGTAAAGCTTATGAAATGATGAGGACTTATATGGTTCACATGGCCTACGCACAGCACACAGCAACATAAAACATTTCTTAAAGCTTTAAGCCGCGATATCGTCTCTCCTTGAATTCTCTCTAATGCTGCCTATCACACACACTCAACTTACGCGTATCACCCTCAGTTTTACTCTGCCCGGTGATGTGCCGTGCCGCGCAGGAGGGCGTCACAGTGACGCAAGCGGCAGGGGGGCTGTCATCGGCTGACTTTATCTCAGCTAGTGAGACAGAGATGTACGGCGTGTCTGGAAAGTCAGTCACTTCAGAGCTGAGCTGCTACCCCTTGGGACCGGAGTTTGACTATTGCATAAGGACTCAAAAGGAACCGAAAAGTCAAATGAAAGAGTCGCTCAATACCATAATACAAGTGGCCTGCATTCCCATCAACAAACACACTGAATGTGTGAAAACCTTTACAAAAACATTCCTTCCTTAATGGTAGAAAGCTCTGACTGTGAATTAAAGGGGACATTTTTCCCCCCTCACAGAAGTCCCCTATATTCCCCTACAGTTGGGTTCAATCTTTGCTCCGGCTTATGAATACATTCTGTTTGCTCACGTTTATAAAGTCAAAAGATGTGTGTGATTATGACGTGGATATATGCGCTGGAAACGTATTATTCATTCGTTCATTTTCTGTTTGGCTTATTCTTTACTAGGGTCGAGGGTACCCATGGCCTATCCCAGGGTCTACAGGCACTGTGATGCGAGACGGAAAGGAATCCAAATGCAGAGTAGCAAAAACAGCAGAATTTATTTTTTACAAAGTCCACAATGCAAAAAGGAATAAGTCAAATAACCAGAAAAATCCAAGGTTAGACAAAACAAGTCCAGAGAGAGAAAAGGGGAAGTCAAAAGAGCAGAAACGGGTCGGGAACCAGAACAGGAATCAAGAATCATAAGGCTTGGCAACTAGACTAGGCAAGTGTACTTCGCCCTGGGGCCTAGTCAGCACCATCTATATATATGTCCTCCCTTAGTATTCAGGTGATACTGATCTAGACCTAATTGGTCTAGTGGAAATCCCAGAGTGCTGTTCAGGATTGGACTGTTCAGTCGGGCCTGCTTGCCACTCCCCTTCACCTCCTACGCCAGGCCTCACAGGCACGAGGCAGGGACTCACCCTGCCCACCACAGTGAAGTGTATTATTAAACAACAAAAACAAAAATGTCTGAATGTTTCACTGTATCAGCCCAAAGATCCCCTTGAAGTTTCTAATAAAAAAGTTTCCAATAAAACTATTCCTGTTCTATCATTTTTGACCATTGGGGTACTAAACAGTAGCATATGTCTGAGTGAGACTGTCTACATATTTATCTTTTTTTTAAATTAAGAGAATTTCTTGTTTTACTGTTCTGTAAGCATATCTTAAAGGGTGGTGCCTCTGTGTATGCCTGGTCTCGGGGATGTCTCTCCGGAGGATCTGATGCTTTTAATGGAGCAGAAAAACCACCTGTGTCCCAACAACATGAGACAAGTGAAGCGTAAGTAAAATAAACACTTTACGAGGACAAATCACTGGCTTGGGCATGGAAGTCTATGTTTGCTTAATCAGCAATACAATATGATTTTGCTTCTTTATGGAAAGCTTTCTAGGCAGAGAGCACTGCGCTGAGAAGATAAAGAAAACAAAAATCAATATTACAGTAAATCTTATTTAAAACCATTTATTTGTGAGACATTCGGGCTGTACAACAATGCCTGACTCAGATTTTGGCTTCTTTAAACCTGAATAAACACGCTTGTGAATGGTCGTACTGGCACACTGCACAGCTTAGCGGCATTTTGTGTTTGCCAGGTAAATCTGCCCAAATGAGGTGAGAATACAACAGCAATTCCATCTTTTGTGTAAATCACATTTTGCTTGTAATTTATTAAATGTAATGCCCAGAAGTGTGGTTCAGTAATTAAAAGCGTGCATGTGTTGTGCCAGTCTCACACAACACAGTTTGGATGCGAATCACTATGAGAAGCTCTCAGAGATACAGAGAAGATAGTGATTAGTTACATTTATTCAGACATCAAATAAAACTGATGTATTTGTACTGAATATTTTTTTTAATAGCAAATTTGTGTTCACAGATTAATCAAAATGTACTACATATGTAAACATTAATGTCTGAGAATTTACTTATCCAGACTCTCTGATGCTCATTTTATGTTAGGTTCTACTAAAAAAAACAAAACTGGAAACATAATAAATTAACTGGGTTTTCATCAATTACCACTTGTGACATCCAACTAGCGCAGTCTAGACAATAAACAATTATTTTAAACAGCATATTCACAAAAGCCAGTTAAACTACTCAAAAACAGAAAATGCTCAATATTAAGCTGATACAGGTGTACGTCTTGTACAAAAACTAATCTTGTTTAGAACCTAAATAAATTAGGTTGTGCCTCTCCAAGATGTTGTATGTGCTAATAGGTTGTAATGCAGGTCTTTAAGTTACTTAGTACTTAAGTACTGTTTTTTGACCTGTCATTTTGTAATTTGAAAAGTTTTTTATTATAAAGTTTCGTTACAACTACCTTGTTTGTTTTGGACATTGGTTCAGTTTGGGACAGAATAATAGGTGTAAAAGGTGCCAAAATTTGATCAAGCTTTGTAGTAGACAGTTTGTAGTAGAGCTGCACAATATATCGCATATTAACCGTCATCACGATATGAACATGCGCAATTTACATATCGCGAAAGACTGACTGAACTGCAATAAATCACTGGGCAGTTCCTTCATCTTCTGTGCTGCTGTTATATATTCTTCCTTTTGCTATATATTTTTTTCTGGCTTAGAACTTACTATAATTTAAATTATACTTACATTTATTTAAGATTTAAAATTATTTTTAAAATATTTTCAGTTTTTATTCAACAATGTTCAATAGTTGAAATGTTTTATGGGAGGCATTAAATGCTCTGTTTAAGTAAATTCTTTAAAAACATGTTGGAATGTAAATATTGCATTTCATTATTTTTATGTATAGACTAGTCAGCATCTGGAGTCAATGTTACCAGCAAATCTAAAACAGAAAAACATGAACACTATAAAGGCTAAGTTTTTACTCACTTATCGCATGTGATATTGCCATCACAACACTCAACAACATTATCGCATGTCGCATGTTTTCCTAATATCGTGCAGCCCTAGTTTGCAGTGTGAAAACACTTTTTGGGCAGTTCTGATTTTTGGACCAATTACAGGAAATTAAAGCAGGCAATTAAAGAAAACGAACCGGAAGAGATGGCGACGAGTCAATACGTCGCCATGGTTACAGTTCAAACAAGGGTGCATCAAGATGGAGATCAGGACAGTTCATTTTCCTTTTAGCCCAACACAAAAGCAACGAACACATTGACTTTTTAATGAGAAGGACTACAAGCAGTGCATCCAATTTCCCAAGGAAATATATATATATTTTAGTGGTGGGCCTTTATCGCCGTTAACGTGCTGTGTTAATGTGAGACTCTTATCGGGCGATAAAATAATATCGCCGTTAGTCTATTCACAAAGTTGGGTTGGGAGCTGGGTCTATACTACGCAAGCTATGATGACTTTCATCTTGATATTTTAGCGCGGATTTACTCTCTTTCTCTCTGTCTGTCTGTCTCTCTCTCGTTCGTGACTTTTCCGGATCGCGCCCGTTTTAAATCTGTCTCGCTCTCTCTGTTGCTCTCTCTCTCTCGTGCGTGCGCGCTTTCTCTGTGTGCCCCTCTCTCTCTCGCTCTCTCTTACTCTCTCTCGTTCGTGACTTTTCCAGACCGTGCGGATCGTCTCTCTCTCTCTGTCTCTTTCGTTCGTGACTTTTCTGGAGTGTGTGGTCGTCTCTCTCTCTCTCTCCTTTACTGTCTCTCTCGGTCTCCCTTACTCTCTCTGTCTCTCTCGCTTTCTGTTACTCTCTCTGTCTCTCTCTCTCGCTCTCACTTACTCTCTCTGTCTCTCTCTCGTTCCTGACTTTTCCGTATTTAAACCTCGGGTTTACATTTACATTTTCTTTAAGGGTAATATATTAAACTGAGTTCAAAATGAAATTAAAGTGATCTGGGAGAACATTTGGAGGCATATTTATGGTTTAAACTATAAAAATAGGCATTTTAAGGCATTTCTTTGACCAAAACACAACAACGCAGTTTTTCACTATACGGGGATTAACCCCCGAATTACTGGGTGTTACGTTACAAGAGGGGGGGAATTACTGAATACCTACAGTACCTACGCTACCAGAGAAATATTACTAAGCAGCGCCATGTAGCTTCGCCTGGGTCCTAATGCCCGCCTGCTACCTAAAGCAGCCAGTACATCATTTCAATTCAATAATGATAGCTAGACTTATTATTTTTCATTTCAATTCATAGTCTTGTTTCTATTTGTAAAGTGTGTATCTGCGCTCAGTGGTATCTTGTATGAAATGTTTGGATATCTAATTTAAAAATAGTAGAATAATGACTATATATTTAGGGTGGCTTGGGATCATTTGGGGGAGGGGGCTTCAGACCTTCGGCAGAATTCAAATGAGCCATTTTAATCTATATTAATCTATATTAATACCAAGATTACAGTGAGATTAATCTAGATTTTAAAAAAATAATAAATTTTTTTTTTTTACCTAGCTCATTATAGAGCTTCAGCTCTCGTACAAAGGCAGGCTTGTATTTTTGTAGGTTGCTTATTTCCATTGTGTGCAGTTTGTGTGTCTTTTAGGTGCAGTGTGTGCACCTTTTGGTTGAAAAAAGATGATTGTGTTTGGCTGAAAAAGATGAAAAAATGAACTGAACTGAGGGGAGGAAGGAAGGGAAATGAGGTCACAGGTTGCTAGTGACGTGAGGCTGAACTATTTTCACAAGATTTCTCCCAATAGATTGGTGTGTGTGACCCTTCCAGTGTAACCAGGCTTTTAGGTGAGAAAATTGCACCATTGAAAAGGGTACAGAAGAGACATACGTCAATCCATTGTGAGGAGTCTTCTGACGACTTTTCAACCTTTAAATACATTCTTCGAGCTGCTAAAGCAATAGGAGCTCATTTCCTCCTCTCTATGGTCCATTTCTTCATAAAAGTGACAAATGAAATAATCAAAAATATCAACTTACATGTTAGTATTTTGTCATTGGTAATAGAAATTGCAAAAAACATGTATTTTATTCTTTTTGTAGAAGTAAATAACATTTGAGAAAAAAAGTGAAATTTTTAATCTGAATATCACTTAAATATCATGGTATGTTTATTCCTGATCCTGTGATTCGCTTTATATTTCTTAAGTCGTTTTCTGAAAAGTCAAATTTACACAGTTTACCACAAATGAAGCTTTAGAGGAAGAAATGAAAGGTGACATGGACGCCTATTACTCTAAAGCTTCATTAGCCTTGGTCTAGTGGATGGTATTTTATGAATGGTGACAGTAGATTAGAAATCTGTTTAAATATAACATCAGGACTCTCAATGTCAAGACATTCTTTTGTACTAATGCACTAAACAGCTCCTGCGATGTCAGCCGAGGACACATCAGATTAATTTGATAAGTGGGCTATGTAAGGATACACTAATCATTTCTAAGTCACAAGCGTGTCAGGAAAGATCCACAGATTCATTTAAAAAAAAAAAAACATTGCAACAACAGGATTACTCAATCAGCAGCAAATACAAATAGATTAACTGAATTTACGGGTGTGATGACCACATTGTTAACAGAGAAAGAGTGCACTCAAATGGATTATAGTCTCTGACGGGTCACTAAGTCACTGCTGTTATTGCCACAGTAAATAAAGACACTACTGTCTGGTATCAGATGGTGTCAATGATGCTGAACTAACAGAATTTTATGGTGTGCAGCTACATCTCACACTACGACACTGCACCACTCAAACACCAGTAGACAACCCAAACACAAAGTAAATCAAGCACACCAATAATAAAGAAGGCTCATAATAATCAGAACCAGTAAAATAATTTATTTAATTAACCAAAATGCTGTATTCATTTTGCTATTTTTTAAAAAGCTGTTTGCATTTCTACATTTATGACTCATTTCCAGTGCAAACATTTACCTGTACTTATTTACGACATCAGATCAAAAGCATCAGATGCTTTTATCCAAAGCGACTTCCATTCCCTAACTACAGGGGACAGTCTCCCTGGAGCAACTTGGGGTTAAGGGTCTTGCTCAGGGACCCAGTGGTGGTGTGCTGAAGGTAGGATTCAAACCTATGACCTCTCGGTCCAGAGGCAAATATCCTACCACCACCTATGTCCAAGATTTATATACAAAAAAATTGTACATATGAGTCTGGTAGTGCATTTCACATTTAGCAAATAATGTACATTATTATTCATATTTTCAGATTACTTTGAACATATTACTGCATACTTTAATGCAGCTGTATACACATCATTCACGCTGGGGATGCAGGGGATATGTTCCAAACACTTTCTGTTTAGCATCATAAACACACTGTTATTCAATGTGGCCTGTGACTGATCCATGACACAGAACTGACTCTATAGTAGCATTAGGAGTGTAGCCCAGAGACATTGTGGTGTGTTTGCAGCACATGCAGGGAAGTCAGCTGGTTGATACTGTACCAACTGTAAACCCCACACCCTCTTTACAAGATCAAAACACATCCTTAACATTGGTTTCATCAGCTTGTTATAGGGCTCCACGATATTAGGAAAACATGCGATATGCGATAATGTTGTTGAGAGTTGCGATGGCGAAGTAAAATCTTAGCTTTTATAGTGTTAATTAGTGTTGTCAAAAGACCCGGTACTTCGGTACCAAGTCTGTACAAAAAAAATGTAAATATTGAGGTACCAGGTTTTCTGACGTACTGGTGGTACCGAGCACCCGGTCAATCCGGTTCTTGCTGCGCTATCCGATAGGTGCATATTGTGCAGTTGCGTCTTCTTCGTAAAAACACAGAGACCTGGCGACCGGCGGTGCTGATGATGAGGCGGCTCTGAATCCGCTCGTTGTAAAGAAAGGAGGAAAGAGTATTTTGTTTTTGCGACTGATGACAAGGGCAGCATCATTGATCACCAGAAACCCATTTGCAAGCGGTGTCATCGAATTTTTATGTCAAAAGGAGGAAATACATAGAACCTTATAAAACACCTCAAAGACCTTCACCCAGATTTAATGAAAGAATTGAAGCAGGCAAGTTTTAATTTTATTTTATATTTAGAGCTTTTGTTATAAAAAATATAGCCTATAGTAATTTGAATGTCAGACTGAAATAAACATTACCATTTGCTTAGTTAATCGTTAGCATAAGCGCGTGTTAGAGAACAAATGTATGGTTAATGTTTGTACTTTAACATTGGTCCATCAGAAAAGCCGTTCTAGGTTATGAAATATGGTTTGTGCAGTTTGATTAAATAAAAGTCCAGTCAAATACAGACCTGTATTGTTTGGTAAGGCTTTACAATAAGATGCCATTCATTTACATGACTTCATGTGTTATCTAAGTTTATAAATAAGAAGAGTGTGTTGTTCAGTCATGTTTGTTTAATTATTTGTTATTAATAAAAATAGCTTGTTGTTCAATTCATGTCTTTGTGTTTTGCTTTGGTACTGAAATTGGTACAGAGACCCGTGGATTTTCACTGGTATTGGTACCGAATACGGAAATTTTGGTACAGTGACAACACTAGTGTTAATGTATTTACTCTTCAGATTTGCTGGTAACATAGACTCCAGACGCTGACGCTAAATAAATGTAAAAATAATTTAAACTATAGTAAGTTCTTAGCCAGAAAAAAAGGAACAATCTATAACAGTAGCACAGAAGATGAAGAAGCTGCCCAGTGATTTTTTTGCCCTCTTCTCTGTGGCACTGGGAGTTAGTCTTTCGCGATATGTATATTGTAGTGATGCACCGATCGATTGGCCAGTGATCGGAAACAGCCCATTTTTGGCCTGATCGGCCGATCACTCACACGTATTGCCGATTTCAAACCAATCGTTTTTGGGGGGCTTTATTTATTTGTTTATGTATTACATTTTATTTATTTAAATTTGTAAAGAACATGTGTTATGAAAAAAAAGCTTTATATTAGAGAAAATTAGATTTTTGTTTGTATTTGCTGGAGAGCTGCCACTATCATATGTCACTATTATAAAAGTAACCAGTAAACAGGGAAAGTAACTACCACATTACATTAAAAAAGTTGTTGTTGTGTCGACTACATGCAGCAGCTCTAATTTTCTGTTATCTGGGGAAAAAAATCGGTATCGGAAAAATCGGTATCGGCCGATCACACTTCCAAAAAATTCGGCAATCAGAATCAGCCAAGAAAATTGCAATCGGTGCATCCCTAGTTTTTATATTTGATTTGATTACATGAATGTCTGAGTTGAAATTTACAGAAATATTTGAACTGTAACTGTGTTAAAGGGAACACTGCTCTTAAAAAGCTCCTTATTAGTTTAAAGTGTTCAAACCAAATGTTATTGCACTTTTGATCATACGGCAGTACTTTAAAAATGAAACTACTTTGAATTCATTATTTAATTTTGCACATAACGATGTGAATAATTGCGATTAATCACAGAAAACCGTGCCTTTAATTGCAATAAAAAAATTCAGCTCTGAGTTTCTTGAGCTCCCTCTGCAGTGGGTTCAGTTGGTTCTGACCCTTTCAGTCCTCTGGGGTCGGTCTCGGAGCCTTTGTGTTTCTGTGCTGTTTCCTTCAGGACACAAGGCTCGGCAGGGGGTGGCGATTGGGGCCGCTGTTATTTATCCTGACCACGGAATGACCCCTGCTCCCCCCCCCCCCCCTTCAACAACTGCCCCCCCAACAGAAAAAACAATTACTGTTAGGGACCCTGCAGGAGAAGATCAGCTGGAGCTGGAATGAAGTGCAGAGATGGAGGTTTAAACACAGGAGAGCCTCCGAATCACCTTGACTCCAGTCACACAGTCGTCACACAGTTGTCACGAGCCGTTATTTATTAGTGAGCCTTCAGGGAGGTGGTGACAGGTTGTCTGATGATGATGATGATGATGCCATTTGTTGTCTTTTTAGCCTCCCTAGTTAATCTCAGTAGATAAGCTCAGTAGTTAAGCTCCCTAGTTAATATCAGTAGTGTTTTATTATTGATTTGCCTTTTTATGCTCTTAATACTTAATCGTTTTTCTGGACTGCCAGTCTGTTCCCTAGCGAGAGATCCTTTTACTTACTTTAGAGATGGACCTGTGGAACTAATGTATAGGATGGGATGTGGAGATGAGCCGCTGCTTCATGATCCATGAATTATTTCTGGTCTCGCTGGGCTGGAGTTTTTGCATGGCGAGCTCAATATTGCCGCCGGCTTCATATGAACTGTACCACTGTTACCTATATACATATATATATATATCCCAGGACGTGCTTTCTTTGTGTTTCTCTCCACAGGACCAAAACATTTATATCGTAGTATTTTAAATAGAAACATAGCTGAATTTATGTTAATATATATGTTAACAATATTAGTAATATATATTATAATTTTCTTAATAATTTGGCACAAAAATGCACGACAGAATTATATACTGGGACGAAAAAAGCAACCAAAAAAATGCAGAGGATATTGGTTAGCATCAGCAGTGTGCGGAAAGTTTAAAACACTAAAATACGAGGACAAGACACAGAGCAGTTATGCTACATGCTGCAGCAGCTTCTTCTTCTTCCTTTAATGACAGTTGTCAACTTTTTCAGTCTATTACTGCCACCGCTGGACTGGTGGCCCTAATATAGTTCGGTTTTCAGAAAAATCTGCGAACGCGTAAAACTGTGGGGTTACTGTATGTAATGTTGTAGGGGGTTGGGGGTATATTAGTCTCCTACAGAGTGCTGAAAAAGTTCATGCTGCTCTGATAGAAAGGGGTCAGAACACACAGAGCAGCCAACCCCCCCAGCGCCATTCCTCACCAGTGCTGAAGGAGAAAGTGAAAATAGATTAAAAGGTCTCTTCTCCTGTGGATTCTTGGGTAACTCTTCAGATTTGCGATGCATCATCTCGTCCCTCACCGAAGGTCTGAGGTCACCAGAGCAGGATTTCAGCTTTAAAGGGACTCTGAAGGCATCTAGAAGCTTTTTCAGCTCTTCGGTTCTTCTGACCTCCTCACCCGTTCTCCGCCCTCCGTCCTCTCCACGGCGGTCTCCGGCAAAATTACTGATCAAACTGCGGCTCTGGTCCAGCCGAGTCGCCCACGTGCAAGAATAAATTTCTCCGGTCCAGAAGAGGACGTTCCTGTGAGACAGGAGCCGCCTTGATTCGCGAGAGGAACCACGAAAGGAACATTCTGGAGATTTTTGTGAAAAGTTATGGTTTGTTTGGGACTTGAACTAGAACGGAAAGTTCATTTCTTTCTCGCCCGCTGTTTTTCCAAGCAATCCTTTTAAACAGACCCTTCAAACAGCTTGCTCTTTCTTTACACTCGCTGGCCACTTTATTGGAAACACCTGGGTTTTCCTTTCCCTGGCTGCTTTAATAGAAACACACTAGAGGTGAAGGTCTGATTTTTCATGATGTGGGCTCTTTAAGAACATTCGTTGTTTGCTTGCACTTGTGAGCGATAATACGACGCCGGTTCTTACTTGTTCAGTCGGGTAAAATGTGAGACCGTGTCTCTCGTAGACTAAACTTGAGTGTTTTCCAGTGTCCTTGGCGCAAAAACGGCCGAGATTCATCGTGAGAACATGCGAAGGCCACTCACAATCAGAGCCTACCTCTCGTAAGGCTGAACAAAATGGATTCAGCATTTATTTACAGCATTTATTTTCACAGGTGGGTTTGATTTAAAAGAGAATTCAGTCCACATTTCTTCATAATTAAGCTCTAAACTGAGGAGGTTCAGTTTAGGTTTAAAGTGAGTCAGAACTGTTTATAGTGAAGCTGAATGGAACCACACATCTACCTCTAAAATCTCCTCACAGAGTCTCTACAATCAACCGATTCACACCAATTCAGTCTGAACACAGTCTGAATCACATCTCTGAATTTTGAACCATCAGTGGAATTTCCCTTTGAGAAGAAGAGGCTTGTGTCTGAATTTGGGTCACGCTAGTGTATCTGTAGGGAAGGTGGGGGTGCTGCCTGGTGCAGGACGGACGAATATTAACTCCAGCTGCGGCGGGTTGAGTCCACATCTGGACCTGGTCGTTTTTAGTGGCGTAACAAAGCGGATCTGATTCTGAGTGTCAGTGACGATGTCCTGACGATGCAGACCAGGCTGCTGCTCTCATGATGAGCGAGTTCTGAGACCAACATGCCTCACCAAGCACTCATTACAGAGCCCTGCATGTTAATGACATCACAAATGTTAGGTTCCAAATGCTCAAACGACACGTTCCTGTTCGTTCAGAACTCTGACAAACATCCCGACATGAGGAACTGACTCTAAATCTGAAACCTGAGTCTGAAACCTGAGTCTGAGTGTTACAGATGTGCCAAAACACTAATAAAGACTGTTAGATGTGTATTAATAAACAGTGTCACAGATGTGTATTAATGATCACTGTTACAGATGTGTATTAATAAACAGTGTCACAGATGTGTATTAATAAACAGTGTCACAGATGTGTATTAATGAACACTTACAGATGTGCAAATACTAATACTGTGTGCTACAGACACGCTAATAATAAACACTGACTGTTACAGATGTGTAATAGCTGAAACACAAAGAATGTGTTACAGTGTAAACACACTAAAACACACTGTTTATTATCAATATGTTTAAAGTGTTTTATTAGTATGCTCACATCTGTAACTCAGTATTTATCC
>JBBIGB010000109.1:8431041-8441157 GCA_037577075.1 Alestopetersius hilgendorfi
GTCGACTACATGCAGCAGCTCTAATTTTCTGTTATCTGGGGAAAAAAATCGGTATCGGAAAAATCGGTATCGGCCGAATCACACTTACAAAAAAATCGGTAATCAGAATCGGCCAAGAAAATTGCAGTCGGTGCATCCCTAGTATATTGCGCATGTTGATATCACGATGACGGTAAATTTGCAATATATTGTGCAGCCCTGGCTTGATACTTAATAATGTTTGCTCATTTCATAAAGAATTTTATTACACACTCCTGTTTTGGACCTCACCTCTGAAACTGTTAAATGCAATGGGTTTCTATCTACTTTGATTGTCTAATCGGTGCCGATGACTCACTACACACCTGTGAATGTAAATGCATACAAATCTCTGCAATTCATTTTGAAATTACTGTTATTTTTTTACTTTCAGCAGTGGAATCTGTCGGACCCCAAACAATGCGGAAATAAAGCTAAACTATAGATACTGGCTGCTATGTTGGGGGTTATCAGACACAAAGATAAGACTCAACTCTCCCGAGCGCAAAGGCTTGGTCAGTGTGCTGCACATACTCTCAGGATTATGTAACAGCAGCGTGGATAAAGCAAGGCTGTTTGATGCATCTCCAGCTTTGCTCCTGGCTCTTTTTCCATTTGCCATATCCACGCCCAGCTTCAAAGAGAAATCATGAATGGTTTTGACTACGAACATGCTGTGAATGAACTGGGCTCAATGTACATGGCCATTAAGTAAACCTACCATAGCACCGTATCTGACTTTGTACCACAGAGCGAGGAGAGAGGGAGCAGTGAAGAATGGCATATCCTGGAATGAGTAGGATGCCATTAATGAAGTCTGATGTTAAGATATTTTCCTAACCCCTCTACACAGAGAAATGCTGCACTGTTGAAAGCCCTGCACTGTTAACCGAGTAAAGCACCAAACAGAACAGTTTCCCTCCAGGTAATCTCCCTTTAAGGTCCTCTCTGAGCTTAGAGTCCTGTGTGTATGTGAATGGCTACTTCACAGTTATATAACAGCCAAAGAGAGTTCAAACAGATGCTTATACAACGAAGTGTCTGTCACCTGCAATATAAATATTATTGCTGCTGTAAAAATAAACACTGTAGCTCAGAAATAAGCACAAAAATAAGAAAGAAAATTCATTCTTAACTTTTCAAGTACTTTAATGTAACAAGATTTTATTGTAGGACATTTCTCATCATTTATACTGTTTTTTTTATGTGAAATTAATATATATTATAAGGAACATTTCAAATGATGTATTTAAGGAAATAGAACCAAACAAATTAGATACGTTTTGATAAGCAACAATGTGCTTATAGGTACATCATTATTTAAACAAGAGCTTATCATATATGCACCTGCTGTTTTTGAAGGAATCTATGCCTTCTATTCACTTAAAGCTTCAGTCAACACTCAGTAAAATACTGAAATATATTAAAAATTATATTATACTAAACATTGTTGTATGTATTAAACAATTTCCAAGTTTTAATGTGGCAACAGAATCACTTCATGTAAATCTCACAGAGCATTTGTGGGACGATGTTGGGAGTGTGTGAAGGAAAGTCAAACCACTGTAAGGAGGAAGTTCTATTCTGCCTTTAAAAAAACAGAGTGACATGAGGTGGTAATGATAACTAGAGAAGAACCTGATAAACACTTTTAGTGTCCTATGTTTACATTCACTTTTTGTGTAGGGGTTTTGCTACAAATGTCTACGGAGTATTTTTCTGACTACAAATGTCTACAGTGAGATTAGTGTGAAGATTAAGTGTAGCCTGCCCTTCAGAATTAGAATTGTAATCGTTACCTAAAAATTGGGAGTCTGTCCAAGTGATATTTTAAGGCAATCGCTATATACCATCTGCTCTTACTATTACCAACTACCTCTTTATAGAACAGCTGGCCTCAGCCTGCCACAGACAGCAACTTGCCTTGGTGTCATGTACACTATACACTGACGAAGGGCATTAGAGGGAACGGCTGTGTGAAGCTGTATATCACGTTGCATAAACATAAACGCACAGGGGTTCGGTGTAGTCGTTTATTTACCCCATGGTGTATATAGTATTATGAACTAAATATAGCAGCTGCTCTTTCTGACAATTAGAATTCTCTGCATGTGCTGGGAACACTGGAGGCTGATCTAATTAAAGTGTTTCCGGTAGCTAAACTGAGATTTAGAGCTTTCTTTGGCAAATAGTAATTTGTGACTAAATGTATTCAGAAGCAGAATCTGCACAGCTTGGTTAAAAGGGGTCATGCTCTGTATTTCACAATTTCTTCCTCTTAAACTTCATCCACAACATTTGTGTGGTTTAATGTAATGTAACGTTCGAAACCCGGTGTATCATGTACAAATAAACAGACTGTTCTTGTTACTGCAGTCTGATATCTGAATAACCTTTTTGATTGGCTGCCCCGTTTTGTGACAAAAAAAACAAACAGTATCAGCTGAGACTGGTAAAATATTCTGCCCTAATGACTCTGTTACAGATCCTTATCACTTCTGCATAAACGTCTGGGTCTAAATTAGGTTGAATTTGTAGGCATATGTAAATGTGTTAACAGCTGAAACATCATAGCCTTGATGAATTAAAAAGGCTGTTTAATTTACTTTTCATATTTGGGCTGTATGGCAATAGGAGGCAGTGTTGAAATAGTTGCTCAAAAAAGCATACGTTTTCTATATGTTAGATACCCATATTTCCAGTGTGTTCACACAGACTGAACCAGTTAAAGGAGCAAGAAAGATCTCACCATCTGCCGACCTCAGATTCAGACAGAAGATCAAAAGCTTCTTTGGTGGAATCCAGAGCTTGTGAAATGATATTTATGTGATTGTCTTAAACAAAAACCTTGAGTCCACCCCGGCTTGGTGCCTGCTGTGTTTCTCTAAATGACATTCTGATCAGCCTTGCTGATTTACAGACCTGTGCTTAGCTGATAGACCATTGTGCGGCTTCCATCCCCACCGCTTTCAGAATTTCGCTTCAACGTTTAACCTGCCGCTGGAGAACAATGGCAAGTGAGGCAGAAAGATCCACTTCACAATGCCTTAGTTTTAAATAGTTCTCACTCGGTTTTCTCTGCCACAATGGCGTCTGTACTGCCATGCTGAATATTTAATCACCCAGATTACCTGTACTGTATTCAGAGGTTCACACTAAAGGGTCTTATGGAATAAAGACAGTGAGGCTGCATAATGTGTAAGTCAAATCCATGGTCATACAAGTGCTGAAGCCAGCGGAGAACACGGCCTGGACTGCAGCGGTGCATCAGCACAAGGACATCTAGATACCGGCACACTGAAGGCCAGCTGTGACTCTAGCCCACAGCAAGGTAACTCAAAGTGAACTGTTTGACTGGAGAGACACAGGGGCCCAGCATGTAAAACCAGTTCCAGTTATGAAACAAATCATTCAGACGCACTTACGAATTACTCTGATTATTCATAATCTAACACTGAGTACTGAATTCTTTTTTATGGAGGAGGAAGACAATACCCTTTAAAAGTTAGGACTAAATGCTGTAAAAAATATAATGGTTTATACAACAGAAAAACCCAAACGGTTTGCAAATAAAAAGAGCCAAACTAAGGGGATATATTTAAATGTGTTGATTTTGTGACACCACAGAAAGTATATTTGATAACAGATTGTTTTTAAAGCATATTATCCCTACATAGACTGTATGGATTGGGGAGTAAAATCTCATTATAACATTATTCACAAACTAAAGAAAAGTCCAGAAAAGTGAAACAGACCCTTTTAATATTTAATATGTAGCAGTAAAGTTGCAGTACTGATGACCCAGCTCTAATAAGAATGCTTCACAAACAGTAACCAAATTGATATTTAATTAATTTAATTAAAAACGAAAAGCATGATGTACTAAATTTTAACAACTTTTTCTAAACACTTAAACTTACAGCAGGTCCAGTTATTTTGCATATAAAAAGCAGATTTAGAGAAACGCTATTGTGTCCTGTCCAGGTCATCCTTTATCATCAGTTTGAATGTCTTCCTTCAGGTTGGCGCTTTAGTTCCCCTTCTGGAAGAACTAAATACAAGAAAGTGTTTTTCTCTCTGCAGTTATTGGCTTGGCTCCACTAGGTTCCAGATTTGAATAAGTGCAGGTGGTATGATGTTGGAAAACATGTAGTGTTGTTATTATTATTTGTGCGAATATTGTGCAAACTGGTCAGCTAGTTAGGTTGCAAACCAACTTTCCCCTTGAGCATCAATAAAGGAAAGAAACGAAAGTAAAATATTCATCAAGAATTCTAAAAATACATTTTGGTGTCGACTTTGTAATATTTGCTGATTAAAATGAATTATTAAAAAGAACCGTATTGTACATGTTCCTTTACAATTTAATTTAATTAGCTTTACTGTTTAAGTCGAGCTGTGGGTGCTATAGACAAGTGTTTTCTTTTTACTCTTTCCGTTAGCAGAAACGGTGTGGCTTAATTTACCAGCTTATCAAAACAGCAACAAAAGGAATGAATCACGAGACGTGACATTCATTCAATTCATTGAATGGTTTTATGGGGAATAATTACAGCAACACAAACTCATTTACTTTCCCAGAATGATAAACAACTTGCGGAGTAGGACCCATCTATTCATGTGAAGTAATTGGTTCATGCCTCAGCATGAAAGCAGTGCACACTGATGATGGCACAGGAGAGATTTATCACAAACTGCTATATGGCCAGGATGCTCATTTGCTCCAATATGTTCATTGTGATGATGAGAGTTGCAAAACAAACAAAAAACAGTTAATGAAAAGAAATGTCCACCAGCTCTTTGTTTACGTTCAAAGTCTGAAGAGTGCAGTTCTCCCTACCCAAACACATCACTGAAAGCTTGCTGCTGTAGGGTGACCTTAATTATCTCTCTATGCTTCGCTGTTGACTGTGAAACAAGCATACAGTGGATACAGAAATGAATCACGCCTTATTCACATTTTTCACATTTTGTTGTTTTGCAGCCTGCAATTTTTCTAGCTGCATTTACTCAACAGCAGCTGAAAACATCCAAGTGAAATATATGACAGCTTTAGAAAAAAATTTAAATAAAAAACCAAGATCACTGAGATATAGCTTAAGGATCACCCGCACTTTATGAAACCACCATAAAGTCCTAATTACTGCCTGAAGTCTGCTGGGATACTTCTCTACCAACTTATACACCCAGTCTTCTTTGCAGAAATCTTCAAGCTCTGTTAAATTGGATGTTGACCGCTGGTGGACTGCAATCTAAATGTAATTCCACAGAATTTCAATAGGGTTTAAGACTTTGATCTGACTAGACCACACAAGAACATTCTCATTTTTCTCCTTTAGTCAGTTTTGCTTTGTGCTTTGAGTCTTTGTCATGTTGGAAGGTGAACTTTCTTCACAGTGATAGCTTTCTGGCAGAGGACACCATGTTTTCCTCAAAAACATTTCTGTATTTTGCCCTATTTTTTCATTGACAAGTGCCCCAGTCCCTGCTGCAGACACGCAAACAACAGGATGCTACCACCACCATACTTTACTATTGGTATGATGTTCTTTGGAGGGTGAACTGTATTTATCTTTCTCCTCAATGTATCATTTGATGTTGAGGCCAAATATTTTGGTCCAAACTGGCCATAACACCTTCCTCAGAAGGTGGCCTTAGAATCTTTAAAATTACTTTTATCTCAGCTTATCAGAGACTTAATGTGGCCTTTCTGTAGAAGCATTCTTTTTCTTATAATCTTCCCATACAAGCCACATTTGTGGAACACTGATATTGTGATCACAACATTTACATTTACGGCATTTAATTGAAGCGCTTATCAGAGCAATGTACATCAGTGCTCAAGCAGTCCACACACCGACCACTCTTGACTATACATTCCTGTAACTGCTTCAAAGATGCAGGCTTCTTGTTGGCCTCTCTGATAAGTTTCCTCCTCATTCTTTAATCTTGTTTGGAGGGACGGCCTGAGGGAGGATCCTAGCACAACCAAACAATTTCCTCTTCTGAATTACAGGCTTCACTGAGCTACTAGGGATTGATAAAGCTTTTGATTTTTTTGTATTTATCTCCTAACTTTTGCTTGTCTGCAACTTTATCCTTGAGACTCTGAGATGCTCTGACAGTGCGTTGACACCTACAGTTAATAATTTAATTTCAGTTGCATTACAAAGCACTAGAATATTCCAAAACAATTATAATTCATCAAAGGTGGTAGCCAATTACCTTGGTGTGCAATGGAGAATGTGATTAGTTACACCTAAATGAATATTCCTTTACCCATTTCCGTGATTCTGTTTGTTTGTTTATTTACTTATTTTAAACTGTTATTATAATATATCACTTGAATGTTATAAGTTGCAGTGAGTAAATGCAGATGTAAAACGTTTTATTTGTGTGTGTGATTCTTCATTTCAGGTTGCAAAGCAACAAAATGTGAATATTTTGAAGGTTGGTTCCTTTTTATACCCACTGTATAATGATAGGGCGGAGGTTGATGAGGAGGAGGTCCTCAGTTCATGGATGAATGGTTTTTGTTGTCTGAAACTCTCTGAAATGGACTTTTGGTCCTTGTGAATGACCTGCACACTCTCTTGATGCTGATCCCCTTATGCTCCACCAGTAAGGCCCATTAGTTTCATTAGTTAGAAAGCCCAATTTACCTTTACATAGAACGACTGCTTTCAAAGTCTTCCGGTCTCCAATTAATCAATGTCTTGATCTTCTCCTCTGGGTCTTTTTGGGGGCTACAGAATTCTTTGGTTTTTACGTCACTTGGATTGTCCTACCATGAATCTTTCTGGTCTCTGAGGAAAAGCACACCACTGGAAAAGAGGAGAGGTGCACGTTCTTTCAGGTAACAAATTGCATCTCTAGAGACCTCACCAAGAGCTTACACTAAGAGAAGTAAAGCAAGAGAAGTGGTAGCACATCCTGGAGTACGGTCTTAGAGTATTGTTCAGGAGGGGTGACGGCGGTTGATAGTAAAGAGGTCTCGCATGGCTTTGGCTGCCCTTTGTCTTCATCTGCAGCTCAAATTACTTTGAATCCCCTGAACAGAAGAGACAACATTCAATTTTCACAATGCACAAAGGGATAGCAAAACAATCAGAAGCCTAAACAACAGGGATGGAATGGGCTGAATTGATTCCTTGGCTCTCAAGTAGAATGAGTACAATGGTATTTTAGTCTGTCTCTGCAAATCTTACGAAAGAGACTCTATTTGCAAGGAACTGACTTCAAAGACAGACGAACCACAGGATTACAGCACAGATACAAATCACTGACCCACCAATGATTCTATTCAATTTTTTAATGTAATACCTCTTAAAATACCTCTTAAAATCTCAAACAACATTATAATTTTTAATTATATCCAGTTTGATTATTTTGTTTATTAAGATTATTTACTTAGATTTTTAACTTTTTGGAAAGTTCAGTAATAACTAATTCCATCCACTATCTTGGGCTCCCCTTAACATACAATGCTATTAAGTGATTCACATGAAGCTTAAACATTTTTTTCATTTTTTCCACCACATCGTTTCAAATTGCTGCTGAAGCATCATCACTGGACAGCTCAGCATACTTGGTGGAGGACACTAACTGTCCATCTTGTTATGTCACCTGACAGATGCCTGGTGGGATGGGAGGACATAGTCAGCCATCCCTACTCCCCAGCCACTCAGAAGGCAGTACCATCAGTGGCAATAGGGCCAGCATTTAAAACGCTTCTCCATGGGTATATAAGAACTGCCCTGTACCTAAACAGTACTGTGATGGCACAGATGTTGTTACACCCTTTGATTTTCCAGTGTATCTTACCCTGGTAACAGTGTTTCTGATGCGTTGGCAGTGAAATTCACTTCCCACAGTGCAAAACAACATCTATCCTGTCAGATTAGACAGTCGCAATCCTGTTGCACTTTACTCCACTTTAAAATCAGGAGTGCTGTAAGGGTGCAGTGCACAGGTCAAATAGGATGGAGTAATGTTCTTTATCCACCTGAAACACACATGAAACCTATTCGTTAAGGATTCATGAGGAACTCATGTCCAAAAGCTTATCAGGTTCAGTGCGCCACAGTTCAGTGCTCATAGAAGCCTTAAGGTCAAAGTTCATTTCTTGTGTTTTGCCTTTAAATATTAAAAGCTTGAGGATATACGTTCCCAGACAAAGATGCAGCTGAAGCGTCTACGCTAACGATAGTGTCAGATCATCCTGTACTCTCTGGTTCTTCACAGACAGGGACTGCCTCTGTCAAAAGCAGAAATAGCTGGGGGGGGGTATTTTCCTGCTGGTTGAACACTTAATTAACTGGAATAGGGTTTCACATTATTCTAGCTTGAGAACACCCTGAACCATTCACGTTTAGAAAGAAAAGGCTATGACAAAAGGGAATGACTTGTTTTGCTCTTACCATGCGTTTTTAATGAGCGTGATAACGTATGCTTAATTGACATTGTGAAGCAGGTCAGTTATGCTGAAATGGGTTGACCCTGGACCAATTGGCTTGTTTTGTGGAGTTTAGCACAGATACAGGAGTTAATTAGAAGGTCAAAAGCTGGATCTGGGTGAGCAAAAAAGTTACAAAAAGAAAGTACAGCATGTATTCTTTATTTAAAATATTGAGATTCAACAATGCTAATATATTATTAGACAGGATATAGTGTCTCTATTCAATACAGTCAATAATTTATTTGTACAGCAAAAGTAAAGAGTGGATGAAAATGACAAGTCAAGTCAAATTTATTTGCAAAGTGCTTTTTCCAACAGGCATGGTTGCAAAGCAGCTACATGGAAAACTTGGTCCAAGCGAGCAAACCAGACTCAACAGTGGTCAATAAAATCCCTAAGAGCTAAAGAAAAAAACTCCAAGGGCAGACCCCACTTCTTCACGTCATCAAATAACAAAGCAATAACATAAAACGTAATTACGATTATGAGCTTTTTAAGGAACGACTTAGGGGCATATAGTAATAATTGATCACTAATGGAGAACTAGTGAATGAATGTTATATTACAGATGTATTTAGATTAACCAGAGGAAACCAATGGTTAATTTTAGAGCCTCTGCCGATGCAGAGGTTATGTAAAAAACACTGGGAATGAGAATTATTAGACAGATGTATTCAGATATACCCATTTGTAACCATTTTGGATATAAACTATAACTCTCAGCCACTTACACTGTCATCTGGATTGCTCCGCAGAATTTGTCAGATAAATTATGGGAAGTAAAAAAAAAAAGGCCTACAGATTCAGACAAAACTGCTCTAGAAAATGGGCTGCCATTAAAGCTAACTCCACGTTCTGTTCTTGTCCCCCCCCCCCAGCTGTCCTTTCCTACTTGCCTTGGGAGAGAAAAGCAAGGCCAAACTTAGGCTACACTAACACCAAATGATCTGCCTATCGCTGTGTTTTACTTCAGGCTGGAAGGAGATGGATGATTCCTGCCTGTTTGGAACTCGTTCTTCGTGTATAACCACAGGCCAACAAGGCTACCATTCTGTTATCCCTCTCTATCAGCAATCCATCATGTGCTTCAGGGAGACAAATGTACCAGCCATCTAAGCTCTCTCTGCATTCAAATACAGATAAATATACAATAAGATACTATCATTCTAGAGGTAAAGATGAAGTAGTTAGCAAAGACAAATAGTATTTAAACTGAAACATTTTATTGTTTTTTAATAAATAAAAAATGCAAGATTATTAAAGATACAGATAGGAACTTGCATTAAATTTCTAAAAATCTATTAAATAGAAATAATTACTATGTATTTATTTATTGGTGTACACTTCTTTACTCACTAATTTAGAATTCAGTTTGCACCCTGAATAAAGTGACAGGTTGAATTCATTATTTATTGTTCCTCTATGTTTAAACTGTTTTTCAAAGAAAAACTGATGGCATGAAATAAAGGTGAAAGTGTATAGCTGACTGTGTCTCACGCTCATTATGTGGGTGGAGGTAGCTCAGGGGTAGGATACATGCCTCCAGATCAAGAGGTCATGGGCTTGAATCCTACCTTCAGCATACCACCATTGGGTCCCTGAGCAAGACCCTCAACCCTAAGTTGCTCCAGGGAGAGACT
>JBBIGB010000109.1:8444510-8465758 GCA_037577075.1 Alestopetersius hilgendorfi
TAGACCTAAACTGCATTCCGTTGCCTTGTACTTGTACATGTGTAATGACAATAAAGTTGAATCTAATCTAATCTAATAGTAGGATGTTAATTGCTTGTATCAAGAAATATGCTTGCCTAGAAGCATCTGAATGGGTAATAATCAGTCATTTATTCTAATGATCTCATTTCATTTTTCATCACTATACTAAAAATATTGAATAATACATTTCAAGGGTGAATTGCAGTGCTATAGATGTGTTTGGGAATATGCATGCGACTGTGCATGTAAGCATGTAAGGATTTTAGGATGACAGTATTATAATAACAGTATTATAATATGCCCTGGTGATGTATTAATAATATAATTCCTGGAAAATGACATGTTTTGTGGACTTTAAATTGAAAATAAGCACATCCTCCAGGCTGTGTGAGCAATAACAGAGAATGTACAGTGATAGAGAAGTGGACAGGGCTTAAATTTAAGTGCTTGCTGCTTTGTCCTGTGAGGCCATTTAGCTCACATCTGCTGCAGGGCAGAAAGGCCAGACACAGTCTAAAAATGCTTGACTCACACTAATACTCGCACACACACACACACACACACACCTCTGGATCTCTGTCTGTCTCATCTGTCTGTCTGTTTTACACACAGGCACACACATCCTGAGAGCTCCACACACTCAGGTTTGTACTGTGTATTTTGATCATTGAATTTTCTACAGGACCTATATATGCAAAGGTCATGCACAACAATGAAGGACCTTTTTAAAGCTTTTTAAAAGTTCTTTTCCCCCCAAGAACTTTGTGTGCAAGGATCTTTCAGGAACCTTCATTTATTAAAGCACATGTTGTATTTGACATGTGAAGTTGCAGCGAACTAGGTTGTTGCTTTACAAAAGCTGGTACATGGCGTTTCTGCTTCATGTCTACTGGTAAAAGAAGGAGAAACACAAAGAGCCTGCTGTTGGGTCTTTCATTCTGCTGCACTGGATATAGCCTGATTACCTTGCCTTAGAAAAGCCCATTCTTTCTCCCAGGACACCTCCCACTCTTGGTGTCCTAGATCTACGGTGCTCATAGAAATATACAGCGGAAGAGCTAGAAAGGAAATGAAGCTGAGGCGGCCCCACGGGGTGACTTGGGAGTTTTTTTTCTGATTGGTTAGATGAGAAGTTTGCTGTTGCTTAGTCAGGTGGTGTGGCCAGAAGCACATGTCGCCTTAATTCCTCAAATCCTAGGAAGACTGGCAGATCAATATCATTTCTGATTTAGTCATGGGGTTCTGGTTTAGTCATAATTCATGGGGTTCACAAATGTATTTCATACGTTTCTGGCACTCAGTGTAAAGAACATGAATACTTTATTGTGGGTATATGCTGTATTTTACCATGAGTTTGATCATTTCTCAGCCATGAGTTTGAGCATTTCTTAAAACCTCCCCAATAAACACACTGCAGCTGCAAATGTGTTTTCAATCAACCGTTATTATCATTTACAATTTCAACCTTAAGGGCCCCCAATTACTTTTCATGATACATCCGTTGGCAGCAGTTTAGGATCTTATTGACAATATGGCGACATGTCCATCACATATTTTGTTGTGATTTTCAATGGACAAAGACTCTTGTTACAGCTGCACTATATCACAGGACGCAGCATTATGCAAATTACCCATCTGACCAATCGCAATGTTTGTTCCTGTGTTCTATGAACATCTGCTGTGTCTGTCAGAGTTCTTAACTAGGGTATACATGTAAACCAATGAAAGACCATTATTTTGTAAAGTTATGCAGACCATAGCCATGTCATTAATGTCACAGCATTCTTTTATGAATGCATGTGTTAATATATTTACATCATTTAGTCGTTCTTTACACTGTGTGAAAAATTTTAATTATTCATGGACCAATAGAAATGCTCCAAAAACGCTTTTACATTAACTGATATTTAAAATTCCGTCAGATGTGCCCGTTGTTTTTTGCGGTTTGAAAAGGCAGATGTGGATCAGGTGTGCTGCTAAATTCATGTCCAACCCTTATTTCATTAACCTTCGCTTTACGGCACTTGTCTTTTATATCACTGTAGTTGGAAAGCTTTAATTTAAGACAGATGTTTTCACTGACAGTTGCTCTTAGGCACCCTTTGATTGGCAGGGAAGAGTAATGGGGCATTCGCCAGGACTTCGTTCCCTCCTACACATCTGTGAATGCGTGTGCAGTCGGGTTTGTGCCGCATGTGAGCACACACGTGTCCCTGTATGTGTTACCTAAAACTAATGTTACCCAATCCTGGAGTTACGTGTGATTTATCCCCAGCATCAGCACTGAGTGGCAGGAAGGCAGACTGCTGTGTTAACATCAGCACTCCCTCTGTCTCGCACAACTACAGCCACACACTCCTTAATGCCTGGCTGTTATGGGTCCCGCTGTGTGGGCCTGCACTGTGGTCTGCTGTCTGGTTTGGCTGATGTGTGTCCTCAATTCGCTTTAGGAGAATTATTGCATCTTCTTAAAGAAGCTCTTAGAAAATCCAGCAGCTGAAGATTTTGTAGCTTTTCTCTCTGCTTTACCCTGAAAGAAGTGATGTATTTAATCTACTTGATTTAAATGCCCATAATTTCCAAATAAAGGAATTACAGCTACACAAGTATTTCATTAAATGACCTGAAAGACAAAATATAATACTTACTGTATATTGTAACTGAAATGGTTTGTTACAGTGCTTTCAGGTCTGTGAATGAACACTGTTCTGTACTTCATAGAACATTTAAATGGCATATCCAGCATTTTTCTTGCGTGTTTATTTTTCCCCAAAGGCCACTGATAAGGTTTCTGTGTGGTAATTCTAATTAATTTTGATCATTTTCAACCCTTCATTACCCCTTTGAATTAAACAGGCTGTTTTGTCTTGGTGCCTCTGAGGCTGATATATGTAAATGATCACTGTTCTAATTGATTGCCCTACATTGCACCTCGTTTAAAAAGCAGGCTGGGCTGAAACACTTTACAACTTCAGTCTGAGTGGAAGGGGCCAAACTGCTGTAGGCTGAATAACACGTGGAAATGTGTTGCTATACATGACACCACACTCAGTAAATTCAAAACAAGTTTCTTACAATTAGTTTTTAAGCTCAGTTTCCATATATAAACTTGGGTGGGAATGTACTTTATCAATGTTTACATACTATGTCAAACTCTTATTTAAAATCTTATTAAAATATCCTTAGAAATCGTGTCAGGATGAATATGGATACCTGCTACACCAGTGTAGCATGGAGGATGAACCCAAATGCGGAGCAGCGAGAGAGAGTCGATAGACTACGCCCCTTGATATGAGAACGCTCTCTGAAAGAGTAAGGATTCCCATTGGAACCTGCGTTCTCACTTGCAGTTCAGGGTAAGTACACACAGTTAGAGGGTCTGAGGAGACTGATGGTTTGGGTTTTCGACTCAATGACTGAGCTTTGACTACACGCCTTACCTGGGATTATAAATTATGTGACACGCTCATTTCGAATTGCCTTTGTGTGTCACATGACCTGTGTGCATGACAAATGGGCCCTTTAATGCTCCATTGTTCCATCATCAGCCCTTTAATGCAACAAGATTGTTCATTTTGGACCATTTTGATCATGAAATGATAAAATGTAAAGGGCAGGTACGATTGTAAAATCATGCAAAAACATGTTTTCATATAACTGCAACAACATTATTTGCTTTGTTATACAAAACGATTCTTAATTCAGGTGTACATTTCTGCATTGAATGGTTAATGTAATGTATTTTATTCACATTAAAATGATGTACAGACTTGGATCAAGTAAAATGTACTGCATGACTTTTAATTTAGCATTTTATATCGGAGAGGCAGACTGAGAAATAAGTCACATGAGAATAGGGCTGAGCTATTAATCGAAAAGTTATCGAAGTCGACAATCTGAACCTATAATCGATGAAATTTTTCCAGGTCAATTATTCCTTTAAAAACACTACCGCGTGTGGAGTCACGTGACCCCGCTCCGTTATGTTACGTTATTCCGCCGACATGTCGAGCATGGAGAGCTTAAACACAGACAACTGAGCAACTTGTCAGTAAACTATGAGGGCAAAAAAATAAAAAATGAATAAAACAATTATAAAACATTACATTATAAAACAAATAAAACATTATTTGTAATCGAGTTAAAATGTTCAATTAATCGAGATTTTGATTTTAGTCCAAATCGCCTAGCCCTACATGAGAAGCAAAAAAGTTAAAAAAAAAAAAATATATATATATACACTTAGGTCTTGATTTATATAGTTGCTTTTTAAATCTACAGCAAAATCCAAATGACTGTAAGAGCCTGTTCTTCAACAATGACTGGAATGCTGGAAACATCATCTGTAAAGGGAACAGTTTCCAAGTAAAGTGGGCTGACAGAGTTGTTTCGTAATATATCAAATTCAGGCCAAGCTTTGAATTACAAACACACAGTCAGATTTATGTGATTAAAGTGGACACTTTAAAACTCATCAGCTCAGACAGAGAACACCAGAGCTTTCTACAGTAACTAACTTCCGTCAAGCTCCACTCTCAACAGCAGCCATGATTCAGTAGAAATCTCTTTTGAATGAACAGGAAACGATCACTTAAAAATGATGACAAACCACACAATAACACTTCCATATGCCAATTATTTAAGATAAACATCAAGCAAAAAGATGCCTTTACATTTATCGTCTGTTTTAACTTAACAAAATACAATTGAAAACCCCTCAGGCAGTAACAAATTGTGATGAATACAGGAAAGAATCTAAACGCAGAGTAACAAAAAACAGTAGAAGTTTAATAATCAGAAAAGTCCGCAGGGCAAAAAGGGGAATAACCAAAGTCCAGAGCAAAAAGTCAAAAACCAGAAAATCCAACACGACAAATGAGTCCGTAGAGAAACAAGGGAAGTCCAGAAAACAGAAGAAGGTCGGTAACAGGTATCTAAGATAATAATAGCAGGCTTGGTAACTAACAAGGCTAGTATACTTCGCACTGTTAACTTGTCAGCACTGACTATATATAGTTCCTGGCCCCTAGTACTCAGGTGAAGCTGATCTCCGCCTAATTGGCCTGGTGAAAGTCCTGGAGTAAGGTTCAGGATTGGGTTGGTCCGTTTGGCCTGCTTGCCACTCCCCTTCATCTCCTAAGCCAGGCCTTACACAAATGTGTATTTAAAAGCTTTAAAAAGCTCACAGAAGGCACAGTATTACTGCTGGTGTAATTTTGCTGAGACTAGCTGGAATTATAATAGTGTGGAATTCTTGTTAATCATAATTTTCCAGAATTTTGCAATATATCTGCATAATCTCTGTAATCTCTTCCTCCCGCCATCTGTTTAGTAAAACTGAACAGTGAGGGAATCATTTAAAAGCCTCTCTATGACTGGGTGTGTATTTGGAAATATGTGGAGGGGAATCGGAGCATTGATCAAGGTCTCAGAGGATATTGATCCAATATCAGATGTTGGTATCAGGCCAATATCAGCAGGAAATGGTGTATCACATATCAGAGATAAAAAAAGGCATAATCTGACCCAATCCTTTGACACACCAAATCAGAAATAACACACACTCTCATTGTGTGTCGGCAAGTTGTTAGTTGTGCATTTCTTCCTGTGGGGAAGGAGAGTGTTTGAGAAGTTTGAGTATAATGGCCTACTTTAAGATGGTCATCTTGATGTGCTTTAGTTAAAAACAAAGCTAAATATTAAAAAAACACAATATCTAATTGGTACTATAAAAAATGGAATCGTGCCATCTCTAACCTTAGCTGACCTGTGATCCTTACAAAGCTGTGTGTGGAAAAAGCCCTGGTAAAATATGATGTTAGAATGCTATAAAAAAACAACTCTGATAAGAAAGATGACCTTTTTTGTGAGGAGAAATTAAGCTCATGGTCCAGTATTAGTGCATTTAAGTATTTTTATACAATGTACACAATGTAGACTTCAACTCTTGCAATACATTTATTATTTCAAAACCTGTGGTTGCAGATTGTGTCAGCATGTCAGTGGGGTCTTTTCCTTTCTGCCTGTTGTTTTGTTATATTTTTTATGTCAAGCAGGTTTCAAGTGGTCTCTATCATGTAGTGGAGAAGCTGTTAAGGCGTGTTTTCCCTCTTAATACACATGAACATTGATGACAGATTTCTTTCAAGCTTTTTCTGCTGTCAAACAGGAAAGGATAACAGGCCAGTAACAAAAAAAAGTGTTTTAATCATTGTCTCTCAAATTACTCATTTCTTCATTGCCATTAAAACTAGTTGTATTCTGATACGGTGCGTTTAGCCTATATTTGTATTTTAAATTCTATTCTATATAAGATTTTTCTCTTTTGGAGAATTTGTAGAGAAAAAATTCTGTGCACCCCTATACTGTTATATTAACTATAAAGTCATGCTTCTATCACATGAACCTGATAATGAATAACAATTCAGCTCATTCTCACGAAGATAATGGAATCATCATGTCAATATAGATCGATCACTGTCTTTCAGAGGAAACAAGTCAGGTCTCAGTCAGTACCCAATAATAACAGTGCAATATAATAATATAACAGCGATATAATAACTGGCCGTAGCTCATTGGCAATTCATTTTGTAAAACACAGGAGTACGGGGAGGTAATCAGAACACAGACATATGTTGACAGCTGTGCTGTTTCACTTAGAGTGACCTGGATTGTATAGTTACATCATGAACTTTAAAGCTTTAAAGCTTTAAAAAAGATCTCGATCCTCCTCATTTCTTAGGTGTTTCCTTGTCATTCCTTATTTAGTCATGTCCCACCCACTAGGAAGGTCTTCCCGGTTCACATGATGCTACAAACATACCAAAGGTGCAGACAGCACTGGTTTCCCTCATCAAATGTGAAACCATCCCATTTTTTAATGTTGCTAAGGGAATGCCATTTGACAGCTCAACATGCTTGGAGTAGAAGACTAAATGCCAACTCAGTTAGGTCAGCAAACAGACACTTGTGGCGGACAGCATCACAGATGATGAGATGGAGGGAAGGACATCCTTCTCACTCAAAAAGAGCAACATCAATTATGCGCGCTTGGATCGAACTTTCACTCTCACAATGATGGAACGAACGCTTAGATAGTTGCACCACTCAGAATCTGGTATTTTAAAAAGGTAACTGGGGGGGGTTGAGAACTGCTAAATCATGTTTTACTTTTATAGGCTATTTACAGTATTTTACAAATCCAATACTTTACTTTGGGTCAGTTTCCAGTAATTGATGAATCCTACTTTTGGAGCCTATTTTCTTCTAAGTGGAAACTCTATTTTCAGATGCTGTGTAGTTCAGGACTATGCTTAATCCTTGTCTGGGAAATCAAGCCTGAAATGACTATTTTAAGACTCTTCCCATGATCCTTCAAAAACTTTGCACTACACAGACAGTAGGACGAATATTCAATTTTCAGGACTGTCTGGTCAAAAGCGGGGCGGGTGGTCACTGTAGCTGCATTGCAACTGGCTGTTTCAGGTCATTAAACGCTATTGGCTCAAGTTGGCCTCAGTTACACTGTAATCCTGTTTGACATCTGTGGGGCCCTGACCAATGTGTGCTGGAGTACCCATAATGAAGGGCGGTCTGATTGCCTGTCATGCTTTGCCTGAGAAACAGGCCTTAACCAGCTGCGTGCTTTCCCAGCAACGACCGCTGCAAGCCGCCTTGGCCGTGGCTGGCAGCAGGCGGCTTTGTCAGGGAGTCTGATGTCCTGATACGGCCGCTCTAAGCCCTGCATCTGGAAAGCAGATTAGGAGAACAGAGCCCATTCACATGGAACGCTGTGCGAGGCCAGATACTGGTGGGGCTTTATCGCCTCTGTTTTCATGTACCACGCGTCAGGTTGCTTTGAAAATCGCCCGGTCGCATTCGTGGCTGCATATGCGAAAGACAGAGCTGCATTCAGCAGAATGCCACCAGACAGGCTCATTACTGCGATACCACATGCTCCCTCAACACAGGGCGCAATCGCTAACGCTGATGTTTGGCTTTTATCAAAAGCCAATGGAATACACATTTATTGCCATGATTCATTTCCCATGTTAATTCACTTGAATCGAGCATAATTACAGTAATCTATTAAAATCTTAGCCCAGGCACACAGTCTTGCTGTGCAGCTTAGACATTTCATCAGCCATGTGAAATTATGCCCATTGATGAAGGCTTAAAGGCCTCTGTAATGAAAAAAATATATATTTTCCTTGCTTTTTTTTTTTAAAGAAGAGTTTTATGTCACATATAAACAATTTTCAAAACACAGCATTTACTACCACTTGCAATCCATACATGGAAACAAAGATTTAATCAATGTTTTAGCAATGGCATGAGATCCAACATATTTACATATATCTGCTGATTCAACCTACTGCAGTTCAGTCTCGCCCCTTCACGCTGAAGTTTTCAGTGCAATCCACCCTTTAAACTGTACAATAACTATTCAGAACAGAAATGATTACATAAATCAGCCTTAAAGGCACAGACTTGATGAATATTAAGTGGTTAAAGGGGGTTTAGAAAATAAGCTGAATAGAAAAGAGGCTAAAACAACTTTTTTTCTGCACTCAAATGTTGCCTTTTATGCTATTTATTAAGTTTTTTATGCTATTTCATTTTTGTAAAGCACATTGAATGAGGTCTATGTATGATAATGTGCTATGTAAATAAATAAACTTGAACTTGAATGATAAGCACACACAAAAAAAATCAGGTAAAAATAAAATACAAGAAAAATACAGGATGTGGCACCTTTAAACATTGTATAAAACATGCATTTATGCAGAGTCCCCAGTACTGCTAAAAATAGCAGAGTTTCTCTTTGCAAGCCAGAAAACTGCAAAAAGTATCTGTTTAGCACGTAACAGCTATGTTCAATGCTCAGTCCCCAGAGGTCTGTGTAGCAGGGGCATGTAGGTAATGTGATATCTGTATGCACTCAGGACTCTCCCGTGGCATCCCTCTTCCACTGCATGACCAGAATTGGAATGTCTGTTGGCCACTCTCCATCTATCGACCTGCAGGTATGGAGTTACAAAACGGCTTTCAGGTGTGGAGCTAATTTGGGGCCCGCCACTGTTTCCAGTGACGAAACGGAATCGGATGTTTCCCCACTCTCTGCTCTTCACTTTATCTCTCTCTGATACACGTTTGTGTCGGCCCATCCACTCCATCACTCCTCCAGTGACAGATGTGCACAGCTTGATGTGATCTGTTCATCAGAGCGGCATTGTTCTAAGTGAGTAAAAAAACACAAAGTGCTGGATGGCAATCAGTCTTGGGGTCTTGGGGCTGGAAGAGACGAATACATTTCCAGAGGAGTGAAGGATAGCGAGGGCCAGAGTTACAAGGCTGTGTGCTCACTCTAGTGTTTTCTGACGGAGGGGAGGGAGTGAGCGCTCCGTGTAAATGTCAAACTGTATGAGCTAATCACTGAAGCTTCACTTGAAGAGTTCATCATGGAAGGCCATTTTGTAAAACTTGTCTTTATGGCTGGTTCTGGAAAATGAGGAGTCTACTCGAGATTAGACAAGTGCTATGGCCCTGATTGCACAAGGCTCAAAGAGACACTGGCAATCATGCCATCCATCCTCATTCTCCAAACAGACGCAGCAGTTAACACACTCGCTGACCTGGGTTTCCTCTGAAGGATTTCAACTTTGGCAGGGAGATTGATTGGAGCATAAATATTTACACCGAAGAGGTGGAGATAAGCATGTTTATGACTGATTTCTCATCTTTTCTTTCATGTCATTGAATTGACATGAAATCAGAAATAAACAATAGAGTGACTGAGAGTGTAATAATTTTGCCTTCAATCAAATTCTCTCTTGAATGCTAATGCCCCCTGATGGCTATAAATTATGTCAGCTATTGAACTTTAGATGCTTGCAGTAGCAGATGGTAAAGGAGTAAATTCATATTGAAGAGGGGATCACTGCTAGCCATCATTATCTACCCAGACACTGCAAAAGATAACAAACAATAAGACAGAATTGGGGTATGCTGTAAGCAGTTAGAAGAAGTTGTTGGTGTATTCTAGTCCAATAACTCTTGCATTATCGGTTTCTTGCCCAGGCCCCAGCCTGCTGATTGAAGGGTGGTGGTGTTTCCCACTATGCTACACAACCACAGAGCAAAAAGGAGTGTAAAAAGGACCAGACATGCAATTTATGTAAGAGGGTAACGTGCCTTTAGCTTTATTGGCAGCATAACTGTTTTTAAACTAGTCCTGACTAGTTAATCACAGAGAAAGATTACACAGTGTTCTCAAATGCTGTCAGGAAGATCAGAAGCAACAGGACAGCAGGGGGTTGGAGGGGGTCCATGAATGATACAGTTGGGTGCTGTTGTTTTCAGTGAATGTTGCCAGTATTTTTGGGCTGCAGCTTTTTTGCCTGAGCTGAGGCTGTGACTGACCTTTCCATAGCAGCTCCTCTAACTACTAAAAGAGATGTCTGTGCCTCAGGGTATGATGTAATTGACGTCGTAGGCTACTGAAGGTTTTTCAAGAGAACCGATGTAAAAAGAAAAGTGAAAATAAGTACAACGAAAAGTCTTCGGCAATGTCTTTTGTTTTGTGGAATACACTGAATTAACATGCCTGTTTTACGTTGTTGGAAGTGACACTTCATCATCGATTTAGAAATGTCACTGCAGATTTGTGAACTGTAACTGTGTTTCTGTATAAATGGCATTTACTGTAAACGGTATAGCTCTCTTTCCTTCATTTAGCAGCAAACTATATTTTGTCTGACCTTTTCTCTCAGCTGCCTCTCGCTTGGTTTCCTCCACTCAAGAAATAATAATGTGCTGGTGCATTTTTGGCTGCAAGCGCCCACTTTTCTGCTACAATGCTTCTATTTGCTGACAAATAGTGCCTGGCCTTCAAAGGTATTATCTCCTGCCAACAACAACAACTCTTTGTGTGGAGAGCTGCAGTGTTTTTAATGTTTCTATAGACACACTTTTTTGCCCCCTATTGTAATAATAGCACCGCCCTTCTGTTCAATTATGCTTGAATCCTTTAAATAGAAATAGATCATGAACAATGTACAACTGGACATATTAATAATGTTTTATTTTAAAATGTATTACACTTTTCATTCTCAACTATAAAGAACAAGGAATTTGATCATAATCATAGTTTATACACAGGTTCCAAAGTAACAACACTTTTCGGGGAGGAAATGGTTAATACGGCGAGTCTGTATCAGTGCCTAGAATATCCAGCAGCTATATATAAACTTCCTCGGATCATAAAAAATGGGTAGGCTGTAGCAGAGGGCTCTCAGGTAGAGATTTATAGTGGTGTCTGTGTTAATTTGCTGAGAGCGCATGTTTGCAGAATAAGTGGGTTTGGCGGGACAAACAAGCTGTTTCAGCACGAGGAATCCCAAAGGTAAAGCTGGGTTCTAGAGCACGGCACCCTGAACAGAGAGAGAGCCATCTGTGGACTGTGACTGGATCAGTCCCTTGGTAACAGACCCAGACTGTGGGGTTAGGGGGCCACATTATGAGTCTAACACACACACCCCACACACACACACACACACACACACACTATCATTACAAGACTTTTTCCTGTAACACTGTAATTTTGTAATCTCTCACTCTCTCTCTCACACACACACATCAGTCTCTCTCTGTCACTCTCTCGATTGCAACACCTGATTACTGTATTACATTGAGGCTGAAACATCATGGTTTTATCGTAATAAAGTACTTAATTTTGATTAACTGTTGTATTTTTTTCCCTAACAGACCTTTCCTGATGCTTGGCTGCACCCCACCTGTAGTTGGTTGAAACCCCTTCTTCATCTCCCTCTCACACACAAAGACATACCCCACACACACAGGTGTGCGTTCGTTGGTTGTGAGTAATTTGAATGATTCCAAGTGATTGATGAGAATGCAGCTGGCTGACTGCCGCGGCCCCTCTCCGGGCTTTGAAGAGGGTGCGTGATTCAGGAAGGCTCGTGCATTAGAGGACAGCTCTAGAGATGGGACGCTTTATCAGACCAAAAATAGATGTGCAAGCTGCTGTCTGCCATGCTGAAAAACAGAGCATCCACCATGCCCTCAATAGCACCTACATTTGTTTTCTGTTTCCCTTCCCCATGAGCGCTGAGGATGGTTAGCGCTGTGGTAGCAGGGCTACTGCCCGCTGTGAGTCATCGTGTTTCCGTCATTGCCTCACTGAAGGCAGGTCAGATAAGATGAATGGGAAGAAGACTCATTGAAAAAGCCCAGAGGAGATATTGGATTTTTTTTCAACTCAATATACTGTACTTCCAACAGAAAAAGAAATAATCCACGCTTCAGCTCCTAGTGTGTACTCCAGTATTGATAAGAAAATTTTCAATAAGCAAACACCTTAAAACCTCTCACTTTTTTACCACCACTACTGGCTAGACTCTCTTTTTCTAGTCTCTATTTTCTTCCTCTGCATTAGGGATATCTCACCAGTTACTTTAAAAATGCTTCAATAGAATCCGTTATTTATCTCAACACAGTAATTTAGCTCAATACTGTCATTGTTAATGCAATGGACTGTTAAATGCTTTTAATGTTCCACTTCTTTTTACAGCCCCTTTCGTGACCATTTCACTGGCAGAGTGGAAATCCGACTCCAGATTTCATTCACTGAGAGGTAAGAGTGTCTTAATTAATCTGATAAGAGTTATGGGTTGAGCTGCTAGAGAGGAATTAGGAGTGAAATAGGAGAGACCCCCCCCCCCGTGAAAACAATTTATTTCTCCACAAAGACATGCCGATATAAAATGGAAAGCTATGATAAAACGTTGACATAAAATGCAAATTTTAGCTTCATGTAACAAAAATTAGTTTTAAAAATTTCCATCATACCAATAAATCATCATTATTCTGGAAAAAGTGCATAGTTCAACTGGGAGAGACCTCAAAAGCTTGAGGTGAGGTGTTCCACACTGCAGACACTGAAACCACTCATTAACTTCACAGCCACAAGCTGTCTCATAATTTCTGTTACATCACATCTGCGACAGCGGTGGAAAAAGAGTGCAGCCAGGTAAAAAGCCTAAACACTTCCACTGGCCAGTCCATTAAACCTATAGCTACATCTTTTACCCTTCATTAGTTTGGGTGGCTGGTTTCCCCTGGCTGCATAAACAACCTTTTCTGCCTCTGGGAAGGGGCTGATCATGCTTGCACCAGCTGATCTCAGCACACATGGGCTGGTGAGGAACAGATGGGTCTGAGCTGGGGTCTGGGCACAGCTGTGACGAAGGACGAGAGTAGCATGCACCCCCAGAACACTCAGTAACCTTGAACCTCACTTCACCAAGTCAACTCCCAATGGTCTCTGCTTGCTTACAGTACACTGGCCCTCATAATTGGAGAGAAATGAAGCAAGAGTGTGCATATTTATGGAGGTGCAAATCCCCACTCCCCAGTCTACTTAACAGAGAGGGAGGGTCAGCTCGCACTGTGAGTCCTCAGAGAAGCCGCCAAAAGGTAGCAGATGATGCACAATTCACACTTATGGATGTGGACGTCAACAAAATTGAAGCTGCCTGTTCAAAATATGTGTGAAAGTCTGTTTAGACATGACATATGGAAATGAGCGGATGTCTCAGTGTTTTCCCATTAACTGTCTCAGTGTTCTCCCATTCAACTGTAAATAAAAGATCATCTGAAATGAAAGCGTTTTCCCTCCGAAACTTCAAGAGTATACAAGGAAGCTCTGACTATGTCCCGGCTGCTGCTTAGTGACTATGATTTCATTTCTTGCAATTACGCTCATATCCTCTTACTGTCATTATCTAGATTGTTTGTATGAAGATTCTCTCATCATGGCCTCTTTCTTTTTCCTAACGTTATGTAACAGCGCTTTGAGACCAATTATTTGTTCGTGTCGCAAATAAGCCCTTAAAAAATAATTTGCAAAATCAGAGCAGTCTTTGTTTGTTTATTCCCTCTGATCTCTGAGGAGTAGTTTCCAGAATGGCTGGCTTCAGCTGATTTGTAACGGTAGTGAAAGACAGGGAGAGAGATAGAGATTTATCACCTCAGTATTATGAGATATGGTTAACAGGTTATGAGGAAATGCAATAATTGCATAATGCGCCTCCGCTCCGGTTGCCTCGGGATCAGCCAGCAGGGTGTTGAGCTAATGGAGTGCATCTGACAGAACAGATGAAATTCATTTTGTTTGTTCATTTTTGTTTGGGTTTTTTTGAATGCTGTGGTCAAGCGTTGCTGCATTCCACTCCTATTTTACACAGTTAATGAGCTTCATTCCAGAAATCCTCTTAAATATGTGAATCAGAAAACTGCTCATTAAACCAGAGTTTGAACACCAATTGTCAGAATCACCAACCGTGCATGAAAACCTCAGCGCTGATGAATCCTATAGTATCCTAATAGTCAAGTCTCAAACCACCAACTAGGTACAGCATCCGAGCTTTTAGGCCAGTAGGTGGCACTACTGCAAATCAATGACAGATTGGTCATGTTAATGATGAATGCACCGTAGAGCTGTGTGATATTAGGAAAACATGCGATATGCGATAATGTAGTTGAGTGTTGCAATGGCGATATCACATGCGATAAGTGAGTAAAAGCTTTTATAGCCTTTATAGTGTTAATGTTTTTCTGCTTTGGATTTGCTTGTAATAAAGACTCCAGACCCTGACTAGACTATGCAGAAAAAAATGAAATGCAGTACTTCCATTCTAACGTGTTTTTATTTTTTTAAAGAATTTATTTAAACAGAGCATTTTAATGCCTTCCATAAAACATTTGAACCATTGAACATCGTTGAAAAGTAATATAAATCTTAAATAAATATGAACATAATTTTCATCATAGTAAGTACTTAGCCAGAAAAAATAGCAAAAGGAACAAACTATAACAGAAGCACAGAAGATGAAGAAACTGCCCAGTGATGTTCTTGTCCTCTTCTCTGTGGCACTGGGTGAAGAGCTTTGGAAAAACACCATTTATTGCAGTTTAGTCAATAAATGCAATATGTATAATTTTTTCACGATATGTATATTGCGCATGTTGATATCGCGATGACTGTAAATTTGCAATATATTGTGCAGCCCTAATGCGCCGATATACTGGAGCAGTTTTGGTACAAATACCAACATTACTAAACAGACTGGATATAAAAGCTGGACCTGATATAAATATGATATAAATATGAGGAGACTGTAAATGGCCAAAGCTTAACATGATTTGCACACAACAGTGGAAAACTCAGCAATACCAACAACAACAGGAGGGTTTTAGAGAAGCAAGGTTCAAAAAGGGCAAAGAACCAAATTTCAGGTTTAGTGAACATGCCATCACTACACAGTAGTGTGCCTGGACTAGAGCCACTGACCTAATGTTCTATAGCTGAACGTGAAAGTGTTACTGTGTGAACAGAGACACCTGCTTTACCACTTCAGTGAGATAAGATTGAGCATGTCTCTCAGTCCATGAGTAGCTAATGTCAGAACACATTCCTGATGAGAAGTCTATGGGCCTTGATGAATTCCTGGGCTCTTATCAGGAAAGTACGCTTTGAGCCGAGTGAGCTGGCAGACAGGGGGTCTAGTCTAATAGTCCACTTTAATTCCAAACCAGTAACATAAAAGCAGCCTCCGCCAACAAATCACATTTGTATTTTGAATTTTATGATCCGATTAAATAGAAGGTATAGTGCAAAGACACATTTCTGCCTTGCATCCACAGAATGTAGCCAAAGCACAAGACTTCGAGTCTTGCATGATGTATGCTTACACACTTAGGCAGACATTTTGCACATTTAAAAACATCTTGCACAATTACACAATTCTATGCGCATTCATCCTCAGTACCACAAAGAGCATGACAAAAAGAATGCAGCCAATAAACTGCACATAGGATAAGTTCTGTTTGCACATATAACTGGTACAAAGTCTTACTACATCAGTCCATATGTGTAAATGGAAATATACACTGGAAATCTAATAAATAAAACAAAAAGGGTCTGATACTGTACCACACTGTACACCAGCACTTTATATCTCTTTTTTATAAAAACTGGACATGCAGCTTGTTTTATTAACTCTGGCCTCTAGTTCTGGCTTATGCCCCAGTACTGCAGTTTCGTTTCCCCAACATGAATTTTAAAATTCTCTAATTTATAATATATTTATTAGACCTTTATTTATGTATTATGTATCAGCTTGTGTGAACTTCTCTAGTGTAAGGCAGTAATGACTTATTCAGTGTCTCTACAGAAATGACTTTGTCGGGTAGACTACGAAGAAGACAAATAAGATAGAAATTTCATGAAAGGAGTTCACTTTCTCTCCAAGGGCTCTGTGAACTCTGTGCCTCTCAGCGCTTGGCCTCGACTTGCTTCTGCCTCTTATTTTCCTCTTGGATTTGTTCCTGGCCTTGAGTATCGTCCTCACACATAAGTGGTCATTAGTGAGAGGTGACATGCTTGTCGTAAGCAGCTTTTACAGAATAGTTAAAAAAAAAAACAAACATGCACACATACACACACACAAAAAAAACACTTTTCCACGCCTGCTTTCGAGGTGAGTCAGCATTCTCGAAGCTTCCAGCGAGAGGTAAGGCTCAAAGCTGAGAGTGATAGTAATGGCCTTCTTAGGTTGGCGCTGTAATTATACTTCCTGCTCGAGAGCACACCTTGAGCGAGACAGATGGTCCATTGATTTTACTGTTTGAAAAGGTGCCATCTATCTCTCTTTATTATATAATATTTCCCTGGTTCAGTTATTAAATCCTCACATGGTCATGAGGCATTGCAGTACTGTGTACACTTGTTACCTGAAAATGAGGGACAGACACAAAGAAGTCAATAATGCTCATTTCTGAATGCCTTGTAAAAGGTTTGGAAAAAATGAATGGTTATAAAGGCTTCTGTCTGATCCAAGATTAATAGTCAACTAAATGATGTAAATGTTTAGTACAATATACAAATGATTTGTTAAACACTCCAGCGCAGCACAACTGAGCTTATAGTGCACCTCAGTTGCCTGCTGGGTTCTCCAATTACAGTCCTCCAACTACAGCAAATGAGCTGTCCATGGTGCTGAACGATTTATCGCCAATTCTACTATTACCATTCTAACAACAGAAACGGACATACAGCAAAATGAGCAGTTCACAATTCACATCAACTTAATAAAGAGTTCTCTTTCGGAAGAGCAAAATATTTTCTTTCTGAAGAAAAACAAAACATATCTCTCACGCTCTATCTCTCGCTCTGTCTTACAAGAAGGTCATTTTAAGGCTTTCACAGATCAATAGTCCTCACAATTGTGGGATCCCTTCCAGTTGTTGCAGCTTCCAAGGTTTCAGACAAGACCTATATATTCCAGTGCTTTTTTGAAAAACAAGAACAACAACAACAACAACAACAACACACACAATTCTGTGAATTTAATTATACACCTACACACGCACACACATGTGCCCATACGATGGACAGCTGGACCGCTCAAGCAGCAGAGAGGTTTGTTACAGACATAGCCCACAACATGACTGATACATGAGAAATGTAAAAACAAGTTCTCCAGACACAACCACACACAAAGAAGCACACACAAGTGAGCACTAGGCTGAAAGAGAGTGAATGGGAGTGATAATGCAACCATTGCTAATTCAGTGTCTGGATTTTAAGTTCACATAGGCAATTTTGCAAAAGTGGAAAAATATAAAAATTCTAAAAGTAGTCTACAATTAAAGGTTCTTTTTTTTCCTGAACCTGAAAAGAACTGTGTTACAAACCAAATCATTGCTCAGACACCATAGACCAAATCGAACCAAACCATGAAAAGCATATACCCCATACTATATATAGGGGCTGGTAGCCTAGTGGTTAGCGAGTTGGCCTTGTGAACAGAAGGTTGTGGGTTTGAATCCCAGGACTGATAGTGGTACCTCTGAGGTACACTTAGGCACTGTACCATCTCCACACACTGCTGTGTTCCTGGCTGTCCACTGCTTCATGTGGTGAATGGGTTAAATACTGTTTACATTATGTGCTGTGTTTACATATGCAAATGGTCACTTTACCCAGAAATTACTAATATAAACTGTATACAAATGCAATCAATCACAAGATGAGTTCTGTCCTATCCTTTTTAAAAAAACGATGCATTTTTTCTATCATTAATATCACTAAAATACGAGCAGTAATTATTGTCAAACTATTCCTATTTATGCTATCAAAGGGACAAATTATTTTCACAAAATGTTAAATGCACATATACACACTCCTAAGCCATGCTTTTTGAAGCACTCACACATTAGTCTAAGATCAATATCTTCAATGCCAAGCGTTCACTACACCAATATAAAGCCCAGCACTGGACTGTGGAACAGTGAAGCTCAAATGATGGGGCAGCATCTGTTACTTTTGGAATAAATAAGAATGTCATTTGTGATATAGAACTATTATATATACTACTGATCCCATAAATGTATGCAAATTTATTCATTTATGATATATACATAAACATCAAAGTCGAAGTCTCAAGGAGCTGACTCAAGGTGCTGTGGAAAAGAATGGAACTGTTCACAACTCTCACTTGAAATAAACAACAAAGAATATCAAGTAAATTCAGTGAATAAGTTGTGTGTGCTCTGATCTGTGTTTTATGGACTTAAGGAGAGGGCCGCAGATGGACCGGTGCTTTTCTCCCCAGCATGAGCCACTCGCCCCAACATTTTCATATCCAGAGCAGTTAAAGTTAACATGAAAAAGCCAAGCGACCCCATGCCTGCCAGGCTATTGGAGCAGAGTGCGCTGTGCAGCACAGAGGAAATGGCTCATCATGGCACGCAAGGCTAAAAAGGTTTAAGCGGAGTGTATCCTTTGCACATCTCTGAGATCTAGGATATTCAGAGAGACACATGTCGTGAAGTTACATGAAGGGTTTTACAGAGTGCAGTCCTAAACTACCACGGAGAGAAATAATGGCTCGGGTTTCAAACTGTTCAGTAGAATCACTGAACGATCACCTCTGTGGTTTTTTTATGACAAGAAACAGCCGTGTGAGAACCAGTCAAGAAGATTAGATTGCCTCAAGTTTGGTGCTGGCAAAAAGAAACAGAGACCTCCAAAACAGCTCTTTGCAAACACATTAAAGAATATGTGAGGAACAGGAATGTGCTTAGGAATGTAACATTAAACACTTACTATGTGCTTCAGTTAATTAGGCAAAATAAAAGGGGATTAGCAGAGATGGTGCTTTCGGCTGGAGTTTCATAAGGTGCCTTATCTCTGCCAGACAGCTTGGAGCATGCCAGCGATGCCAGGAGACAGATAGACCGATTACTCACGCAGATAGCTGCTCTCCGACCACTCCTGATGACCAGACTCAACTGCCTCAGCCAACTTGGAGTACTTGAAGCAACTTGGAGCGGCAAATTGATTCACTTACGCCCTGGCAGCCAAGTCACTACAGTAAGCAGCAATCATTGTAAAATAATCATAATTTGTCCTGTTACTGAAAATACTACTGTCTATTCAGCACAAACGTGCAAACAAAAGTAGGCATTCGTTTGTTTAACAAAACTTAGCCACGATCTGACTCACATCCTTAAAAAGGGTTCTTCATATCTATAATAAAGGAAAAGGTTAAATACAGCAGATTTGGGCCCTCATGTCTGGATGTTGTCCAAATACACATTTAAAAAAAGTGTAGCAGTGCTTGTGATTGGGAATTTGGATCTATGTGTGATGATCTTGAGGTAGCTGAGCATGCATCATGATCAGAAATGTCTTTGTGTAAATGCCCTCTTGCATTTGACAACTTGCAGCTCAACTTTGACTCCAACACCAATAAACACAGAGAGATGTTTTGCATGATAATGATTTTTTTCCCTATAATAATCAACTGTGCTACATTAAGCCTTTCTGAGCATGTGGATGCAGCTCAGAGTGGCATATAGCATATGTCGAAGTATCTTTTGCCCTTTATGGTTGATGATATCAAATAGTTGTGTAGCCCCACATGGCCGATTTGGAATTAGCCATTTGTGTGTATTCATGAAGTGGACTTTTTGGAGACAGCTTCGTAACTGCTTCACCAAAAATTACGATAATTTGGGAAATGCATGACCGTAGCTGAATGGAACTCATTTGTTGAGTAGCGCCACAGAGTGAATAATATTAATGCAAACATTTACTGCTTTTTTAGTCAGTTACTGCAAATGTCCAAACTTCCTGAAACCTCACAACCCATATCACTAGCACATCCTTTGGATGCACATTAAATGTAATGAAATGATATCTGTAGTGGGTACTGCAGCTGACCAGGTTTTTACATTTTAAAAACTAGTAACTGTTTTGAAATCTGGAATTGCACACATTCCTACATTTCTATTTGATTTCCTCAACGAAAAAGGTTACCAGAAGGCTACTAGCCCATCTTAATTCAGTAGCCAGTACATTCCTCTGTGAATTGCTCATGAAACATTACAGGCTCATTCATAATGGCATTTAGAAATGGCATCTGAAATAGAATGGTCTTCAAAATACATTTATGTTATATTTTAATCCTTATGTAGCATTAAAACAATTCAAATTTAGGGTGGAGGTAGCTCAGTGAGTAGGATACTTGCCTCCAGACCAAGAGGTTATGGGTTCGAATCCTACCTTCAGCACCATCACTGGGTCCCTGAGCAAGACCCTTAACCCCAAGTTGCTCCAGGGAGAGACTGCCCCCTGTAGTTAGGGTATGGAAGTTGCTTTGGATAAAAGCGTCTGATAAATGCCGTAAATGTAAATTTTCACTAAAATCATCTCTGTCTAGTTTGAAACATTTGAAACACATTACATCATTAAAAGTTTTAACTGCTGCAGATGTCACATTTTGCACTGCAATGCAAACCATTTCGTTATAACCAATGGACAGATTGATCTAATAATGATATGATGGATTAAAAAATGAATTCAGTTAAACTGCCAATCATAATATATATTTCTAAATATTTTGCTTCATGAAATTATAATTAACCACAAGTTTTTGCATCTTAAGACGAGCACCACTCACTAAGCAGTTGTTCTTGGCTCTACATTAAATATAAACAGAAAGGACTTCAACATTAATATTAGGGATGCACCGATCGATCGGCCACCGATCGGAAACGGAAGATTTTTGGCCTGATCGGCCTGATCGGTGATCGGCCGATCACTCACACGTATTGCCGATTTCAAACCGATCTTGCGC
>JBBIGB010000109.1:8467089-8489268 GCA_037577075.1 Alestopetersius hilgendorfi
AAAAATCGGTATCGGAAAAATCGGTAATCGGAATCGGCCAAGAAAATTGCAATCGGTGCATCCCTAATTATTATTTGTCATTTTGCTGTGGTATAAAAAAGGAAACACTCAACACGAAAGGAGAAAACTCAAAGGGGGACGTGATCAGTGGGAACTATTGATTTCCAATGCCTCCTAGTGTGCTAAGTGAGGCAGAGGTGGTTTGTAAGAGGGGGGCTGATGATGACCTGACATGGTGTAAACAAAACCTCGACTTGATTTCGGAAAAAATGTATAGCAATTGAAAAAAAAAGTAGAAAGAACTGTTAGGGAGCCTGCAATCAAACTGTAACAGCTTATAAGTTAAAAGGCTTAAAGGGTTCTGATAAAGAAATAAACCTCCATGTTTCCTTATATGAGTAGTCATCCTCCATAGACTACAGTCATGAACTGCAAGACATACAGCATAAACCATACGTTTGATTTGAACTAATTACACTGTTGATGGGGTTGGAGAACAACTAATTAAAGCAGTGCTGTATGCATGTAATGGTGAGGTGAATCAAGTTCGTGTATGCCTGCAGCATAAATTCTGAGGCTGAAGACAAATTTCCATCTTTTGGCACGTTCAGACAAAGAGCGGGGCTCAATAGTGATAAGCATACGATTGCTTCAAGGAGGAATGAGCCATCAATGTCAAATTAAGTGCATCTGTTTAGAAAAGGCATAGCTGTGGAGAGATCCATGAAGGACAGATAAAACATCTGGGAGAACATCTCCTCCTGAATTGCCTCTTTACCTGACAGGGAAAATGTGATAGCTTATTCTCGCTCACTCTCGGCTGAATGAAATAAAAGCCTCTGACATGGTCAATGAAGATATCAATAGGTTCATATGAGCCTGTAGAAGGTGCAGGGTTACCTCCATGCACGTGCTGACTGAGCTATTCATGTCTTTGAATTGCAGACTAACAGTATCAACTAAGAAATAATGCAACTTGTATTACAACATGCCTATAACAGCACACCAACAGGTAAAAAAGCATCCAGAGGAATCTCCTCAGTGTTCTTCAGCTGGGCTATGCTTGGGAAACTGTTCTGGTTTCAGGTGGCTGTGCTTCATATAAACTCTAAATATAATAGTGCCAGAGTAGGCTCTTTATGTGAAGTCACAGAAGAACCATTTTTGGTTCCCTAAAAACCTTTCGTTAGATGGTTCTTAAAATAACCATTTTGGTAAATGAGATATGTGAGTGTGAAGTTGCGCTTTAAATTTTAATGAACCTCCACGTAATGTAAAGGATCTTTAAAGAGCGCTTACACTACTAAGGAAACTACACATTATAACTTATTTACAATAAGGATTCTTCTGGGCTGTTCAATAACATCACTCAAAGAACCCTGTTTGCACATATTTTTTTACTCAGCTATAAAAGTTGTATTATTGTATTATTATGCTATGTGTGATGCTGTTTACACTATCAGAGCAAAACCTTTATGTTCGGTTTTCCTAAAAACTACTTATGAAGCTTTGTTCTTTTTTTCGTCATTTTAAAAAGGCAGTAACTTGGGTTTACAATCTAAGAAAATTCATAATGATTGCACCAATAGAAATGGCCCAAAACAAGTTGTTTTTTTTTAAAAATCTATGTTGCAAAAGTTTATTCCTTCTCTTATAAAGTTAGTTTTTGGAGATAAGAGTTGCTCCAACAGTGAAAATATGCTAATCAAACAACAACAGTAGATGAAGAGGTTGTCTTATGGACATCTTTCTATTTGGAAACTCTATAAGGGGTATCTTATCTTTCCTTTAAAAAAATCTTATTCTTGTTTATGGTGGTTTATTTGTTTAAATTGTTGCTTTTTGAATTCTACAGCTTTCTTACAGGAATACTACAGTGTTTTAAAGTTTCTATGTGCAGCATTCTGTCAACTATCATGGAGAATCAGTCCAATTTGTCTGATAACAAAAAACAAAGAAATCATTGACTTGCTACAATACTGTAACAGAAACAAGTGGACCAGCTCTGAAGTTACTGGAAAAAAGTAGAAGATTCCTTTAAAAACTCACTCAAAAATGGTTCCTTCGAAATAACCATAGAGCTTCATAAAAAACTGTCATTATTTGGGTGATTTCACTATTTAATTAAATTTTTTAATTTCACTATTTAACTTCTGTCTTCAGTGATTATATATCAATGGTACTTTATTGTACAGGTGGGTTATCTATATTAACCATTATAGCCGGATGGATAAACTGATATTCCTGTTTATAACGGCTGTTGAAATTTTTAATGACTGATAGACGGAATGTGGATCCTTCAGCCCTGTTGTGAGCGTTGGCATTACGTAATTTCACACACTGTTCCTTGCGTGTTTGGAGCACCAGAGATCACAGCTGACCCAAGCAGAGTTGAGCAGAGCAGTCCTTCTGTGTTCCATCCATCCATCCATCCATTCATTATCTACCCCTTATTCCTGCATTCAGGGTCGGGGGGGACTGGAGCCTATCCCAGCTACAATGGGCGAAGGCGGGGTACACCCTGGACAGTCGCCAGCACGTCGCAGGGCCACATATAGAGTTCTTCTTCTGTGTTCATGATATGCTAATAAATGTCATTACTAATACATTACTTAACCTAAATAAGCCTGATAATATTTTTGTCAGCCATCCCAGGTTTTACCGCAGTCACATGAAAGTTGGGACCACCTGAGATCACTTATGTTGTGCAGCAGTGAGGTGGTGCAGCATAAGCTGTAGACGAACTTGTCTGTAGGTTTATTTATGCAAGAGTTCTAGCAAGCAAACAAACAAGGGTCTTATCGTTTCTCCCTTGTCACTTCTACAACTTCTCTGTAGACATCGCCTGCAGAAGCTTTTAATGCTACCCACTGCTAAACTGAGGCCTTTATCTCGTTCTCCCTAAATGAAGCAATATATCTGTAGCTCGCATGTCTGTAGTTACAGTCGGTGCACTGGAAATTATGAACCCAGAGGGGTGACACAAACATAGGTGAGCTGAACAGAGCTGTCCAGTTTCTCTGACAATTGTGTAATGTGAAGTTATGTTATGTTCATTTTGCCCATTTTTTCCTCAGGTATAATACATTGATTTTTATTTACAGGGCAACAAAACACACACAAATGCTCATTAGCAGTAGTACTCTAAAGTTTATAATAGATCTGATTGTTTTGTACTATTTTGTATCATTTGGCTATTTTTTTTCTTCAAAACTTTAATACATTCTGTAACAATTTTGTATATTTCAATGCTGTCTACTTCTGACAATAAATCAAGTTTATTATTAAACTACATTATATAATGCGGTCTTGGAGGCTCTTAAATAACAATTGTGTTCTTGTTTATGTTATGTGCTTCTGGAAAAAATTATATAATCTGTCAAACCGTTGTATTTTTAAAACCTTAAATATTGAACTTGGCTTTGGCATTAAAAATCCGCTGGACTCTACTAACCTTCCCAGTGCTGGAGGACCTACAGCAGGGGTTGCCTGATCCAGCCTGATCCGGAACCTCAGCTAGTGCACATTTGTGCTCTGTTCCACCTCTGGGGCTCAGTTGTAGGAAAAATGAGTATCAGCTGAGGGTCTACATGGACTGCACTGGAAAAAGCTGACCTAGAGCTTTGGTTGTAAGTCCAGCTGGACACAAAATTAGACCTAAGAGTGAATGTGTCTCTGGGGATTTGGCAGCATGCAATCACCATACAGTCTAGTGATAAAATAAACTAATCCTGGCTTACAGTAACTTCCATGCCTAAATTTGCACACCCTATACCACCACACACTACCTGCCCTACAATAACATGAGAAGGAACCTATATGGCATTATATGCATATAAACATGAGGCCATCTGCTTGTAGAAGTGAATCAGTTTATCCTCAATACAGGTAAGGTGAGCAAAGAGATGCTTACAATGGGTGTTTCAGCCCCCCCATTGTAGAGCTTCTGGTGCTACTGGCGCAATAAAAGAGTGCGGACGAGACTGAACATACCAAATTAGAGCACATACTATTAGATGTAAATGTAATAAATTCATGAACTGTCTACAGCCAAGCTCAGTGCCGTAAAAGCCACACAAGAGTCAACAAATTAACACGCGTTCCTTATACCACCCGTATTCGCACATGCCCCGCCCACCTGCGCCACGATTGGCCAATCCGCCTTGTCACATGGCGTTCGAAGGCTGTTGTCCGCCTGAGTTCGAAACACCGGCCAATCAGGGCGCAGGAGTTCAGCTCATTAGCCAATCGCTGCGCAGGGAGGTGGGTCTGGACGGAAACCGGGTGGGAATAAAAACAACCACAAGCGTGTGTTTGGCAGGCTACTTTCAACAACTTTTCACATGACCCTCCGACGTGTGTGAGAGCAGAATGCAGCATCATCCTCAAATTATCACGAGCAGCATGCAATGGAGAACAAATATAAATATATTAAAGGGGTTTTTTTTAAACAAACAAAAAAAAAACAAGACACTTACCTGCAGGTGCCCCTGGTACATATTGAGCTGATTCAGGTCCCTCAGAATAAAGGATGCCAGTCAGAGAGCTGCACGCCAGGGACAGAGGCGTTTGACGCTCATTCGTGCAAAAAGTGTCCAAAAAGTAAAGGAGGGTAAGTTGAAGAGAGAAAGAGTCAAAGCGTGATAAGTGTCTCTCTGACTCGCCTGGTCTCTCCTCTAAGCTCCGGGAGAGCCTCATTCACAGTCTGGAGAACAAAGTAGTCTCGGTTGGGCTCTGGGAGCAGGGTCTCTCTCTCCGTGCCATTAAACCCAGCCGGCGCCCCGGTTCACGCCTCCGCTGCGTGTCGGACCCCTCCTGCTGTCTCTGGAGTTGCTGTGGTTCTCCGGAGCTCATTCCTCCTCCTTTATCAGCCCGTCTCTCTCTCCACCTGTACTGTGACCGGCCACGCCCCTCCAACTGCGATTGGCTGGTAGCACCGCCATGAAACTGGTGAATATAGATTTTTGCTGGCCCACCAAATAGACTGAGCTTATTATTCCACACACACAATAATAATAATAACAATAACAACAACAACAACAATATTAATAATGTTATTTTTATTGTAGTTGTTGATTGTGTTATTATTATTGGTATTTTTGTTGTTGTTGTTGTTGTTCTTCTTATTATTATTCTTCTTCTTCTTCTTCTTCTTCTTCTTCTTCTTATTTATTATTATTATAATAATAACTTCACACATTAATAATAGATGATTTTCTGTAGTATGTTAAAATTCTTTGATCTTACAAAAGATCATCTCAGACTCTGTTACATTGACCTTTCCTTTTGTTAGTTTTGCTTTTTTTTAAAAATCTGTCTCTGTGCTGTTACTGGACTTCGTCTTGATTTGATCAAATCATGCACAAGTCTTCTTTCCATCACATTTTCTGCTCCAGGACTGACTGCTGTCTCCTGTTCATCCATATGCATGATCTCTTAGCCAATCCCAGCAAAGGGGGCGTGGTTTTGGGTGGAATACGGGTGGGAAAAGAAAACAACGCCCGTTCTACCGCCCTCTTCCCTCCTGTTTGCCTCTTCCACTCACGTGGAAGGTGTTCACATTGAAATATCACTGAGGCGTTGACATGCACCCTGAGGCAAAGTGGAGTTCAACTGCATGACGTCTTTCTGTAGCTCTAATCTAAAATAGCACACATTGGACTACAAACATTGGTCTTTGTTGTTTTGGTGCTTAACACCTCAGATGAACAGAGAACTTTCATTTGCAATTTTATTGCATAACAGGTTCCAGTCAGCCAGTTACTCTCAGTGTGCCAGCTGTGCCTGCAGGACTAACCAAAGGGTCTTTGACAGGGCTTCACAGCAGGCCGACCGGACAGCAGACTGAGGAGCTCTGCTCTTCATCTCACCATGGAAAATGTTAAAGTAGAAGAAAATTTAAATGGACCTCTGTAAGGCGAATGAGGAGCAATTACATTTTTTCAGTTACTTGCACCTAGTTATAATTTTATTGGATGTGTACATTCTGTAGTATAAAATGATTTTTTCAAAAGATATGTGTATTTGTTATGGAGCAGCTGGTGGTCTGGTGGTCAAGGATCTGCCCCTGCAATCGGAAAACAGTGAGTTCAAATCCGAGGATTTGTCAGTGGCACCACTGGGGTACCCTGGAGCAAGGTATCGTCCTCACACACCTCTTGGGTGCATGGGTTAAATACAGAGAACAAGTTTGTACTGTTCGCACTGTAGCATGTTCTGCTGTAGTGTGTTAATGGATGACAAATGGACACTTTACACACTTCTGTTTATAAACTGTAAAAATGCTGACAGTGCTGAAAAGAACAAGGCAGCATGAGGCACTAAAATCGTTGAGTCTGAATCTCAACACCTGCTTTTGTAGCCAACCTTACTACTACTGACAATACAGCCATTTTAAAAGGAGAAATATACCTTGTGTTGAAGTTAGCATTGGGCAGACAGTCCTGTACAGAATATCTTCCAGTTTAGTCATGTTACATGTAACATGTACCACTGCAAAGGTAAAAACAGTAGCATCAGGAGTCTTGCTCAGGGGCAACTATTGGTATAGTATAGTGGTCTAGACTGAGAATCAGTTCACCTTACATACACACACTGCTGAAGCCCTGCTACCCCCCACCCAGCTGACTGGGGTTTGATTCCTCACTCTGAGAGACCTTCGTTAGCTCTGTTACACTGTTAGACTGGAAGTCATTCAGATTGTCTGCCAAATTTTCTGCATGTAATGTAGGCTTCCCCTTTAAAACACTGTGGTGTTTTCTGATGGCTTTGCTTTGGGTTAGGAAACAATCTAGGTTGGTTAAATGTAGTCACATGTGAACACACCATCACACAGTGCGTACAATGTGAAATTCTTTCTCTGCATTTAACCCCTTCACCAACTGCCCTTGTGGGCTGCCACCAACTGGGGTGCACCCAAAGAGCAGGGTGGGGGATGGTCCCTTGCTAAAGGGTACCACACTGGTGCCACTAGCAGTCCTGGGATTCAAACTCATGACCTTCTGATTGAAGGGGCTACTCCCTAACCACCAGGCCACCAGCTGCCCTAAGGACGACTACAAGAGGAGCTGTTGTTCTAATGCATTCAGGTTCCTTGATGATTTTGAGTTTTCCTACCACTTCCTTTTTTTCACAGTGCTATTTGTGAGGAAAGGAGCCTCTGCTGTCCTCAGTTCCATTTTAGTCCACATTTAATTCCGTTTTTTTTTTTTCTGGGTTTAATTTTATTCTGTTCTTTGGGTTCATCTCCTGCCCTGCTTTGCCGTCGCTCACCTTCAAGCTTTCGTGTGTTATTTTATACTAAAAGGATCCAGGAAAGAGAGGAACAGCATGTGACAGACTTCAGTTCTCATGCTGACAAATGGATGTACTAGAAGTTCCGCTGTAGTTCTAAAGGAACCGAGAAGTTTTCATTTCCTTTGGCCCTGCTATTTAATTGGATTAAATGCCAGGCTCCCCAAGACTGTGTTGTTTCTGTAGTATTCTGTAGAACACATTCTTCTAGCCCTGCTCATTCCATGGTAAATGTTTGTCTGTTATATAAAATGTAAGAATTCACAATTCATCAAAGACAGTATTGTGTTTTAAGAGTCGAAGAATACTGTAATTTGACACTACAATATTGTTTAATGGTTGGTCATCCTTCAACTTTGTTTAAAAAAAGAAGGTATATCCCTAAGGGCAGAGCAGCTTAGTTATAAATAATCCATCTGAAAAACTGGATATTATGATGTTGACAGTAGTCAGATAACCCGCGGAATCTCTTCAGTGTGCAAACTCCTGGAAAGAGCAGAACGACTCTGTAAGATTAGTGGTGTAATCCCTCTGAAATATGCCTCTGTCTCTTTCACTCTCAGTCTCAGACTCCAGTGATTAGGCAATTAAAAAATTTATAAATGAGGTTAAAAATAGACAACTGGTCTGATTCTGAAGATCCAAGTCTAACAATGCTCTGAGAGTGATAAATGGCTTCAATTAAAAATGCATAAGTGCTCTATTTATAGATAGTACATCATATGGTTTTACATCTTCGCTAAAAGGAGTAGACTAATGTACAATAATTACTGTATGCTGGTGCTGTCAGGCACTGACAGACATGGTAAAAGCATTAATTTGTTAGTACTTTTGACAGGGGATTGCATATCTGGCACAAGCTATTTGGACTCAGCTGTTTCCATGCGAGTGCAGGTCGGAGGCTGTCTCTGAGGTATTATTGTTTTCTGTCAACACAATCCCATCATTGTGTGGTGCAGGAAGCCCAGCCAGTGTTTGCTGTCTGCATTTCTGTGGCCTGCTGGCTGGCTATTAGAAAACATGATGTTAGTGGCAGATCCCTAGTGCATGGCGGGGCGTCGTGAATGCTTTTCGCATCGCAGAGTGAAGAGCTTCCAATGCTGGATGGGAAAACTGACTCTGCAGGATGACAAACAAACTTGGAGCACGAGTAGATGGATGGGGTGCCTGCATTCACAACAGACATCACAGCAAATTCAGTTCGCAAAGGAAAGTTTGCTTGGCTGGAAACACAACAGGTTCGCAAGCTTAGTCCAGCCTGTTTTCAGACATTGTTCATGAATTCAACTGCAGGGGGTCCTCGAGTTACGACCCAAATACGTTCCTTCGACAGTGATGTAACTTTCGGTGTTAGTCGAAGCATTATAAAACCAAAATGTTGTATGTTGTAACCCGAAGACCCCCTGCGCTGATGATTGCATAATTTTTTTTATCATTCTGTCATTTGTTAGATATAAGAATTACCACTTAAACCTATCATGACTGATACACTGTTACCCCTGCACCCTACATACTATAGGACAAGCAGTCAGTCTCTGCTTTATGTCATTTTTGTTATGGTTCTTCTGAACCAGACCATCCCTAAATTCTGGTGGCAGTTTTGCATTTGTTTGCTGTCCTTAAATTGCTTTCGACTTGCCTGTAACAATGTGTTTCTGTCACTTTGTGTTCCTTCGACTGCAGCAGTGGGCATCTTGCATTGATTTATTCATGCCATGAACCCTTATTAATTATAATACCTGAAGTGTTGCACAGCTCCACGTCTACAATACCGATGTCCTGTTGTTAGTGCCGATAGATGCTGACAGGTAAAGTAAAGCGTACAGATTAAATCATTATTCCCAACAGTGAAGAGAATGGAGTGCTGTTTGTGAAGGATTAATGCAGGAAAAACATGCTGCTGTAAGATATTCGACGACATTTGTATTTGGCGCACTAGGGAACTGAGTGTTTTGCACCATTAACAAAGCATACCCAGGAAATCCCATCATTTGATTCGCTAGAAAAATAAATAACTTTGAAACGCACACGGCTGCTGTCTAACTCTTTTATCTCTAAAATGGTAAATCCGTAGGAGGAGGAAATAAAAATTCTTAATGGTAATATATGATAATGTCATTTTTTAATGAGATTTCTTTTCTCAGTACTCCCCAGGCAAGATTCTATATAGAAGTCTCTGCAAAATGCCATAATTGTAAAGTAGACCCAGTTTTACTATTAAAAAAGGAATGTTTTATCGGCTGGCTAACTTTGGTTGAAGAAATCTAACTTGAGTGAAGGTGACTGTTCTGTCATACGTGAACAGCATGAAATTCTTCCTCTGTGTTTAACCCATTCACCAGTGAAGCAGCGGGCAGCCAGGAACACAGTGGCCGGGGAGCAGAGTGTGTTAACAGCATCTTGCTTAAGGGAACTTAAGAGGTGCTTGTGGGTGGAGGTAGCTCAGTGGGTAGGATACTTGCTTCTGGACCAAGTGGTCATGGGTTCGAATCCTACCTTCAGCACACCACCACTGGGTCAAGCTGAGCAAAACCCTTAACCCCAAGTTGCTCTAGGGAGACTGCCCCCTGTAGGTAGGGAATAAAAGCGACTTTTTTTTTTTTTATAAAAGTGTCTGATAAATGCCGTAAATGTGCTTATCAGTCTAGGGATTTGAACCCATGATCTCCACCAGCTGCCCTAAAAACATACTTTTGTAAGGAGGAGTTCAAAATCCTAATGAGAAACAAAAAAACAAATAACTAGCCAGTTTGAAATACACAGCCGCTGTCATGGCAAAACCCTTGTGGTTAAGGAGTTGACCCTGCAATCAAAAGGTTGTGGGTTTGAATCCCAGGACTGCGAGTGTCATCACTAAGGTTGAGCAAGGTACTGTCCCCAGACACTGCTCCACCATCGCCTCTCTTTGGTGCCGCCCCCTTCTTCACTTGGTAAATGGGTTAAATGCAGAGAAAGAATTTCACACTGTGTGCTGTGGTGTGTTCACACGTGACTATAAGAGGCCACTTTATTTTATAGCAGAAAGGAAATCCATTCTTAATGTGTATGTGATTTAATGAAATGAGATATTTCTCTTTTTGGGCCATTTAAAAAAGTTTTAAAGGGAAAATGCTGATGTGACACTTACTCCAAATTCCACTGGAGCACCTCCAGAAGTGTTGCTGTAGGTCTTGTTCTGTTTTCGTCCTCAGTGTTAATGGATGGTGCCAGCACTTCTAGAATTCACACTCTTCATTGTCTTCACTACATCTGAGCTCATGTCTGCTGAGGGAGAGAGCAACCTCTTTAAATATTAACACATCCACTGGCTAAACCCACCTCATTATCAAAATGTTTACAGCACCTGCTGTGCATAATGAACATTTTTCAAAAATTCATTCGGATAAAGGAAGTGTGGCGTTATAATGCTATTCTTTATAAATGTCTTTAGCATATCATGGAAGAAAATGACTATTTTTTTTAAAAAAGCAGACTGAACAAGCTCTAATTTTCAGAGTAGTTGTAGCACATTGTAAAAGTCGACATTTGTACAGAAAATATTCAACAGTATGTGTTTTAAATGTTTTCTGTTGTGCTTATTTTTGCTGTTTGCATTCGAACCTTTCTCAAGCAGCAGCGTACACAGTTCAGTCAATGGAGGAAATGTAAGTCTGATGAATGAGCCTGTTTTGATAGTAGAGAGGATATTGATTTCTTAAATAAGCATGGGGCCAGTTGTCCCTGGTCAAAATTTATGTAACTAAGCTAAAAGAAGATGAGTGCACGTCAGGCTATCTATCACTGTAATGAGCCCTGCTTGTCTCTCAGAACAAACTTTGAGAAGTAATTTCGTTCACCAGTGATGCTGTAAATTTAAACTGCCTATGACAAGTACAACGGGTCTGTTGTTCCAGCTTGTTACTGTTTTGCTGCACGTCCGTATCAAGTATCAGTTCTCAGAACGGTCTACAATGGTTTTAGTTCATTAGCCAAATGAGTCCTCTGGAGACAGTAAGACGTTTTAATTTCATTTAGACAATTATACTGAGCCATTTTCTCTTGAAACCCAACCTAAAGCAAAAACATGCACTGCATACACCCCCCCCCACCCCCTTCTGTAACACTAGCACTTTCAGCATAGTGAAATCTATACCAGTGTACTGTGATCGCATGTAGCCAATGTCCAGCAGTTCAGTTTACAGTTTACCAAGAATACTTAAAACACTGGAACTGCAGAAGTGGTTATCAGCAGCCTTGCTCAGTCTCAAAGATGTCTGAGAGGAGATGAATGGGATAAGGTTGCGATGCCTATTAACGAGGAAGGAGGACAGAGAGAGTGAGACAAGAGGAAAAGATGGAGAGAAAGGGTGTTAGAGAGACTCCATGCATAGTGCACACCACTCCCAGAGGAGCTGATGCTACATGATGAACCTCTTTCAGTCTGCCTCCAGGGATCCAATCACAGTGGAGGCTGTCACTCACAAACACTCTGCCCACCTCCCTACCAGCACACTGACAGAGTCATAATTACCTGTGTCTACTTACAGTCCTTTCCCGCACACATAAACACATGCTGTTCAGTCCTTCAGCATGCTGCATGCACATGAATAAGTTAAAGGCCTCATATCCTACATTCTTCTGGTAATTGGAAGACATTTTAGAGGCTGACAAAAGCCAATATGTTTTGGTTCCCAAGTGGCACAACTGTCCAAATGTTGGCCCTATCATCAAGAGATTGCGAGCTTGATCCCCAGTAATGCCAAGGCCATCCGTGGCTGGGAATCCAATTGGCTTTCCTCTTTGGGTGGGATGTTTCTCCCTCTCCCTCCATCATTCTGTGTGGGGCTATTCAATACGGATGTCTGATGTGGTAGAATTGGCGATAGGTGGTGTTTTCCTCCTGGTGCACTGAGCTGTCTAATCACATTCTTTGCTCAGAGAAAGCATGTGTTCGCTCCCACTCTCCTAGAGTTGATAGGGGTCTTCAGGGGAGTCCTAGATAGTAGGTGGAAGCGGACGTGACTACACTGTGGAGAAAATTGTCTTTTCAAAGATGTGATGTGACTCATATTATGAAATGACCCCTGTTTTAATTGGCTGTCCTACTGTGTGTCATTAAAAATTAATTTTAAAAATACTCATAACTTCAGTGTCAAGGCAGGGTCAAACTAAACTGCTGCAGACTTTGTTGTTTGTGTCATCACTAAAACAATTAATTTAAAACAAGCTCTGCAGTTTTCTGTCCATTGCCCACAATGACAGTGAGAGAATTATACATGTACACTACATACTTTAAAATACCACAGGAAATTGTTTTTCCTGTGAATTTAAAGATAAGTGAGGAGATTGAAGAGATTGACGCTACATAAAATGCCTACAAAAATTAAAGCGACAACAAAGTCTAATTGCACATGGACTAGTCATGAGGTAAAAGGTCATAAAACACATTTCCATGTTCTGTTGTTTAATCAGAACATGCATTCTGTAATACCAGCAAAACCTCAGAGCTGTTTCAGCATCCATCAACATATTTCTCATTTCTGTAATTCTGTGTTGTGCTGAGCTTTGTCTAAAGCAAATGTATTTTTTGGTAGTGAGATATTTGACCATTTACCAATGAGGATGTTATCAGCGCACTAATAAAATCTCATTATTCCCAAACCTGGCTGTTCTTTTGAGACACTGGCAGTTCAACAGGTGCGGTAAACCATACTTGTGTAATGCAGTGTCATCAAGCACCATGGTCATGTAATGATTATATAATTGTTTTGATACCATCATCACCTGAGGGTGTCTTCTTGGGCGCTTATTATATTTTTCCCCTCTCTTCACTCTTTCTTACTCCATTCCATTAAAATAAGGAGAGATAAAATAAAAGCTGGAGGGAACGGGGAGTGCTGGATGTGAGGGATTTAGTGTCCATGATCTCATTTTCCTGTATATTTTTATGATCCATCTTGGTCATAAATGTTCTGAGCAGAGTAAGAAGCACAATTCACCGTGTGAAAGCCTGGAAATAAGTCAATGTGAGGAATGCAACAATGCTAATGAACTTTGAAATGAAAGTGAGCGTCAAGGGCTATCAATTATAATAACCACCAGCCCCCCTCCTCACCCCTTTCAATCTGTTCTATCATCATCCCACTTTTCAGTCATGTTGGAGATCATTAGGCAACGCTCATAAATATAAGCGTGGGTCAGATGTCTCATCAAACCATTGAGCTCCACTCTGCTTCAGTGCACTCTTACACTTTGCTTAAACGATGGCAAAGGCATCTGTCACTGCATTTGTTCTTGTTTGTACGGCATTAAAAAAGTAGTGCAATGATTTGACTTGATTCAATTGTGTGCATAAATTTCACACAAAATTGATATCTGTGTGGAGGTCTGTGGAAAAAATTATATTGTCATAAAAGAGATTTCGTGTTTTAACTTTGCTTCCCCCTAGTTTCATTAGCATGATTATATCTGAGTGATTGTTTAACTGATACTTTGTAGAAAGGCTAATGTTTTTACTGCATAGTCTTTTACTTTTAACATTTGCATTACTATATATTTTCTTATACATTTTTCTTCAAAGGAAGAAAAAGGAAGACTACCAGATTACACAAAACCAGTTTAAAGGACGGTAGAATTGGTAGAAAAGTTTTCAAGAACAGCACAGGCACCATTAGTTATTTGAAAGATCTCATTGAATAAGCTGAAGTAGTTGAAGTGAGTGATCACTTCGGCCATCAGTGAAAAATGATTAGCTTTCAACTGGGCCAAAAACCAAAAGTGAGAGTGAGTCAAGCGATGAAAGACTGAGCAAAGTGGACGAATAAAATAATGCATGATGGAGTTTATATGCGACAATAATCATGTTCACCTTCTAAACTGTGTTGGACAACCTCATGATAAAACACTGGAATTATGTGGATTCTTTAAACAGTTTTCTCAGTTTTGGGTTTTTAAAGGTATTCAAATTTAAATTGTCTTGAGATATTTTGAAAAATTCTGAAGTACCATGTTTGTGGAAATTCTTTTTTAAAGAAACACAAAAAGGCACCAAAATGCTAAACTGTGAACCTGTGGGAAAGGATTCTACCCATCTCCCACTTTACTGTACTTACATACTATGGAACAAATTCAATGTACTTTTTCAAGGCACCAAGGCCACTGGTTGAAATATACTAGAGCCATGCATGTCATTTCTTATAAGTACATCCTTGTGCAGCACTCTTTAAAATAAGCATCACTGCAAAGTCAAGAATCGTGTTCTTGAAGGTTGTTTCGCAAGTTGTTTTACACAGTGTCCTTCCTGCCGGCCTCCTCGTAGCATTTCTAGAGCGCCTGTAGGAAATCAGTGCTTCATTCAGATTAGCATGCAGTCGTCTGGTTTCCAAGCAGACACACAATCCTGCACACCCTCCTGTGATTGTAAGCTAAATTTGGATGAGTGAAAAGTCATGATTAGTACAGAGAAACAAGCATGCGGAGCCGTGATTAATTATGGGTACAGCCAGTTGTATTTTCACAAAGGGGAGTGAGGAAACTCTTTTAGACTATCTGACGCAGCGCAATAACAGAATGAATGTATTGCTTTCGTCCTGAGAATAGACATTTTAAAAAGGGCAAAGAGAATGCTGTATATACTAGGCCTAATCTACATGATAAATTAACGCCAACACGACATGTTTTATTACTGCCTTTGTTGAACACATGCCCAGTGCTGAAGTGTAAGGAACCTGAGAGGAAGTGATTATGGAGGTTGTATTACACACAGCAATTACAAATCACATGAAATAATACAAGACAAAGCACCCTGCTAGTTTATAAAATTAGAATGGAAGTGTCTTGGTGGTGCCAATCAGAGGTTAATTGTCTAAAATTTGCAGAACAAGCCACTCCGCGTGAGACTAGAGATTGGCCGCTAATTCGGGCCTGTAGGGGACGAGCAGGTTTAAGTGGAAGCTTTGGATGATTTGTTACCGATTGTCTGTCGCTGTTTATTTGCCTTAAATCAGCAGTTACTTGGGGAAGTGCATTCTGCAAGGAGCTTTCTTATTGCTGAAGTAGATCTCATTTGTAGAGACCACCTGCAAAGCTGGACAGAGGAAAACGCCAAAAATGTAGCAACTGTCTGGATTTGCCTTCAGAGAATAGAGAAGAGATAGAGCAGGTTCTTTTGATTTCTAAAGCATTAGATCAATGCCATGCTTTCATGAGCACCATCCCTTCCTCTCCCATCTGTTAGTGTGATTAAGATAATCCTTAAAAAGTCATTAGGAAAAAAAAACTCTCCCGAAGGGAAATGACATGGAGCTCTTTAGTGTTCTTGACTTTTTTTTAAAACAACAACAAACAGCTTCAACTAAAATGTTTAAGTGTGAGAACAAAACTATTTTGTAGCACCCGTCTTATTCTCTTACAATAAAGATGCCAGTAAGGATTTATTAGAGTAATGAAATAGAAGAACCGCACAACAAATAAACATAACGGTGCCTGAAAGTTTGTTGCATGATGACAAGGATAAACCCGTTTAGGGTCCATAAACAACAGGCAGTGGTTCTTGCTGTGTTAATGTGAGGAACCTTTTTAAAGTTTGAAGAACCTTGCACTTGTAAAGAACTTTACTTTATGTGTAGGTTCCTTATACCTGTAAAAGGATTTTCACATTATCAACCAAATTGGTATAAAACCATTACCTTGAGGTACTTTTACACTTTAAATGCTGTTCACTCATTTCTAAACATGGTTCTTTAGGGAGTCACTCAGAGAACACAGGGCACTATTTTAAGTTCTCTAATGAAATATTTCAATGGATGATCCTATTTTATATTGATTTTTCTTTGTTCTTATATCGTTACTTTTGATCCTACGGATCCTGTTAAACTGTATTTCTCGCTACCGCTGCTGTTTCTAAGGAATTTCCCCATTGTGGGATTAATAAAGTCAATCTAATCTAATCTAATCTAATCTAAAGAACCAGATAGGAGTGAGTGTGAAGAATCTTTTTAAAGTTTAAAGTTTCTCTGTGTAATGTAATGGCTATATATCATTAAAATAAAACATGTCTAAACAAAGAACCATTTAGGAACCTTTATTGTGCACTATCCTATTCCCTAAGCATGTTGATCCTCTCTAAACTTTTGAGTTGTTTTGATTTGACAAGTAATTTTGTTTTGTCTCTGAAGAGCAAACAGCAGGTCTTTGTAAGGTTGCAGATGATGGGTTGCATCATCAGTGTCACCTCTGTCTCCAGCAGCTGGTTCATGCCTTGTCAGATTAACACAAAGCGCTGTACTAACTATTGCTGGACATCTGGATGCCATCCACACGAATTAAGAACACAGTTCGCCTGAGGGGTGTTAATCCGTCAGACCTAATCTGGACACACCAGCACTGCAGGCCCCTCAGACTCCAGATTTGCTGTTATACAGTCACGTTATAGGCCTGGGGGAGGATAGAATGTTCTCATTAGAACCAAAAGCTGTGTGGTGATAGTTAATTAGACCTTTACTCCCATCTGACATACTGACTTGCACCACCGTCAGTGACAGTCAGATGCCCTTTCAAAATAGTTATTTCCTGACTTAGTACATCCATTTTTACCAGTGCATGTATTTAATGAAATGTAAGCATATGTGAAATGTAGCACAGTGCATGGACCATCTGAGCAATGTAAAGGTATTTCTCTAATGAGCAATGATTTATTTATTCAAAATGCACAAGAAAAAATACACAATACCAAACACAATTTTTTTCTGTACTTATTTGTATTTACATTTAGTAGCAAAATGGTTTTGGACAATTTTCATGCACTGTAACAAAGTCATTTAACTAAAACACTCTATGGGCAAAAGTATTGGGACACTTGCCATTACACCAACAGGAAATTTAATGACACAGCATTCAAATATATAGACTTTAATATGGAGTCGGTCCCGTTTTGCAGCTATAACAGCTTCCACTCTTGGAATATTTCCACAAGATTTTTGGGAATTTGTGCCCATTCATTCTGTAGAGCATTTATGAGGTCTGACACTGATGTTAGACGAGAAACTCAGTTCCAGTTCATCTCAAAGGTGTTGAATGGTGTTAAGATTAGGGCTCTGTGTGGCCAGTCAAGTTCTTCCTCACTGAACTCATCAACCATGTCTTTATGGAGCTGGCTTTGTGCACTGGGACAGTCATGCTGGAATATAAAAGGTTCTTCCCAAACTGTCTCCACAAAGTTGAAAGCATGGAGTTGTCTAAAATGCCTTGTCATGCTGAAGCATGGAGATTGCCCTTATTTACTTGGTAGATGTTTGGTTTTACAACAAACAAATGCTTATTGAAAGCACAGATTTAAAGTAGTGTGAGAAAAGATAACATTTAAACAGAAACAGACACAGTAAGCTCAGAAGAAGTACTGAAGTTATAAGGCTTTTCAGGCTGTAGTTTATCATGTATGGTTTGAGGAATGAATGCAAAGTTGTAAAAAGGAGGGAAAAAACAAGGGATGGCCTCTTTTTCAGAATACTGTATGATTCATCCATTTCATAAAGGATAGATATATTCATCTAAAATTTCAGCAGATTTTTAGTAGGGTGAAACTAACGATTTTTTGGGTAAAATGAGACACTAACCTTAATATTTGAACAGCAACGTTCTCTGTAAAGTAGTCCAGGGATTTCAGACTGAGTGCAGGCTGCAACTACTGCAAACGGACTGTGGTTTAAGGAGTGAATCGAAACTGAAGGCATAGAAGAGGACTGTGTGCCACTTCTTGTATCATATTACGTAAGATACACAAGCATCGGTCTACTTTTTTATGAGGATGTACTGAATGTTGCGCAATCAGATGCCTCCATTCATGTAAATGGGAAGGAGAAACTTTCTAAAGTAGTTGTGTGCAATAAAGATAAAAGACAAAAGCAAACTCTGTCTTTGTCAGTAACTCTGCAAGAAAAAGCTGAAAATCCTTTTAGACTCGCATGAATAGTTAACGTGCTTCACATGTAATGCAGAGTTGCTGTTCCACTGAGTGCTTTCAATGAAGCCACCATTCATCTGTATCTGCATTGTAAAGCACTGATGTAAATGTGCATCAATATTCCTACAGTAATATTCTGTATCCACTAAACAGCAGTCCAACGTAGAACTGCTGATGGAAAATATAAGTCCAGCATCTCATTAAACAACTTAAAATGAGGGCTTTTGCAATAATGAGCAGTTATTTGTAAAGGATATTGGGTAAGTTGTCAGAGCTTTCAAGCTTTCCTTACACTTGTATTAGTTTTGGTTAATAGTTGTGGTTATTATACTTTAGTTTTATCATCTATAGTTCATTTCATTTTAATGAATTCTACATGTTGTGGTGTTTTGTGTTTCAACAAATATAATTAGTAGATATTTGGATAATGCCATCTAAGTGCTGTGAAAACTGCAAATGCAATGTGGGATGTTTTTCACATGTTTAAATAACCTTTACTGCCTTTAATGGGAGATTCAGCACAGAGTCTGTACAATTACAGTAATAGGTAGGCAGTAAATAGTATAAACAGCAACAATATTGTGGTTTAGTAACAATACAGAAACAAGCTGTAAAGCAAAATAATTGTAATGCATTGTAATGTTCAGTGCCGCAATATTTTAAAGGAATGTTTTAGTTTCTCTAAGCCCACTCAGTACTTTCACTGAAATCTACTGAATGAAGTGTTTTAAGTGGTTATATTAGTTAGAAAATGGACTTTAACAAATCTGCACAGGATGGTGAATCTACACACCATCAAGTTCAGTAAGGTGCTCCATGTGTGAGCATGTCTGTGAAGGTCTTTAGTAAATATGCAAAATGGCTCAACAAATGTATCTAAAACATAAAACATTTAAAGAGTCCATATTTATACTTCTTCCATTCAGTTGTCTTGGTGGTATTTTACTTCAACTGTGCCTTACTAGAAAGGTAGACCAGACAAAAACATGCCTTACAAGTTTAAAGTGAATGGGCAGAGCTAAACTGCTGCAGGCTGAATAGGTGCATATATTATGTTGGCTCTTGTGACATCACATTAACATTTAATTCATTACGGGCTGTTTTTTTTTTTTTGGAGCTTAGTTAATATATATGGACTGTATGAACTGGAGACCTGGTTTCCATGACATGAGCCCATTAATAATCTGGTTGAAATGCTTTTTTTTCCTTTAGATGTCATTAAGCTAATCCTGATTTATTGTAGTTCACCACTGCATACTGTTCATAAATAAAAACTCCACAATCAGCTAAGTACAGTGTATAACATGACTTCCGATAAGTCAATGGAAAGCCAGTGGAAAGGTTGTGATACGTTTTCTGTTCTTTTACGAAGAACAAGAAAAATGTCAAAACCACTACATGTGGTGACAGATGGAGCAATACAGATGTGGCAGGTAGAGATTAGATTGAAAGCCACAGGAGAAATCCTGTATTACTAAATATGTATTGCTTTTTGAATTGATTTGATTGAGGAATGAATATTCTCATCCTGCAAGTTAGGTTACTTGGACTCGCCACATTGCAATAAATTAACCTGTGAATTTACACTGTCTGAGCCTCTCGCATTATTCACAGCTTGTTGAGCTCTGTACTTATCTTGAGGATAGTCCCACTTCTCTCTCTACACTTCAGTCACTCAGGAAGGTAATTGGAATTAGTTGATCCCTTATTACACAATTTGAAAATCTGAGTGGACGTGCGTGCTTTAAGTGCCAAGAATGTTTGGCTGTATATCTGCGACTCTTTGAGCAAGGTGACCTCTCTCAGCTTTTGGATGAGATTTGTGATGGGAATCAGAAGGGAGTTGTATTGTAACAGACAGAGATGGGAGGGTTAAGTTGATTATGTTTTGATCCTCTTTGCATGATTTGATAATTAGAGTCTGTGCCCCTGTTTGATGGTCTTTGAATGATTTCTGGAGCTGCTCTAAAGAAACAATAATTTACTTTCCAGAGGGATTTTGTAACTAAAAGAGCCACATAGAATTGTCTGATATGTCACTGCTTATGTGGATGTTTGTGTGGTAGATAAAAAAACTACTGTCAGTGATTTTCTATGGCGATTCTGTAGCAGTGATACAGTGTAGGTAGATTTCTTGGGCGGATCCTCAACTTAGAAGAAAATATAGTCCAGAACTAGGCTTAATCTTTGAACCCTAAAAGTTTTTTTCTATGAATGAAAGGTCTCAAGCTGAAATGATACTAAAAGAAAATTCCAATATTTTTTAACCTCATTTTCTGCACCTGTAGGATACAGTTAATGACCATGGGCAATCATTTTGAATCATTTCCTTGCAGAAGAGCAGAAACCCTGTTGTATCTCACTGATGGCAAAATTCAGTACAGTCCAACTGTTGAATAGTTTTCATTTGTTGTACAGAAGGAATATCCATTGAATCATTCACTCATTTTTTGCTTAATCCCTAGGGTAAACTATCAACCGTAATTAATGACTATATGCTATAGATCGATCAAAGTGAGACTGGATAAAAAAGAAAAAGAAAAAAGAAAAAGGAAACAGTATTCCCGTTGGTATTATTTTCAAGGTGGCATGAAGTATCAATATGAATCGAAACAAGGATTTTGTAGTTTTACTGTACTATTACAGAAGTTTTGTTGCCCTCATTTGACCTCAACAGACAGTTTTGGCTGCAGTGGCTCGTAAGATAAAAATCAGACTGAGTGTCAAGCAAACTGGCATTTCCAAGTTTAACTGCAGACCAACTCATATTAAAGACCTCTGTGGGGCTACAAAGCAATTAGTGCAGACATATGCCTGCTGACGCAGGACCGAATCAGAAAAGGAAAATGACTGCGACCGAGGTTAGCTCTGTTAATGGTTTTCTTATTCGCTGTGACAGTTCGTAAAAAGCAACACAGACGGGGATAGAAATATACTCATTTTCCAGCTGAGGATTATTGCTTATTTGTCTCTGCTTGGCCTGCTTCATATTAGCACAGTGAGAAGCAGCAATTTCAATCAGACACTAAAGACGGGAGGAAAATACGCAGTTCTTTCAGTGTGAAGCAGGACCGAACAGCTATGCTGGGCTGCCTAACAGTTAGACAAGACGGAAATACCAGATTCTGCCAGATTTTCAATATAAGTACGCATTCATATATTGGCTTCGTCAATCTATGTATGTATTACTTTGAGATTAAAAGCAAATGAACTAGGGTAGCCAAGTGCATACCGGTTTCATACTTAATAATTTGTCAAAAATTCCAGAGGAATGGGCCAGTAGAAATGGCGTAATTTTTTCCTCCCCTCTTCTAGAAAGTTATTTTCCTAGAGACACAGGATTTTATACATCGACAAGTCACTTCATTAGGTACCACCTACCTTAAATAGAAACTCAGGGTCCACTTTTTCAGTTCCTCTTGCCACATAGATGGACTCTGCAGTTAACAGTTACAGACTGTAGTACATCTGTTACTCCACATCATTTGTTAACCCCTTAACCCTGTAATCAGTGGTCAGGACTCCCACTGGTATCATTTTGGTACAGCACAGCAGTGAGACTGAGAAAGTAATGGCATGTTTGTGTGAGTGTGTGTGTATGTGTGTGTGTGTGTGTGTGTGTGTGTGTACAGATGTGTGAATGTGTGTGTGTGTGTGTGTGTGTGTGTGTGTGTGTGTGTGCTGCACTCATGATTCAAACACAGCAGTGCTGCTGAAATAGACCACCACCCAAAAATAGCCCCCAATAATGTCCTGTGTTCAGAAACTGCTGAACTAGATGAATTACACAAGCTGCATTGCATCAGATGAACTCTCATCAACATACAGTATGTCCAACGTAAGTCACATAGGTCTAATAGAGAACATAGGAGGTGAAGGACACACACACACACACACACACACACACACACACACACACACACACACACACACACACACACACACAC
>JBBIGB010000109.1:8521857-8533286 GCA_037577075.1 Alestopetersius hilgendorfi
GTAGGATGAACCCCACCAACTAGGCACAGACCAGAGGAACTGCATGGAGCTACAGAATTATTTCCTGCTTCTGGGTAGCCTTACAAGTTTTAAACCTCTCGCAGTTCAGCACTGTCCTTTGTACCATTTCATGCTATTCATTGGACCTTAACTATTTGAAATTCAATTGAGTAAAGCTTGAAACATTGGGGTGTTCTAAAACTTTTGACCGGTAGTGTAGGTCAGGTATTTGTAGACTGAAGTTCATTGGCCATCATGTACCCAACAGGATGAAAGCTCCCCTCTAATCTACCATTGAAATCTTTTCACAAACCATAACCCTGAAAACATAACACTAGTACTATGTAGTAGAAAGCAATAATTTCCAGATGTCCATCTGTCCACATTTTATGTGTTGTCCAAAACCTTAAGTAGCCTAAGATAAAGTGTTCTTTATTAAAACCAACAAATGACAAAGAAGACATCTCTCCTTGTGCTTTACAGGAAGCAAATATAGCATGAAAAAGGTGTTGTCAGGTGGACAGGAAGACTGAACTTTTGAGGCGAAGCATAATAAAATAATATTCCTGTAGTTCTATTCTCTGGTAAATTCCATTTTCCCTGTTTGCTAGACAAAAACACAGTACTTTCTAGATAAACTCCACAAATTGTTCGCAAACCAGCTTAGAAACATTAAACATAGTGTTGGAGGTAAAGAAGTCAGTTTTTGCAGCATTACTCTCCTCAACCAGAGATTTTAATTTCTTAGGGTGCTATAAAAAATGTATTCCTCCAGCACAGAATCAGAGTTTCAGAGAGCAGAGCAGAATTTCTTGGAAAATTGCTGCCACCCCCTAGGTCAGGGAGAGAACAGCAATCTTGGTAAGGAGTTCTGTGAAAAGATACGGGAGACAATCAAATTGCTCAAAAGGAGAAAAAGACCCTCAGCCCAGATGGCACATGGAGATGGGACTCTTCCACAGACCACCAATGAGACTTTCATAAGCATGATATTAAAAAAAGGTGGCCGCAGGCTGGTTTTTTCTTCTGAATCCATGATTGAAAAGTGGTCATCAAAATTGTGACAATCAGAATCAGCCAGTCGGGCTTTACTCCCCAAACAAATCTGAAGTTTTGGGACATCCTCAGGAGAATCTGTCTACAGAATTGAAAAACTCTATCGAAGAAGTGAAAAACATTATACTTTCTAAAATTTGATGTTTTTCTGATGACAGTACCCAATAGCTTTGCCCTCTGCCATAACATGACTTTCGGATTTTCAAAGATTTGACAAGATTTGCCTAGATTTTAAACCTTTCTTAATAGTTCTGGGAGCATCAGGATAACTCCCACTTTAAAGACCACAGAAGAGACTGCTGGATCACACCCTTACAAAAAGGTGACATCCTGAGTCCTCAGTATAGGTTCCTTAACAATAATGCTGGCTTCTGTGCAGTTTGAATGATGTCTAGGTGGGATCTTTCAGGCCTAGTCTACAATTCTTAAAATCTTCTTGTCTTTGTTTCAACACAATAGCATATTTGTCAACTATGACTGATTAACTAAGTAGGACAGCTTCAAGTCAATTACAGTCAAGTCAAGTCAAGTAGGTTTTTGTTGTCCTTTTCAGCCATATACACACAGAACACAGTGATACAAAACAATGTGACTGCAGGACCAAGGAGCAACACAAGAAAAAAAACCCAGAAACACCACAAGACTACGTAAGTGCAGACAGGACCAAAATACACAATGTGCAAGAACGCAAGAGACATAGAAAGAAAAACATGAACAACAAAACAAGAAGACAGGACAGTGCAGTTGACAAAAGTATCTATCATACAAGCTTGAATGAATCCGGGATTTTGACAGAAACTGAATTCCAGCAGTGGAGTTGTTAAGTGTGCGGTTGTTTAGTGTGCAAAAAGGATAACAACAAATAAATTATATTATAATGTGCAATTAACAGCAGGACAGGGAATGTGCATTGTATAAAAAAGAAAGGCATATTTACAGTGGCAGTTGGAGTGTTCGTTGTTTGTTTAAAGCAGAACAGTTCAGTATGTTATGCATTCAGTTCGGGGAAGGAAAAAGTTCACTTCAGTAATGTGAACATTAATTTACACTATATGGAAAATATTGGGAAACACTTAAATTTTTAATTCAAGTGTTTCACTCATACCCATTGTCACAGGAGTATAAAATCAAGCAATTTATAAAATCAAGCCAACCAAGACATTCTGGACAATGCCATGCTTCCAACTTTGTGGACACAGTTTGGGGAAGAACCTTTTCCAGCATGGCTGTACCCCAGTGCACAAAACAAGGTCAATAAAGAAATGACTGGATGAGTTTGGTGTGGAAGAACTTGACTGGCCTGCACAGATCTAACACCTTTGGGATGAATTGAAACAAAGATTGCAAGCCGGGCCTTTTCATCCAACATCACTGCCTGACCTCATAAATGCTCTGCAGAATGAATGGGGACAAATTCCCTCAGAAACTCTCCAAGATATTGTTGAAAATCTTCCAAGAAGAGTGGGAGCTGTTATAGCTGCAAATGGGACCCAAATCCAATAATAAGTCAATGTATATGAAATCAATTTCATTACAGTCTCTGTTGGTGTAATGGTCAGGCGTCCCAATACTTTTGTCAATATGAGTATGGTGGCCTGATGGAAGAAACTGTCTCCCGTTCTGAGAGCCAGAACGTTCTTGCCCGTTCTGGCAGTGGAGGCCCGTTTGCTGCGAAACAATTTGCCAGAGAGGAGGGAGAAGTGTGTGTATGTAAGGTATTGTCATTTAGATAAAAATGAAACCCTTTCAGTACATGTTTCACTCTTTAAAATAAAAAACATAATTGTTTACAGGTAATTTATTTAAAAAGTAAAACACGGTTTGGCCCACTCGAGCAGCCGTAGTTCGCATCCAAAGGACCTTTCTAGTTGCCACCGGTGACGCGTCCCTTGTCACCCGACAAAGCCCCACCCCAGTCCGGCTGCCTCTTTTACTGATTGGTCCATTAGTCTCTGTGATTCTGAGACACGTGAGGTGATTGGACGGATCAGCTGTCAATCAACTAGCTCGCCCGAAAATCTATTTACAGGAGGCTGGAGGGGAAGGAGCCGAGGAGAATCTGTTCAGATTAAAAGCAGGACTGGAGGTTTCGAAGTGTGTTATCCAATTGGATTGGTAACCTAATAACAGGGTTAGTGCGTTAGAGTGGGTGAAATATTGTAGTGAAACGCCGTGTGTGTGTTTTTTAGCTTGTATTCCTTCACTTACTGAAGCGGACCATTTGGGGAATGATGTCTTCAGATGAAGACAGAGCGAAGGAGATCCTGAAGGGCTTCAAACTGTATCCTTCAAATTGGAGACCTGCAACTCCAGCCCAGCTTTCAGAGAGGAACACCTTATATTGGCATATCACAATGCATATAAAGATATCGATATCGTAACTTAATCAAAAGTTGTTTAAAAAAACCCTGTTGTGTGGCTGTAGGCTCCCGTTAGCTGTGAGGAGCAGGATTAGCCAGCCTGGTGTTAGCAGCGTAGCTCAGTTGCTCTTTATTTATTTATTATATATAGTTTTAATTGGCTGCTTCTGAACGCATTTAAAAATGTTTGCTTTATTTGTATTTATTGGCTCCATATTATGGCTCTTTATTACATTATTCAGCATTCATGGTTTTATGTATGGTGCTAGCCTTTGAAACACACTTAATCTTTAAATCCTGTGCAGTAGTGAATGTTCTGGATATATGCTATAATTTATATGCATTATAGTTATTAGTTGTTATTGTTTGTATTTTACAGTTATGTTTTACCGTGTAAATATTTAAAATGTAATATTTTACAGTAGATATTATTTTGCTGTGGTTTGATAAAACCAGCCTTGTCTATTCAGAGTGTTATAAGTGGACATGCAAACGACAGCTTCCCAGCGGCCTGCCGGCTAACTAACTATACTGGTAATAGGGTTTATTTGCAAGCTAACTGTAGGTGTATTGATTGATATTACATGTACTTTTGGTAGGATTGTATACCTTCACCACCAACCTAACAAACTATTTTAAAACAACTTAATTATTTGGCTTTGGGCTGTTAGGAACTGGTCTTTCATTTTGCCATGAAACATAATTCCAGCTCTACTTGTAGATGTGTGCAACGATTGTCCTTATGTGCTTAGATTTCTTTTTCAAGCTAAGGTAATAAGTTAAAATCTATACAATTCTGAAAAATGTGTATACGTTTGATTACAGCTTATGAAGTATCCTACATTCCTTTGCCAGCTAAGTTGGACCAATATTTGTTGCACACATGCATGAGGATCTCTGTAATTTATTCTTATGAAAAATGTGATATGTCCAGTTTGTATTGACTTAAGTAAGTGTTTTCTGTGGGCCCTATTTCAAGGAATCAAAGTGCAATAGCCATGTGAAATCACCACTGAGAGTTTGCTCCTGCCACTTGGTTTACATAACGTTGCCTCCTGCTCCTAAAATTGGCTCAGTAATACCGACAAGACTAATCACACCTGCGCTACTACCGTACTGTTGCTGTCACGAAAGGTGGGTTGAATTAATTTAGTGTGCTGAAGTAGCATTGGACCTGTATTGGCAGACTCAGTACGAGATACGAGTGTTTTTAAGGACAGTTTACTCAACATAACTGTCCAGTATGTATGTGACCTCCTTTGGGAAGGTAAGGGTGTATCTTACAGGCTGGTAATTCTTAAATCCTTAGTTTGCAAGGACAGGGATTTGCCCCATGCTCCTCACATCCTTCACTGCGCCGGGTGTTTCTCGAAGTCTCATTATTGTGATGGCTTTGAGTCTTTTGAACATTTACCCTTTCACTTAAGTTATTAGAGGCCAGGCTGATTAAGGTAGTATTGTCTAGCTTATGATAATAATAAGCTAAGCTTCAGTTTCAGACAGCCTGTCCAGGACAAATGGTTGCCATTTTCAATCAAGAATTGCTCTATTAGTTTACATTAGCGTATTTTCAAAGAAACAGTTCCATTTATGAATGAATGTAAAATGCACAGAGCAACTCTTCCTTCTTGCTTATTTTTATTTGATTCCTTTAATCTTCATACTCATTGTGTTTGTTTTTTCAAGATGAGAACCTTTCTGGAAGTAGCAGATCATAGTTTATGTAGTTTTTAGGTTTTTTTTTTATCGTTACTTTCAAATTCCAAAATAACAGTATAATTAATAAGTGCACAAACCGAACATTCAGAGAATTCACATTATCATATGTTGCTACAGCTAGGTTGTACTGTTTAGTGCACATATGCAAGAATAGGTTTGTTTGGTATATTGTAATGTTTTGTATCTGGGTTTCCCCAACCATTAGCCCCAGGAGTGAATTCAAAGTACAAAGTAGCATCCCTTTAGAATAACACCACAACACACACACACACACACGTGAGAATATAAGTGCATGTGTAACTCCATAGTCAAGATAGTGTAGAATGTTTGTTTGAGGTTTTTTGTCTGATATATCTGAAGTGCTTTTGGTAAAGCGATGTGTTGCACACAGTTTGCTTTGATTATGTTCCACTATTTGTACTCTGGATATTTTTTATTTCGTTTTATTAAGAACATCCTTAAGAACACCTGGAATTCTGCATCTTTTCCTCAATGATTAGAGACAAGCTGATGTATTTTTCATTTCTATTGAATGGATCCATGTTTGCGTGGCTAGCGATGGATTGTAAATGACAGTGATTTGAAACAGAGGGTAACTTTTAAAAAATGCATGTGACTTCCGTGGAAGCACTGTAGCCTTGGGACTAATTAGCACAACTGTGTCATTGTTTGTGAGTTAAAGGGTCTCTCCCCTGCGACTCCCTGTGCATCACTGGTGAACTCAGCAGGTGTGATCCTGAAGACACCTGTCACCACTAATCTCAAGTGCTGTGGCCCAGTCCATCAGCAGTAGACCCAGTTAGCACTGGTTTTCATTTAATCATTATAATCATTCTGGCTCTTAACTCTGTATTGGGCATTGCATTGTCTCATTTCTGCTCATCTCTGCCTTGTTTATTTGGATAACAATAAGAGAATAAAGGAGCTTACTGTAAATGTGTAGTATAACATTGAATAAAATGGCTGTTTTAAAAGCAATTCCCTAGAAAGAGCGTTAAGGAGGTTCTCAATACTCGTCTTAAAATGTGTCCTTTAATTCCAGCAGTATAGCATGTGAGGCTGTGTTTCTGCTGAAAAAAAGGATGTAGAATGTACTGCTCTTTATGGTTGATTTGAAAATGAATATATAACAAATAATGAGAGCTGTCATTGGCAGAAGTTTGTAAACAGTGTGGTCTAGTCCTTAGTGATCAGAATCCCTTGGTGGATGGTTACTAGAGGGGGGAGTTTGTGTTGTGAACTGGTGCTGACAGACCACTTTGCCTGACCGTGTCAAGTAGAGGGCTGAAAGAGACACAGGTGGTCTGAAGATGAAGAGGTCAGATGTCACTGACTTAGAGCACATAATTACAAAAGATTGTTTTAACGTCTTTTGTTCTTACATGGGTGCTGAACTCATTTTAGCCACTGAGAGATAATATAATAAATAGGTCATTGACGTGGTAACGAACGTTTGGCTTTTAAAAGCACTTTTTTTTTTCACTGTATCAATTTCAGATTTGCACCTCAGTTGTACTTTATGAACAGCAAAGCAGTGAATTGTCAAAACATCAGCTTTGATTTTTAAAGATTTTCCCCTTAGAGTTCAGCTTCCTTAACCTGTCTCCAGAAACTGGATGAACCTGAGGGATGCAGAAACGGGGAAGGTTCTCTGGCAAGGTACTGAAGATCTCTCCGTCCCAGGTGTAGAGCATGAAGGTATGAACGCTTCTCAGACATTTCCTCAATGTCCGCTCGTATCCAAGCTGTTGGCTATGTTTTCTAAGGACAGTAGTTCATCTGAGGTTTCACTTAAGCTATTAGAGGCTTTTAGCTACAGACTGAATGTGCTTATCCATGCGACAGTTATGCCACTTTTATAACTGCTTAAAATAGTTATTCCTGGGAGAAAAGAATTATAGTAGTAATAAAATAGTTGTATATAATATAATATTTTTGTGTCATGTGGGTAGCATCCGCTCGTATTAAAATATGCTTTATTTCTGTCTGGATTTTATTTTAGACTAGGATTGAATAAACACCTGTAAAGCGGTTGGGAATTAAATTTAAATACGTTACTACCATTCTCAGAGGAAAGTGGTATTGTAGTCCATTTTAATATAGTACATTAAAGGACGTAGATCTATGTTGGGCACTTGAGAATTTGTAAATGAAACAAAAGCCAGAATTTTAATATAAATGCTCAAAAGAGAAATATTTTGGTCTCTTCTAGCTCGGGTTCCCAAGAAGATCTTGAAGTGTAAAGCGGTTTCCAGAGAGCTTAATTTCTCCTCATCAGAAAAGCTGGAAAAATTTCGCCTGGAACAGAAGGTTCTCTTCAAAGGACAGTGTCTAGAAGGTTGGGATCTGCCTTTCTTTTTGCACATCTTTTTGCATGTTAACTTACTGTATATATACAGTACATAGATTATAAAAGTATATGTTTTAATTAAAAGCAAAAGCGAGAGTTTTTACTCTTGATACATGTACCTGTTATCCTGCTGAGCTGTTGGTTGTTCGATTATGATTAGGAAATTATGATTAGGAACCTATATGTATTTTTATATTATTTTATTCATTGTTGATGCTCTCTCTCCTTGTCAGAGTGGTTCTTTGAATTTGGCTTTGTGATACCGAACTCTACAAACACATGGCAGTCTTTGATAGAGGCAGCCCCAGAGTCACAGATGATGCCTGCTAATGTGTTAACGTAAGATATTTTAACACGCATTCGTGTCCTGTTAAATGTTATTGTGCACATTTTTCCTGAATTTCATGGATTTTTATCTTTTGCAGTGGAAATGTTGTTATAGAGACGAAGTTCTACGATGATGAGCTTCATGTCAGCACCTCCCGAGTACGACTTTTCTATGTCTGAGCTGTGAAGCCTCTTCTTTTTTTATTCTGTTATTCGGTAGGATATACACATGCCTGCATGTTTTTTTATGGCCAGGCCAGAGGAGTCTTCATAACGAGCATTTCTGTGGCACCATGACAGCGGCACTAAAGGGAACAACTTGAGTAAACCAAATTTCAGGTCACATGGTCACACCAGTCTAAAGGCAGATAAAGACTTGTATATAACTGCAATGATACCCTTCACAACATGACCATGTAAATTAATTCATTTGTACATTTTTTCCTATCCTCTCTTTTATCAGATTTTATCCTGCGTTGTACACTGCTTCCTTGACTTCTGTTTTTGAACATTTGCTCTCAGTTTTTGTGGTTTCTGAAATTGTGTTTTCTGTTTGTTTTTATTTCCTTTTTTTAGCAAAACTGTAAGATAGTCAGTGTTTCAATACATTATGTACTTATAAATTAAAATATTGATATCCTTGAGTGCTGCCTGTCTCCTTGGTGTGTTTTACTTTCTCAAAATGTTTACTCACAAGTGCTTGGTCAGTGACTAGTGTTATTTTTAATACTAGGTAAGATAAGATAAACCTTGATTAGTCCCACAAGTGGGAAATTTGCTTTGTCACAGCACAATGTGGACAGTACAGTTAGGAGCGGCAAAAATGAGGAATAGAATAGAACAGTAAGCTCTCCACTTCATTACACGAGGAGTGATGATTATGTAGCTGTTTGTAAAGAAGACTCACTGAAATGGCCCATTTCATTTCCCTAATTGATGAAAAGAGTCATCTGGGCCTTTATTTCAGAAGATCACATGCTGGTTTTAGTGTGATTCTGTTAGGAGTTTTGGTCATCAGCATATATTTCAGGAGGTAATCCATTTTGAAATAGAACCGTTTTATGATCAAATTATGGTTTCAATTAATGAGAAGACCACATTTTGCATATTCCATTACAATACGATTTGAGTCTGTTTGGTAACTTGGCCTCTAAAATTAATGCATAGATGTGTTCCCCAAGCCATATTTTTCTTAGAGCAATCAGCTTTTCAGTGTAACCTGGTATGTGTGATCTGTTATTATTTCATTCTTGCCAATATCCATAAAATCAATATACAGCAATAATACTTTTTTCTTTGGGGTTTTATGTAATAAAGCAGTTGTAATATATTTTTACTACCTATTTGTTAAGTAATGCTGAAGTTCCTGGTAAGCCTCATCCCTCCAGAGGCTGTGCTTTCCCTCGAACAGTATAAATGAAGCTCATGAGGGTCTTGCTAATTGGGAAATGAGTGGATTCAAGTGTGTTTAATGAGGTAGAATGCTAGACTTTGCAGTGCCCACCACTGGAGTCTGCCGTGATTAAGAGTTAACATTGGGGGTTTTTTTTGTTGTTCCTGTGCCGTTAGTTCTAAAATGTGTAAACAAACTTGTTGTAATTAACTGCCCTGTTTTGTACCATGTTCAGAAAAAGCAGCCGGTTCTTAAATAACACAGGAATAATACTCTTTCAGGATAAATTAGTGAGAGTATATGCTGTAGGCTGAATTTACAACATTTACCTGACACTCTGGTCCAGAGCGATTTACATCAGTGCTCAAGTAGTCCACATCTGTTCTTCAAACCTGTAAAGATAAACTTAAATCAACATCTGCAATTCAACCAAGTTACTGCAGGCTAAGTACACCTAAAAGACTCCTGTCAGAGAAAAGTCAATAGTTAAGAAAAAAGTAAGGGGAGAAAATTTTTTTTTTTTTTTAATTATTTGGGGTTTTTTTTGTTTTATTTATTTATTTTGGTGGGGGGAGGGAAAAAATAAGTAAACAAATTAGTGGCACCCCTCAAGAAGCTACATATAATGATTGAAATATTCACTTTGTTTAGAGAAATTGCTTATAACTGCTATTATAATTTTCCAAAAAACACATGGAACAAATATTTATCAATTCTAAATAATATTTTAAATTAAGCCAAAGAAATAGTAGGCTGGCATGGTGCGCAGGGGTTAGTGCTGTCCTGGGTTCCACTCCCAGGTTGGGCGCAGGGTCTTTCTGTGTGGAGTTTGTATGTTCTCTCTGTGACTGTGTGGGTTTCCTCCCACCACCAAAAAAGTGTGCATTGAGGAAAGGTCAGTTGAGCACACTAAATTGCCCCTAGGTATGAATGTAAGTGTAAATGCTGCCGACTGCCCAGAGTGTACCCCGCCTTCGGCCACTGCAGCTGGGATAGGCTCCAACCCGACCCTGAGTACAGGACAAAGGGGTAGAAAATGGATGGAGGGATCAAAATATTAGTTGGTTGAAATGACCTTTAAGCACAGAGTAATTGGAAATGTGCTTGGAAGAGGGTGCATGAGCGTAATTAACCAGGTGCAATAAAGAGGATGGTAAGAAATGCAAAGAGGGACCCAAAGATCAGGTTGTTTTTTTTTTACTTTTTGACTGAATATTGGTCATTCAAAATGTCAAAATTCACCACTTCTGTGGCTTTTTGGAGGAGTTCCACGAGAGAAACATTTCCTAAGAGCAAGCCACAAAATGCAGCACCTACACTATAGGAACTATAAATGTAGTCATGGTATGTGGTCAAATGAGACAATAATGTCGTTTTTTGGTCAAACACACCTGACGGTGGTGGATTATTGATTTGCATTAGGGCTGTTTTGCTAACAACAGACCTGAAGCTCTAATGAAAATCAATGCAATAAAAATTCTGCTAAATATCCTGTCCAAAATATGTCAGCTAGTCATGTTTATATTGTACCTCATAGCCTTTCTAAAAAGAGTAATAAAGGTTTCCACCATACTCACCCTTTTTGTCTAAATGTAACATCAGTCCAGACAAATATTACAGTGAATGTGAATCTAAACTGCATGCATTATATCCAGACCATGAAATTATATCATTATATAAATAAGATGTTAGTGACTATTATTTTGTCAATATTAACAATTATTGATCAATGTGATTATTTATTTAACATACACCATTTGGACAAAAGTATTGAGACTCCTGGCCGTTACACCATCAGGGACTGTAATGACATTGTATTCAAATATATGGACTTTAATGTGGAGTGGGTTCCCCCTTTGCAGCTATAACAGTTTCCACTCTTCTTGGAAAGCTTTCCACAACAGTTTTAGTGTTTCTGTTGGAATTTGTGCTCATTCATTCTATAAAGCGTTTGGACACTGATGTTGGACAAGAAGGCCTGGCTTTCAATCTCCATTACAGTCCACCCCAAAGGTGCTGGATAGGGTTGGGGTATATAAGTAAGCAAAGCTTTATTGTCATCTCAGCCATATACATATAGTACACAAGAAGGCAAAATATCGTCCTCCTGGAATATAGGTGCAACATAGAACACAACAGTTCAGTTTAGAATAAACTACAAAATAGCATTACTTACATACAAGGCTTTAAATGGATTAGCTCCCACATACCTAACCAGTCTTCT
>JBBIGB010000109.1:8563246-8580990 GCA_037577075.1 Alestopetersius hilgendorfi
TGTGTGTGTGTGTGTGTGTGTGTGTGTGTGTGTGTGTGTGTGTGTGTGTGTGTGTGTGTGCGTGTATGTGTGTGTGTCGTGTGTGTGTGTATTGTCCTGAGTCTCCTGAAAGTGAAAAGTGGCAGCGCAGTGTGGCTGGGGTCCTTCATGATGTTTTTAGTTTTCCTGAGACAGCTGAGTACATGCTTATATATATATATATATATATGTTGCCCTTATGGTGCGTTAAATGTCATCTGTCATGTTCATTATTGGCTTCGCAACTACGGCCAACCCTATAATCATCAGTGATTGGTGTCTCTGCTAGCTTGAGATTGATCCGCCACACAAAACTATACAGGAAAGTATGGTTCAGTGGTCAAAAACATATGAAAGGCTAGAGGATGGCTAACACAAATTGTGAATCCACAGGGCCACAGTCTCTTATTGTACATCAGCATAGAGGAGCCACCATAATAAAGTGTCCGGTGGATGTAGTTTATACAACAAAATTGTTGTATAATGTGGAACGAACACCTACAGTGTTAACATCTACAGTACTGAATTCACTCTCAGTGCTCCGTCATGTCCAGCTGGACTTACATGAACAATGTACGTACTTATTCAACAGAGGGGATTCTACTGTGTATACAGTACATTTATATTACTGGTGTCAGTTCCACTCTCCTCAAATTAATCACCAGAGAACAGTTAGCACATGATCACACAAACAAAAGTATGAAAAGTCGGATTAAATCGTAAAGAAATGTATTTAATTGCTGTTGCAACAATACCTGGAATCACCGAATACGAGAATTGAAGAAAAACACTGTAAACTTGTCCGTTAGTGTAATTTGAATTCATTGCAAGTCATTTGATCATTTCTGTTGGTACATTTGTCATGAAATTTTTATGAATAACAAATAAACAAGAAATCTTTGATGTAACATTAACTATTTACATGTCAGTACTACTCACAATTCCTAGGAGGCAATGGAATGAATTTTGGTCAATGCAACATTGGCTGGTCAGTGTAGCCTTACCTCCAAACCTGTTAAAGAGCCTCTGCAAGGCACTCGGCAGCATCTTTATCCCCTGAATCTGTTTGGAGCAGGGGTTGGTTGAGATGTCAGAGTTACTGGCAGGTAGACTAAGGAAGAGAGGATTATGTGGACTGGATATTCCTCCACTGTTCCATTTACCCTCTGAGGGGAGCTGTTGGAGAATTCACTTGAAAAGCACCCCGAGGCCCAGAGGCTTTGCAAGGAAGCTGCAGTTTCTGATGCGGATAAGCAGTAATCCAATCTGCAATCCACAGTGCTCCAACCGAGTCAGGTAGGAACCCTGAGTGTGAGAAAATCCACAGACAGGGAATTCTGAATATTACAGTCCAGTGGGTGGTGATTTTAAACATGAGCAGAATAAATTGGAGAGAGTGGAGTGTGTGAGTAAATTCAAAGAAGGTAAAAAGAGAAATACATAAATACAGTTTATTTAAATACAATTTTCATTAGATATAAAATTCATTTTTATATCAAATTTCAATAAGATATTTTTTAAAAATCCATAATAAATTCTTATCCAATCAATCAGCTATTACTAAGCAGTTTTGCAGTAATTAAACCCTATTTACACTCTATAAAATTAGTCAAAATGATTCTGATGATACACTGAATCCCTGAGAATAACCTAGAATCTTACATACCTATAAAAAATGTACTGTTATGCACTTTTCATAATAACTATTACATGATGTAATATTGGCCAGACCTAAAAGAGAGCCTGCCTTGTCTGTCCCAGCTGTGGAAATCCTGACGTTGCCATATGTTGTGTTTTCCATCAGCTCTAACGGGTGGAATGAAATGGATAGTCACTAAATTAGCCTTGAACTGGTTTAGCCACTCCAGTGACCTTTCATACCAAAACATCTGCCCAGCACTTTTGCTGATTGCAAAAAAGAGCCTGAACTTGGATAAAATGCTGCCCTGCACAATGCTGTTGTGATGCAACATGGTGCTGGTTACCGTGGCAGCAGTCAGCATCATTTCCCCTCTGAATAACAGTTCAGCCCCCCTGCCATCGCTCTCACGTGCTTCCTTCCACCACCTTTACAACAGGAAAGGGGAGAGCATGATGTAAGGTTTGCTGGCAGTGCCTTACATAAACCAATTATATGCTGTTGGAAGCTACGAGGGTCGCTTCAACTGCAGGAGGAAAGGGGGTCGATAATTGATTTGTATTATTAAACAGTATCCATTACTAGGCCCTTAGGCAGGGATACTGTATGTTTCTTTGCCATGTGGGACCTTAGTGCAGTTTCTTTAACAGCTAAGCCAGCTTGACTCACCAAAATGACCTGCAGTGATTGTGCCTGACATGCTCAGGGAGTTTCCCTCAGCGGTTTCTCTCAAAGAGTGTGGGGTCAGGGACACGGTCAGGCATGTTCTGTAATCTCACTGCATTCGGGAAGTGAGAAAAAATCGGGTGTTCTCTCCTTCTACACAGCTCAGCAGTCATTTAGCATGAGGTTAAGTGCAGTCTGCTGTCTGAGCGCCCACACAGCCTTCCACTGCACTGGCTATCGAGGTCAGGAGGTCACAGCCCTGTTAGTCTCATGTCGTCTGACTGCAGTTAACCGCTGAGAAGAGTGGCAACATGTGTAGTATCACTCGAACCCCCAGGCCACCAGGGCCATGTTTTAAACCCTGTGGTTTCATGCAGCCATGTGAGGATGCTAGTGACGGTGCCAGCAGGCGCTGATTTCTCTCCATCACCGCAGTGTTACTGCTACTCTGTTACCAAGGAGACAGGCACAGTTTGACACATACAGACATTCACAGCAAAAACGAAAGCTAGACAAGTGATATCCTATATCCTTTCATACAATAGCATTTCTGAATGAGATATTATCGCAGTTCTACACTGAGAGATAATTTTGCTTATTTCAGTTATACTATTGTAAAGGCCAAGAAAGAGGTTGGATAATTAAAAGTAAGAAATGTTAAACATATTGCCTGGATCTAAATGGTCAAGTTCAGCAAAGACGTGAATGTTACTTCTCCGGCTGGAAAATAAAAGTGTGGTGCACTATGTAAATACTGTTTTCAAATGCAAAGAAGAAAAACGTTACATTTGAATTCACTGGTTTTTTCATGTCGCACAAGCACCGCATTTGCATTTATCAGCACATTCAGCCTAAAGCAGTTTGACTTTGTCTACTAATGCCAAAGGTGAACAAAAAGAGGCTTTCAGCTCAGACTGTTTTCTGAATGAGATATGACATTTACACAGAAAAATAAATCACCCTGTCATAGAAAAAATGAATGTAGATGGTAAGATGAGGGTCCTTTAAGATCATGCTGCTTTATAGCTATTGGACATATATGCAGTCACCACACTTGGGGGGGTATGAAGTCCCTTCAAATACAGTGTCACTTAGGGACAAAATATGTTCAGAAATGGCCCCGTTTAATATGCTTTCTCTTTCCAATGGATCATTTTTTGTAGTGTATCAACCGCTCTCTCGTGACATCAACAAGAAACAGAACGAACACTGATGGTATCGCTGACTGAAGACACATTGTCCACTTGTACACTTGTTCAGTTCATTCAGTTTTTATTTTGCCATCTTGTTTGAGTTTTTCAAATACATTACAATAAAGAATCATCCCCATAGAGTCTCAGTGGAATGCTTCTAGCAACCTCACCCTTAATTGGAAGTACAATTTAACAGCGGTTTTATCTGATCTGCATTACATTCACAGGTTAAACATTTCACATCCACCCAAAACAGAACTCCAGAAATGCATCTGATGGAAGACCATTAGTATGAAGTGGAACTTGACAGATACTGTAAGTGTTTTAAAGCCACATTCTGATTCCTTATGCTATATTTGTGACCTCATCTGGCAAAATGAGTTAGGGTTAGGGTTAGGGACCCAAAATTCAAATAAGCGTTAAAATGATATCGTGGTCAAAGCTGTATCTTAAACGGTTGTCAAGTTACAATCATTTGAAATGTGATAGCACAGCACCATTTTCCAACTGAAAAACCAAGAATATCCCATTTAAAGTGTTTGTCAGCTTTTTGTTGATATCTTTAACAATCCCTAGCATCCAAAAAGATGCACACAGTATTCAACAGCAAAATGTTACTACAGGCATTTAGATACTTAGAAAATTATATTAAAGCAGACTGAAGCGTCAATTATTTCAAAATATTTATTAAATACTTATCAAATAATTCATAATTTTGTAAGATTTGAGAGCTACAACTCAGATTAAATAGCCATTTAAGTACATTTTTGCAATTATTTCTATGATGAAACTTTGAGAGATTCATTTTGAAGACCTTTTCTTTCATATAAGATCAAAAAAGAAAATTCGATATTTTTGATGTTTTTTAACATAATCGGCCCGTATCTCAATAAGTAGAATGCCGACTTCAGGCTCATTTCGGGTCACATTTGTTTGTCAGTTGTCTCCATCCATCAAGAACACATTAAAAGAAAATAGCGCAGATGGCACACAATTTGATTTGTGTGGATAACTGCAAGCACCCATGGCGAATGTGTGAAAAGCCCACTGGTTATGGTAAAATGGGATGTCCCCACTTGCTGTAGTTGCTTGCAATTTACTGTTCAAATTGCCACTAGAGAAAAACGACCCATTTTTTCTGTCAATTGCTTTTGATGTGGTTCTATACACCTATCAGCCAGAACACTGCAACAAACCACTTGCCAAATATTGTGTAGGTAACCTTCATACTGTCAAAACAGCTGTGAACCACCAAAGCATGAGCTCCACAAGACCTTAGAAGGTGTACTGTGGAATCTGGCATCAAGACATTAGTGGCAGATCTTTTAAGTTGTGAGGTAAGTTGTGAGGTGGGCCCTCCATGAATCAGACTAGGCTGTCCAGTATGTCTCACAGATGCGTGTTCTGACTGAGATCCGGGAACTTTGGAGGCCAAGTCAACTCCTTGAACTCTTTGTCATGTTCTGCAAACCATTCCTGTGCAGTTTTTGGAGTGTGACGCATTATCCTTCTAAAAGAGAGGACACTGCTATAGGGTTGCCTTCTTCATGTAGTGCACACTGGTGCCATCTTTTCAACAAATGAGTGACACTCACATGGCTATCCATGTAAAAAATATGATTCATCAGACAAAGCCACCTTCTTCTATTGCTCCATGGTGCTGTTATAAACCTTGTTGTAGGTGCTTTCAGCAGTGGTCAGCATGAGCATTCTGACTGATCTGAGGCTGTGCACCCCATGCACAGCAAGCTGTGATGCACTGTGTGTTTCTATGATAGTCTGCAGAAACTTTGTGCCTGCAGAAGCTATTTGTGCTACAGAAGCTCTTCTGCGGGACCAAACCAAATGTGTCGGCCTTCGTTCCCCACAACTGCAATGAGATTGCAATTATTCTTCTCACCTATCAGTTGATTCAATGTTGTTGATGATCTTTTTGTCCTCTATATATAGGCAACTCGAGAAAAAGGAAAGATGTCTTTCACTTGTTGTATGAAATTTGAACACTGATACTGTATTATTACTGTATTATTACTATTACTGTAAAATTGTGGTCTTTGTAGGGCTACACTCAATAAACACTTTGTAAGTAACATTTATCTTGAACTTCCACAACTGGCCTTATGAAGTCCACATATTTTATAGGTGCCTACACTACATAGGGCTCAATTATAGACTGCAACCCATCTGGTGCTCCAGAAGTTGTCAGGTGCCCTCTACCTCATTCATCACTCACCGCAGTTTAGGTGGAGGAGCACTGTCAACACCAAAGCTGCACTGACATGGTAGGGGCCTGGTACAACATGATAGTGGACCTTTTTAAACACGTGTCTGCTGGGTTGGGAGTGGCCCCAAACATATCTAGCCAAAAGCAGCTCTGTCACCTCCAAGGAGTCACCAATCTTGTCCATCCAATCTTGTCATGTGCAGATGTTTGAAAGCCCCTTACATGACGTTTGTTGATTTTCCAAGTGAGAACACATCAGTACATTCTCTACATGAACAAATGCGGCATTTCTGCTTATTGCTTTGGAAAAAATACATTGGATAGAAAAGTATAGATTTTTCTCAACCTTTTTGTAGTATGTTCAATTTAGGAAATTAACATTTGAATTTTTTTTTTTTTAATGAAAACCTACACTAGCCTGTTGCAAATTAGAACGGTGACCTCTAGGCTGAAGGATGGCAAACACAAATTGTGTATCAACAGATGTGCTGCAGATTTTATAACCATATATATATTGTTACACACACATATATAGTTAAACACATTTAACTTGTACCTGGAAAGAAATGTAAGTTAAACAGACTTTAAAACAAAGCATGGTAATGATGTGCCAGACAGTGACACAGTGCATTTGCTGATAGATTGTTGTGTCATGACACTCCCAATCCCTTCCACTGTGTGGAGCTGGAGCAAAGCAGTTCTAAGGGTATGAGACTCCATGGATGCACAAGACAAGCTCTCTCTCTCTCTCTGTTTGCGTGCGTGTGTGTGTGTGTGTGTGTGTGTGTGTGTGTGTGTGTGTGCGTGTGTGTGTGTGTGTGTGTGTGTGTGTGTGTGTGTCCAAGTAAGAGCAGCAGAGATCATGCCTATACTGTTGATATAGAGGGTTGAGAAAAACGCTGGGGTGTATGAAACTGTGTATTTGTCACACTGTGAATGTGTGAATGTTCTGAAAGAGAAAGAGGGAAAGGGAGTGTGCTGCACTGATTCTATTGATGCTGGAGGTCTGGCTCACAGCCATGACAGTCACCACACAAAGCACACTCTCATTCAATATTATTCCAGATGTAATCTGACTGATTTGAGCTCAACTTTAAAACTCCTACAGTAAATGCTTCTATATAGTGAGTAGACTGTGTCCCTTATTCTCTAATACTAATTGTACACAAAATACATATAATAATACTTTTCCAACATATTGTTCTAACCATGTTCTAATAATTACATTATAAAGTGGATGCTTTATGAAAAATGAAAAGCCTGGTGATTAGCCTTGAATGCATCATACAGCCTGTATACAGCCTTTATGCATGTACATACTAAATCAGCAGGCGGTGCTAGTAAACACTATGCCAGGCAGATTGCCTTCGTTGAATAACTGTAATGAGAATGGATGGACTTACCCCGTTACAAAAAGCAACAATTTGTGTGTTCATAATGATACAGTCCTGGGATGCTGGATAATAAGTTGTTCTGAACAGCCCTCTTACCTGCTCTCCTTGAATGTGAGCTTGTAACTGTGAGGACTGCAGTTTTGTACTGTTCCCAAAGCTTTCTGTGCTCACCAGCCCCACCTAGGCAATCACACCAGAAAATCTGGTTGGCTTTAACTTGCTTGGGAGGGGCAAAGAACATTATAATCTAAAAATATGAACTTCTTTTGGTTTGTTTTTTTATAATGAATCATAGGTCCAGAAAAAAATGGTAAAATGTTCTGTCTGACGCCAGGCCTGTTAGACATTTTAGCATCTGTGGCACCTGAGTAGTGTGAATTCTGTGATTTGTGCTTCACACAGTTTCTGAGAAATAATGATTCAAAGATCAGCAGATTTGTCCAGGTTTGCATGAAATCTGTGCTGTCTGTGCAGTTGAGAGGTTCATATGCTGAAGTCTGCAGGCTGATGACTCGTCTTGGTCTACTGGAGCTGTTTTTCTGCCACACAACAGGAAGGAAGCGTGTCTGACACATCAGGCTCAGATCAACGATTTTAGTTTCATCTTTGAGCATCCGGCAACTTGTAAACATGGTCCACCCTGTGGCATAATGAGTCAACATGTATTTGCTTAAACTACAAACTCACTATTTAGGCATGGCTTACACTTTTAATGGCTAAAGAGAAAACAGTTTTTATTTCTTTGCGAATAATTTGACGCCTTCTGGTGGTGCATTATATTAATGTGTAAAGAGCATAGCTTACCAAGTCTTTTTGTTCGCATCACACATTTCCTTCTACAAGTAGAAAACATAAACGTTTCTAAATCCTAATTAGTTTGCTACTGCAACCTTTACACTACCAATAGAATGGGATGCTCAAGAGCAGCAGTACGTGAGCCTAACGTCTTCATTTCCAATACCAGTTTTCAGCTAAAAGACTGGGCTGTGGAGCAGAATAAAGTATATAAAGTGGTCCCTTATAGCAACACATGAACACACCACAGTGTGAACAGTGTGATGTTGTTTTCTTTATTTAACCCCTACACCAAGTGAAGCAGTGGGCTGCCACTATAGGGAGGAGGGCCCCTGTGGAGCAGTGTTTGGCTGTGATACCTTGCTCAAGGGCACCTCAGTGGTACCACTAGGAGTCCTGGGATTCCAACCCACAACCTTCTGATCACAGGGGCAACTCCCTAACCACTAGATCACCAGCTGCAATATTTGGAGTGATGAATCTTCCTGCAGTCTATACCACTGGGAAGCCCTGGATTGTCATTTGTGATCCATATCTAATCAATATCAGCACCTGAGGTGACTAATGTCCTTGTGGCTGAATGCAATCACATCGTCACATTAAGGTCTCAACATCTAGTGTAAAGACTTCTCAAAGCTGCACAGGCTGTTGCTGTGGCAAAAGGAGGATAATAAACTTCTTAATGCCCTTGATTTCAAAAGAAACTAATAAAGGAAGCATCATTCTTCTTTTATACAGTTACAGAAAGCTGTAGAATGCAGAAAATGTAACCTTAAGACATGGAGTAAGTACTATAAATCATACTGTCGCTACACTCTTAAAGGAATAGGCCAGAACGTTTCAATAGATCGCTCTTAAAAGAACTGTGTTTTTAAACGAGGTGGTTTAAGTGTGAAGAATCTTTTTAAACAAAACTTGACAAGTAATAGTTCAGTGAAAAATTGAATCCAGTATCCATCTCTTTATTAAGGAGGCACAGACTTGTTGATGTGGTTTAGATGACGCAGCATGGCTTATTGTCAGCAGTAAAACTACACCATTACAACAAATTGTAAATTACAGTACTAAACCTTACTAAAAGTCTATGGTGCCTTGATGAAGAGCTGGATGTGGTTTGAACAAATTGAGGGAAGTTTTGGCAATGCATTTTTATGGAAACGATTTGGGTTATTAGCTACTGATGTGCAGTGTTTGTTAGCAACACTCTCCTCGCAGCTCTAGTTCTTCACTAAAGAAGCAACATTTGGTCTGCAAATGTATCTTTGCTGATCAACCACATCTAGAGTAGCCTAAGCGGAAATTTGTAATCTTTTTAAACATGCTTGTAAATGCCAATGCTTTTAAATCTGAGTGTAAATAATCTTTTATTATTTATAGATGTATATAGAGGTTTTACATACTTTATATGTACTTTATATGTACTGTACAAAATTCCTCACATAAACTCACCTTGTTTACAGTAATGGTTTCTAATGGAACTTAAATGGTTCTTCAGTGTCATCATTCAGAGAACCATTCAGAGAAGAATGTAGTATGAAACTTGTAAGTGTTCTGACAGTGAGGAGTTGTGCAGTCTGAGAGTGAGAAAGTGAATTTTGGACCTATACACCTACGGTTCAAATCTGTTTTCAGTAAGGACTGCTGAAATTGAAAAAGCCTTTTGATTTTTGTAGTCTAAATCCTATAAGCACAGTATCTTCAGAGCTTGGAGTTTAGACTAGTCCTCCCTATATGAGCTTATAGCCTTCTCGATTACATGAAAAACACACACAGACATGCCCCAGGGAGGAAGGTCAGAGGGTCAAGCCCCACATGTTTCAGCACAATTGATTCCCTCCCGCTGTGCACCACACTCCAGCAGTGTACGTTTCTCCATTGCACTGACCGTCCCTGCAGGACTGGTGTCACTTCACCCAGATTTTCCTCTCTTTATCGTTTCTTCTGCCATTCTTCCTCTTCTGCTGTTTGTTACCTCTGGAGTAACAACTGGGGGCAAACAAGGTAGGGTCCTCTCAGCACTCATGCAGTAATAATAGACATACATGATGCACTCATCTATTCCTGGAGAGATGTGCATTGTCAACGTTTGTTTCTATGAGTGAGATGAAGAGGTGGGGGTGGGGGGGGGGGCAGTCTGAGCCCAGATGGAATAAAGCCTGCCCCCTCTTATAGAGCCCGGCCTCTCTCCTGTTCTCCTGGCTATGGGAAAGCTGTGGGAGCAGCTGCAGGAAGACTGAAGGCTATATTTAAATAAAAATGAAAAATGAGCGAGGGGAAGAGGCAGCGGGCCGGAGTCTTGGCAGCGCTGCTACTACTGTGGACGAGAAAAAGAAGAGGGGGGGAGCGGTGGAGGGAAAACAGTCCTGCTTCTGCTCCCCTACAACAGTCACCACTGTCTGGCCAAGGTTAAGATTGCTTGAGAAGAACTAAGAAGCACATTTAAAGCATTGACAAGAAAAGCAATCTTAGTCCTGACATGTGCTGGCATTGTGTGATTTTAAGTGCTAAAAAAAGCCTGCCCCCAAACCGTCTACACTCTGTATCTATATATAGTATTACACAATGGAATTTTCATGCCTTTCACCCCTGTGTTTCTAAACTAGAAACAGATGTATATGTGCATGTGAGAAATGTCATGTGGATTCAAAACTGTACAGAATCACTTGAGAATAGCTTCTGTAACTCAGTGGAATATACCTGAATAGGTCTTAGTTTCACTAGAAAACGTTTTAGTAAGATGTGGAAGTGTAAAGGAACCTCCATATAAAGCAATTCTACAGAAAACAATGTATATTAAATACACTCTTCCTATCGGTTCTTGGTTTAGATCTATGCTTTTAAGAAAAATCTTTTAACTGGTAGATTATTCTCTTATGTGGAATCTTTTTTTCCATATTTGGCTCTTAACGGTAACCACTGTACAATTCTATAGAAAACCAGCGTTTTGTTCCACATATCCCTTTTTTGTACCTTCCTGTTTCAGGGTATATCTAAAACCCTTGCTTTAAATGATTTCCTCAGTGATTCCTGTGTTCTTACCACACTGCAGTGGAGGCACATAAGTAATTATCTCATGGGATGATAACGGATAGTGTAAACACACGTGCTCCTCTCCCACACTATCAACGTGAGTTTGCTATGTTTTCTCTGAAAAGACAGAATTTTAATAATCACAGGGTCTCCACATTCCTGGCCGAGGGGCATTTGGGGTGCTCAGTAGTAATGAGACTGTCTCAGTGTTTGGGGGCAGGACCAGCAGGAAAGACGAGGGCCAACAGGGCTGTGGGCCCTTGGGGTCTGGTTAAGATCACGTGACAACCCGTACCAGACGGCTGCGAAGCAGGGGGATTTCCAGCCAGGCTATTATTGTGGCTGACAAGAAAACAGGTCTTACTGCATGAATCAGAGTTCCAAGATACTGCCCTCTCATGGCTTGTCTTTAAATCAGTCAAAGCCTGTCCAAAAAGAAAAGGAGTGCTTCTGCTTTTGCACCTCAGTAGGGGGCAGCCAATGAGCTCCTTTCTGTCTCAATCACTGTTTCTCTCTAGGACCATGACCCATAGTGGCAAAGTAGCTTATACTTATTTAGGTGTAGGACCCCTAAGGCAGGTAACAGAACAGCCATTTGAACCATGAGCTTATTCTTCAGTAACTACTAAATAAGAATAGTTTAATACTTAATCAGACTTGTAACTACTCTGAGAATTATGAGGTGGTTATAGAGGCTGAAAACCATTCGTTTCTAAAATGTGCACATAAATCCAGCTCTACTGTAGCCTTTTAAGTTAATGTTTCAACTTGAATAACTACTTGAAACAAAAACATGTCGCCACACGCAGATAACCCAAATATTATTTTCATCTGTTGATAATTCAAGAGAGCAGGGTTCACCAGCGACAGGATCAGGACCTTCAGAAGAATGAAAATTGGAGCACATGGCCTCTTGTAACCTGCTTCCTTCTTTAGCGTGATGATTTTCAAAGTGCTGCTCTTATTCCACCAGGGGGAGAACTATAACAGGCAAATGCTCAACTACAAAGATCAATCATTATTACATGAAATAATATTAAGTTATTTGAAAATACAAGGCAAACTAAAGTTCTATTATATTAACTGCAGTATATATAAAACTGCAGTGGCTACACAATACTTGTTTTAGAAGTGTAATATATATATATATATAGTGACAACAGGTTAATATAGGTCATTACTGCAAGGTGTTAAACACTGGGAAAGTCCTCTGTATGTGTGACATTGCCACCACCTTTTTGAAGTGTTTGTGTAAAAAGGACAGTGTGAAAAGTGCTGAATAAAATTGAAAGTACGACTGCAGGGTGGACTGTGATGAGTTTACTTTCACTCAGTTCACAGACTACTATAATACTACAGGCAACACTACAGGCAGCAGGGTTGTCCTCACTTTGTAATTCATAACTGCAGTAATCAAAGTTGTTCACTCACACAACAGTATTCAATGCAATTTAAGTCTGTTCTCCTTCACTAGAGTGAAATATTCTTATTGATGAGAAGATTCCATAGTTCACCTGTTGCTAAGAATTCATGCATTAGGGAAACTGCTGTGGGTCAGAAGTTTAAAAAAATCTGAAATCCTAAAATAAAAAATATGACAGCCTTACATTATTGTTTGTGAATAGCATTAGCATTAGATGTATACTAAAACTGTAAATAGAAATGAAACATTGATAAAATAATACAGTAATCCCCCACTTTCCGTGAGGAACATCTCCCATTTTACAAGAGTACACACATATAGAGAAAAAATGCATTGTGTTTTGGTTTAAAAAATGCCTAACCTGTCTATTTTTATAGTGTAAACCCTAAACATGCCCCCAAATATGCACCCAGAACACTTTCGTTTCAGAAACTCAGTTTAATGCATTCCCCTAAAAGAAAATTTAAAGATACATTTTGTTTTACTTTCCTGTCTAAAAGTAAATTTTCCTGTATTCGGCTTTTTTTTCTCCACATGGAGATATGCAACTTGGAAGGTTCGTGGGACAAAAGTATTGGGACAACGCAGTGAGGTGAACGGTTTTCGGGGAATAAGCCCTGATCTACTCAGGCTACAAATACAAATGAGGGCTCCTTGGAAATGTCTCCTGGATATCAATCAAACTGTGGAGTTTGAAGTGCATGAGTGCTTTCCCCATAGAGATATGCAACTCAAAATGTCGTGGGACAAAAGTATTGGGACACTGCGGCAAGGTGAAAGATTTGCGGGGAATAACCCCTGATCTACTCGGGCTAAAAATACAAATGAGGTCTCTTTGGAAAGGTCTCATGGAGTGCACCGTGGAGAAATCGTGCTTGGAGTGAGGGGGCTCAACACTGGTGTGAAATTTGAAAAAAGTGCTTCCAGGTCTGCTCCAGCCTGCCCTGAGTCGCCTTGTGTGAAAAAATCCAGAAAAAATATATATTTTTTTGCCACAAAAAGGAAAAAAGGCAGAGGATATTTGCAGTTTTCGCGTTATTGTGGGGACTTTCATGTAAAACTATGAGTTCAGTACTCAAAAAAATCTACGTGTGACTGAATCCGCGACTCCTGATCCGCGTAAAACTGGCGGTTACTGTATTCCTTTTCATGTATTTGGAGCCATGCTTAATTTCCTCTCTCTCTCTCTCTGAACAAAATCATAGCTTATTGTGACTAGTTTAAAAAAATGTAAGCAAAGGTATTTTAAAGAAACCTATTGAGTTTTTCACAGTTGTGGTGATAGGAACCAGACCTCTAAAGGGTTACAAACCACTGCACAAAGTGGCATTTATACATAAGCTGAAGATAATTTTACAAAAGACATCATTTTACAATAGTTTTATGATACTGTTTTACAACTGTAAAGAGTTTTAGTTGCAGTATGTTGCAAGGCAAATGTTATACCACTAAAGGTTTTACCACCATTTACCCATTATAAACATTACATATAAACACACAGAAGACATGTGGGTGCTCTGAATTGTAAATAAAACAAATCTATTTGTGTTGTAGATGCTGCTACCGCTGGTTCCTATCACTTTCACTGTAAATAAATCTCAGTAAATCAGTGAGTTGCTCTAGTCTCAGTAAGCAAGTGAATTGCTCTACATCTATTCACATCTCAGGCATTGAATTATGCAGAATTCTGAAACATCTGTGGAGTTCTTGGGTTCACCTTTAGGGTTAATAACTCTGTGTTAAGTCTGCAGTTTAAAGTAGTACAGAAATCAGTTAGTTAATAAGATCCCACCTATTAAGGTAATAAAAACAAACTCCTGTTTAGAGTAAATATTCGTGTAATTGCCTTTTTATACTCTATAAAGTTCATTTGAGTGAGGGAGAAAAAACACTGGAAAAAACCCTTCCTCAGTGCTCCAGTACCAGTTAAAGCTTGCACACGATCCGGATCCACACATGGGTTTCAGCTCCAGGTTTTCACAAAAACCGCCAGCGCGCTCTTTTATTTGATTGACGTCCGTGACTTCCAATCAGCATTCGCAAAGCGTCAAGCGTGCGTTCGCTCTCCTCCATCATCCAATGGGGAGACATCAAGACGCCATATGGCATATATAAACCGCCATCTTGGTAAGGTGCAATATATCCGCCCTTCTTCATATTTTGTCGTTTTATATCGCACTCCTTCCTAATACACGTTTAACGTCGTAAGAACACATCCATGCAACTTCAGACGGACCGTAAAACTGCTTAGCCTAAAAGCTCTGTTGTTTTTATATCCCGTCACGATTCGTACAGTCAGCCATGTTTGTTGTTGCAACGATAACCCGTAACCAAGAAGAAAAAAACACATAAGATGGTTTTAGGTTCTTTAGCAGGGTTGTCGTAATTATTTTAACATTTTGACAAAAAACGAGTCAATAAAATCGTTCGTGACTCAGTGTACACGTCGTATATTCTCGCTCTTTCCGTACTGTTGGCTTCTGGAAAAAGCCAGGGTTAACGCTACCTTTTGTTCCTGATCTGGGATCAGCCTCGTCCTACCCAATACTCAGCTTACAGACATTGGACAGGCGACAGAACGGTTCTGAGATCAGGGTAAAATGTCGCCTCATGCCAACACTAAGCAGCACCTCAGTCTTCGTCTCCCTCCACACAGACAATAATATTTTTCTGCAAAGAGACGCTTTGGTGAAGGGGAGGGGCCGAGAACTGTCAATCAAATTCATGAAGGAGCTCCACTAAGTACCGCAATATTATCCTTTGATCTTTGCCTATGTGACCTTGTTCACTAGATAGCAAGAAAGCAAAGCAACCAAGTTAACGTGCCAAACTGTAAATAGTAAAGTGATGTCTGACCACTTGAAATGACAAATGATATCTACTCATGATACTGATCTGCAGGAGATTTTTTTTTTTACAAACATTAAGTTGCACGGAATTACATTAATATGTAAGAGAAGGGTTTGCTCTCTAGTCCACGCCCTACGTGTTATAACACCTCCAGATCCAACGTAATGACCTCGAACTAGTGTTGTAGTTACAAGCTGTTAAAACAGATTGGTTTAGAATAAAGACCTAATTACTAAGTCTGGTGGCTTTGACTGTCTTTACCTCCTACAGGGAGAAAGCTAAGAGCTTGTTCTTAGTCAAGGCCAAAAAATGTATAGCCTCCACCGTGCAATTTTTTCAGGTGGAGGGCTCACATGAGTCGTCCATCAGAAGAAGAGCGGGCACATAAATGAGGCAGAAAGGTTCGTTTTGCAAGTGGGTTTCCTCGGTAAAGAAATACTGTCCATTGTTCCAGTCTGGCGAATTAGACACAGCCTACAGATTTTTCGCCGCGTCGACCAATCAGAGGGCAGTACTCGCGAGTAGGCTCTGCCCACTTTTCTATATAAGGGGCTCCGCCGTCGGAGGAGTTCGCCACAGGCACTGAACTCAGCCTTTATCTTTATTTCTAAAGCTTTCTTTGGATTCTTCCTCCTCCTCTTCTCATTTATTTTTCCCCCGTGTGACCGCATCCCATTTTCACCTTTTTTAAGCAGAAATGGCTGACACAAAAGTCGACACCAGCTCAGAAATCTCTGCCAAGGTAAGAGGGGACTTTATCCTTCCATAATATACGAAATGTATTGAGGATGGATCGGCAGACGGTGTTTGTGGACGGAGGGAGCTTTTTATGTATGCATATGATATAAATCAGGTATAAAAGACACTTTAATTGCCTGTATCTTTCTTGCCGTCGACGTGGACGAGCAAGGTTTCGTTGAAGACTTTTTTGAATTTTTATCTAAGGAGGGGGAAAGGTAACCTGCTCTCTGAAGTTGGGGATTTTTTTGTTGCAGAGAGAGCTCGGGTTATCTATCTTTGTCTGCTCTCTAACAGCCTGCGCGGGTTTCTTTGTTGCACAGGCGTTTTTCGGTTTCCTCTTTTTCAAAAAGTACCTTTACTTCATCAACAGTAATAGTAAAACCAAAACACCAACAACTTCTGTGTTTTGAGACGAGAGGACACAGTCGTGGTTGTCACTTTAGACATTTCACGCCCGGGTGCAGCGCCTGGTCCTGGGCTGTAAGAGGCTGGAGATCTGCTCTCCTTGTTCTGGTCCATGACAAGTTCTCCCGAGCTCCGGGCTCCTCTCAGCTCTCCGCTCGATGAATGAGGCCAGGAGAGAAGCTGGCTGCTTTTAGCACGTTTTCTCTGCTCCTTTAGGACACTTTCTGAGCTGCTTTCCCACAAATCTGCCTGGTTCTCCTGACCGGACCGTTTGGAGGGGGGGTGTGATTTTAAATTCTATTTATATGACGCATTTTTGAACTTGTGGCAAAAATGACTAAGTTGAGCAGAAGAAAGAGAGCCCACGTTGGTGTTTCTCCGGGGTCTGAGTTTGATCTGCCGGTCCGACGGGCTGCCCTCCCGTTACCTGTCCTGCTTCAGCACGGACCAGGCGCTTGGAAAACGGCGTTATCCTCAGTTTTTCTATTTTCGTTTTGTTTTTAAAGTACTTTCTCTTCTTATGTGTAAATGAAATACGAAACCCTCCTCCGTTGACATATCCACACGATCGAGGCTGAAACCCCCGACTCCGGTGGTCCGTTCCCGCACAGTGGGACTTTACAGTCCGCTTTAAAGCACATTTACCTGCTGTTCATCCTCTTCTCTGACCCGGTGGTGTAAAAGTTTGGCTCAAACAGTACAGATTGAACGTGTGTGTTTTAAGAGAGAGATACGTGTGTGACCGAGTGTCCTTTGTTGATCAGAGGCTCAAATTTGGAGATCGTCTCCCTCTCAGCTGTCCGTAACAGGCCATGCTGATGTTCTTCTAATTTTACAGCCTATCCACGGCGGACTCATTATTTATTTATTTACCACCCCCCATACACCCCCCCCCCCGACACACACACCTCCACAAGACATCGTGGTCCGTGCAGCCCAGCCTGGATTATTCTGATTGAGCCGAGTCCGCAGAGCCCTGTCGTGTAAAGGGTGATGGAGTGAAAAGGAGGCGCTGCAGCACTTAAACGGCTTAAAGACTGAAGATTACGACCTAAATGTATTAATACGAGCGATCTGCCACATCGGAAGATATTCCAGGGCTATGACATGGGCTTGAAGGTGCTATCTTGAAGGTGAAAATAAGTTTTTTTCCAATTAGGTTCATAATGTTTTTATAATTAGATAAAGAAATTAGGTTTAAAACAACGGTTTTACTGTTTTAAAGTGATTTGCGAAAGTTATGTCCATACGGTAAGAAACGGGAAAAAAATCCATAAATGCCATGTTCGCTATTGTTCTCTCTCTCTCTCTCTCTCTCTCTCTCTCTCTCTCTCTCTCTCTCTCTCTCTCTCTCTCTCTCTCTCTC
>JBBIGB010000109.1:8585463-8601255 GCA_037577075.1 Alestopetersius hilgendorfi
ACCGGGTGCTCGGTACCACCGGTACTTCAGAAAACCTGGTACCGTAACATTTTATTTTTTTAGTACCGTACTTGTTATCGAAGAACCGGGTCTTTTGAAAACACTTGTGCCAAACTATCTGCCGGTTATACCACAGTATACATCAGTAAAATAGCTTTAACGTTACTTGCATTTATACTAACCAACTCGAAAACACGTTGAAAGTCCTGCCCCCTCCGCTACGTAGTCAAAATGGTGCCCGTGTAGTGCGCATAGTGTCCATCATTCTGCACTGCGTTTTCTGCCCATTTTCAGTGCACCATCCGGGTACTTTCGGTGCACTGGATTTTTGCTTAGTTTTCAATGTGAGCGCACTACGCCCTAAAAATAAACTTGCAGTGCGTGATTTCAGACACACTGAATGACCTTCGCACACCAATCGGAATCTAGAATTTGAAGAGTGAGCTTAGCTCTGTACTTGTGCATCAGTTTACATCACATGCATTAGGAGCCTAACTACTACAACCAGATTTCGTATTCATTTTCAAACCATTACATCACTAGCTAGTATATGGTAACTAGATACCTACAAAATGCGCCTGTGTAGTAGGTGTTTCTGATTTTAAAAAAAAGACCAGTGACCATAGTTACAAGGTACCTTATATCTCAACAACCTGTTGTGTGTTTAAATAAAATCTCACTTGTGTGTCCATATAACATGTCAAGGTACCACTGCTACATGAAAAATCCTGTGTGTGTGTATATATACAGGATCAAAGTCTCTGTAGTGCTTAGCACTCACAGCCTTGCATTCACTTTTGAGGAGATTTTTTATCTTGTGGTTCTAAGACACTTCTCCAGTTGATCTAATGAGACACCTGTGGTGGGACCTGAGGCAGACGCCCACCCTGGTGTCTGTGCACCCGCTGGCCTGAGCGGAATTAATTACCTGTCAGAGTATGAGTGTGTTGAGCCATAATGTCAGCGTGTCTTGTGCTGCTGGCTATTGTTCTCAACCTATTTTAAGTATCATGACTGTCCTGGCTTGGCGGAGAAGAAAGGTCCGCACAAAGTCACCTGAAAACTGACCTCTGTGTTCAGAGAAGTGTACTGCACGTGGTTGACTTACTATGGAATTCAGCCTGCTTTCCATTGCGACTGACTAGTTGACTTTTCGGCAAACAGCTATCAGTTGTACTACTTTCTCGGTGGATGACCTTGTTCCACTGAATATACAATCCCATCCTATTCTACTCCCTGCTGAGCTTTAGAGAGGAATCTCTGTGAATTAGAAAAGCACTGGGAACCCAGCTGAGCTGCTTTTCAGGTAGAACTGCCTGTATCTATCCTTATATTTCACTGGGTCAACACCATGACAGTTCTGGTTTCCTGGGTATTTCATGGGTTTCAGTACTTCTGCTACTGAAAAGCTGCATGTATAAGGGTGGATGATATGATCATAATATTACATCCTGATACTTTAATTTATTTTTATGATACACTGAAGTTTTTAAAACTCAAACAACTGGATAATAATTAATGAGATAATAATTAAGGAGTGAAATATTTATTGCAAGTGGTGTGACAAACTGTTTTTCAAAATAACTTTTTCCCTTTTTATTTCACTAAGAGAGATTGCTGTTTAGTGATAAGAGAGTGTACGTCTCAATAACTGTTAAAAGTGCGTGTCATGTTATGATGTGTTAGAAGCAGGAAAAATGTCTGACTTGACATGGTCATGGTACCTAATACTTATTGATGTGCACAAGAAGTGAATGCCAGGCTGCCTGGCACAAATCGCTGAAAAAAGTTAGTGCTGGCTGTGATAGAAAGTGTAATGTAAGAAGATGAGCTGGTATGGTGAATTACTTTTTTTCTTTTCTTTTTTTTTTTTTAAACATCATGTATCAGGATCAGAGACGACACCTAGATGCATTATGTGAATAATGAAAGTGAATGAACGCAGTGTGATACCTTAGGTAATGATACCCTGGCATTTATGCGTACGTTACCTTGACACCTATCACCTACCTAAACACTGTCACGAAATCTATTCCTGCGTGCGTGCGTGCGTGCGTGCGTGCGTGCGTGGCCCAGGACCTTCAGTGTCTGTTGGACAATATTGACTATGTTCTATCACTCTGTGGTAATGAGTGGTGTTTTTGGGGGCTGTGTGCTGGGGCTGTGGGGTGAAGGCAGTTGATACCAACAGACTGAACAAGCTGATCAAAAAGGTTGCTTTTGTTCTGGGTATCATCCTGGAGACTCTGCCGGAGGTGTCTGACAGGAGAATGCTGAAGAAGTGTCTCTTTATCATGGATAACCCCTCTCACCCCATGTCCCCCTCCTTGATAGACAATTGGAGCACACAGCAAAAGACAGACAGTTGGAGCACTCATCACCTCTAAATGCAATCCTTTCTGCCTGTGGCTATAAAACTGTTCAATTCCTCCACATTCTTTGAATTGGTAATGTTACTAAATGTAAATCTCATCCCTTCATCATCTGCTTCTATTGCGTTTTTGGAGGCAATAACACTAAGTCACTTTCATAAACTTTTTTGCACTACTGATCTGCTGAACTCTAAATCATACACACAGCTATGTCAGTGCTGCACTTTTACAATCATGTTCTTGTAATTGTGTTGCATTGTTTATTGTCTTATGTTTGATTCTTGTTGTACTGGGCATGCTATTGACAAAAAATATTCTCTCAGGATAAATAAAGTCTTATAACAAGATACATTGTGCATCAGATATACATACTAAGACATTCTGTAGAATGTGTGCTGTCCTTCCTTTTCTGCAAATAACAATCAGTCTTATTAGTTTCACAGTGGGTAATGTTGTTCCACACGAGATACTGTCATCTCCACTTCCATTCCCTGCTGAGCTGTAGAGAGGTATTTCTCTGAATTAGCACAGCAGTGGGAACCCAGGAGAACAGCTTTTCATGCAGAAGAACCTGTTTTCCTCCAACTTGGTGGTAAGGGCTTCTAATGATAATTGGTAAACAAGAAGGCAGTTTACTGATAAAGCATTAAGAACAGTTGGTTAACATCATTGTCCCCAATGATGCAAGGTCTCCACATTATGTATGTATCATGATTTAGGCATCAAATATACAAAGTCATGCATATAATCTACTAGGGATGCACGGATATGGCAAAAGATGCATTCTCTGTTTCTGCCAAATTTTTTTTAATGCGACTGAAGCTGTGATGACACAATCAAGAAGTGCAGCCTGCACACTCCATATTGGATTAGAGTCAACCTGTCTGCCGTATATCTAAGAAAGATCCACAAAGACTTTCTCAACGTCGGACTATGCCAGTCTTTGTTTTAATACACTATTTTGTTATAGGCCTACAGAAAATGTTATTTTAACAGTTTTAAAGCATTTCTGAATGCACTGTGTTCATGCACTTTATTCAGAATATTAAAATGCACTTGAATTCATTGTTTTATGAGAGAAGATATTTAGTATAGTATTTCAGCTATCTTGCTTATATCGTACATTGTTTGAATGCTAAATAAATATTTTCATAGTTTTATAACTGATTCATTTGTTTAATAATTTAATAATAATAATAATAATAATAATAATAATAATAATAATAATAATAATAATAATAATTTCTTTCGGTTTCCGGCCAAGTGTTTCCTCATTTTCGGTTTTCGGTTTTGGACAAAAAAATATCTACCCTCGACATGTGTGGAATAAAACTCTTGAGGTCTCCTTTATAGTACGTCATATGGCTGCCAGGTACTACCAGACAAACCTAACAATTAAACGGTCTTTAACAGACAAACCACCTAAAACAAACTTGCAGTTGTCCACAACATGACCTAACAACAAAACATTTCCATGTGATTTTCCTGATCCTCTGGATTTAGCACAGTTTTACAAGAAACATGTTTTGAATACTAAGGCTATGTTGAGAAATAGCCTCAAGGAAAGATTAAGGCTGTTTGAATTCAGTCATGTTCATCATTTAGACACGCATGTCCGACAGCAACAGTTGGTCTGGATTTATTGCGGAGACCAATTTTAAACTGGGTGTCTGCTCGTCTGGTCTGGGTTCACGTAATTGCCAGTAGCTAAATCTGCCATGAGTTTGTTGAGGGCGGCTGAAGGCTGGCTGTCAGCAACTCTCTGCCTGTCACGGCCACATGGCATGGCTGGGTGTGTGCGCTCTGGGCCTGGCCCAGCAACCTATTTTTATGGCCTTTAAAAGTGCAGCCAATCCAAACCGAGTGAGGCTGGTTGTCATAATGTCTCTGGTGCATGGATCCAGATGCCATAAGCAGGCCTCGTTCTTTATGATCTTAAAAAAGAAGGACTACTTCAAGTTTAACTGACATTGAAATGATTTACTGTATCATATGAGATGTTACTCAGAAGGCCCAAGTTGTCCAAATTTTATGAGAGCAAATTTAAGTGGTGTGTTGGGAGGTGTGTACTAATCAGTTTGGTAAAAACAAAAAGTGCTCTCACCGGAGAACATCTCTGCAAACTACAGTTTAGTTGACACCTAGTCTCATTCTGGATTTGCAATTTGCCTTGCGTTAGCAGATTTTCAACAAAAGTTGCTTTTTGCATGGATTTTTGTAACTTTGCTGATACTTGACATTGCTAACCAACAATATACAACCTTAGCAAAAATAAACAAACAAACACGCAATATGTATTTGTTCAATTCAGATTAATCAGAAGCTGGCAGGTCAGATACTCTCAAATATATCTGCGCAATGAAACTTCACTCACTCACTCACTCACTCACTCACTCACTCACTCACTCACTCACTCACTCACTCACTCACTCGCTCGCTCGCTCACTCATAGCTAAGGTTCCAGAGTGTGGTGTTGTAGGTCACATGGAGAAATGCACTGAAACAACCTCGACAGGTTGCCAGTCCATCACAGGGCAGACACACACCTGTAGAATTGGAATTTAGAATCTACTATTTACTCAGTGTGCATGTTTTTAGACTGTGGGAGGAAACCAGAGTTATTGTTTTATTTGTCTTTAATTTGTTTCAGTTAATTCTGTATAATTGAATAAAATTTCTGGTCATTTTCAGACACTTTAAATGCATAAGTACACTAAGTATGTAGGTAACATTAACAAAATGCTAACAGAGTCAGTCCTCCCTCTACAGCTCATCCCTGTTCTCTGAAAAACTAGAGAGAGATAACTAAGTGAAATATAACAAAGACAATGTTTAATCACAGACAAAAAGTGAAATTACTGCACCTCATGAAAAACAATTGTAAAGGTTGTGAAAAAACATAATTTTCTTCTGTAAGTTGTACAAAGAAGTTTATGTGCAAACTTCAGTGCAACTTTGTGAGGTGCCTGTGTAAACACGCAGCTGAATTATTAATATCGTGGGAAAAATATTATTGTGGGGGCAGCTGGTAGCCTAGTGGTTAGGGCATTTGCCCTGCGAACAGAAAGTCCGGGTTCGATCAAAAAGACCGCTAGGCACCTCTGAGGTACCCTGAGCAAGGTACCGTCCCCACGCACTGCTCCCCGGGCGCCGTGTTCCTGGCTGCCCCCTGCTTCACTTGGTGAATGGGTTAAATGCAGAGGTTGAATTTCGTGCTGTTCACACTGTGTGCAGTGGCGTGTTCACGTCTGACAAATGGTCACTTTCACTTTTTCACTTTCACTTTCTAGAAAGATGATTTTCATTTGGGAGGAATTTTAGCCGTATATCATGGACAGTAGGATGAAGCACAACCATAGGCATTTGGAGGCCAAGTCAACACATTTATCTCTTTGTAATGTTCCTTAAACAATTCATAAACAAATTTTTCAGTGTAGCAGTCTGATCCATTGTCCAGATGCGATTGCCATGTTCCCATCGTAAGTGCTTTTGGTGGTGGACAGAGGTCAGCAAGGGCATTCTGACAAGTCTGTGGCTACGCAGCCCCATACACAGCAAACTTTAAAGCACTATGTCCTGGCACCTTTTTATCATAGCCAGCATGAACTTACAGTACAGTAGCTCTTCTGTGGGGTGGGACCAGGCAGTATTTTGCTCCCCACTTGCATTAGTGGGTCCTTGTGCCCATGACTTACTCCATGGTTTACTGGTTGTCTTTCTTTTGACCACTTTGTGTAGGTAATAACCACTATATATTGTGACAACCCCCAAAACCTGACACCACCTCTTGATAGGTTCCAGTGTAATGGGATTATCATGTTATTCACTTCACTTGTCAATGATTTTAGTGTTGTGGCAGATCAGTAAACGTCATACGTCAAACATCTGGTCCTGAAGCTATCTCTTGGTATCATGAATGGCACAGTTATCTGTATTCAGGGTTTTTTTTTTGGTTTTTTTTAACCTATAGACCTGAGGAGAGCCTGTCTGATTAGTTGCATGCACTATGCTTGGGGGGTAGGAAAGGTCTGCTTCTTGTGGTTATATGATTCCCTTAAAGAAAATTAATGGCTTTTCATTTGAAACATAATCTCTGCCCTCTCATACGGGAGGGGGACTCCATGGCCATGCTTCAGTTTCTCCACGTGGGCCTGTCATCTGCAAATGGAAGCTAGCTATAGCATGACTGAAGGCATCCTAAGACTTTGTCGCTGATGTCGTGGTCCATGCAATTTGGCTCCCATCCAGAGCCACTTCAATGTTAGAAAACCATGCTCTGGAACAGGGCTGAGTCTGGAGTCAGCATGTTCTGATGGACTGTTAGGTATGTGTATGTGGCTGTCATTCGGAGTATTCAGTGCTGCAGGCTGGCTGTATGGCGTCTCTCACTCTCTGTGTGTGTTGGTGTGGGTGTCACAAGCAAGGTGATGGTAAAGAGTCATCAAAGCAATGGGAGGTGTTTTTATAGTCTGATGTATCTTGTAGAGACATTTGCACTGCAGTAACGTGGCCTAAATGTGTCTCAGACTCAGTCCTGCCGTGATTTGAATGAAAACACGTTTAAATCTGTTTTAAATGTATCTTTATTGTGTTTGCATTATCATATGATATCCAAGGTGACTACAGTGTAAACATGTCTGAGTGTAAATTGCAACAACCAACAACCCCCCACCAGAATTATGCTTTATGTTGAATAGAATGGAAAAATATGGAACAACATTCTTTCATATTAATACATCTGTTTTTTGAGCTACATTTCACAGCAGATTCCAGTGGTTTTAGGCAAGTTAACATCTTTAATTCACCTGAAATACCTGTCTTTGGAAGGAGGGCGGGTCACCAGAGCTCCTATGGTGAAAACATGCAAACTCCACACACAAAATCTTCTTGTCACCTGTCTTCTCAGTGTGCTCTGGATTTTACTTGGCACATAGTAATTGGAAGTCTGGGTCACCAGAGATGCATTTGACTACCAAGTGTAATGTGGCTTAAATCAAGATGCAGTCCAGATATTAGTAACATTACCAGGTGTAAACAAAGTCACCGGTGCATACTTATGAGCTTGGCTAGGTCACATTATTTACATAAACATGGTACACAGATCCGTTAAATTGATAATAAACCATTAAATATATTGCAAGCCAATCAGATTTATTTGTTAATTAAGTGCTGCTTAGTTCACAAGATGGCAGTTATATTGCCTGTGAGTGTTCTTTAATACTCTTATCTAAGACTGCAGTGCCAGATTAGCTCTCAGTAGACACACCACATCAGGTAATTATGCTTTCTTTCCGGTCTCATGTTCTTCTTGTGGCCTTCTAAGTTCGTTTTTTTAAACAGGTCACACTATTCAGTGCAATTTAATACTGCCATCTACTGAATGGAACTAGTAAATTATTAGATTGAGTAAGGAAGTTCCAGAAAGTGGGAAGAATAAAGGCTTCTGTTCAGCAAGCCAAATTAAATCTCAGAAATATCTGGCTGATTCTAGGATACTGTACTAGCTTCCATTAGAGACGTGTTATTAAAGAGATCACTTTTTCCATCGGGTTGGAATGAAACAGCAAAGCAGTGCAATTCTGAAAATCTGACTCAACCAGTCAGTCTCAGATGTGCTGGACCTTTTTTTTTTTTAAATGTAATAAGGCAGTTTGTGTTCATGTGCGAGTCTCAAGACATTCATGTGTTTCCCTCTTTGGCCACTGAGGGGAGTTACTCCTCTTTCATCGATAAGCTGAACTAGATCTGTGCATAGTGAAGAGTGGGTGGCCTCAGTGTAGCTCCTCACCGAGCTGTCACCATGGGTTACGGGGCTATCCCAAAGAGAGTCCCACGTGGCGTTTAGAAGAGCAACAGCGCTTCTGTATGGAGAGACAGCGGTGGCAGATTGCTGGGGGAACCACAGTGGACTGAGGCAGGTCAGGCCCATCCGTGTGGAAGAAGCAGCCATGCGCAATGCGCCTAAACATACACAATCACAATACTGCATTGAGATTGAACATGAAAATGAGAGGGTTCTTCCCACAACACAACAAAACCAGGAACCCTTATTGCTTTGAAGAAGCTTTGTGAGTATTCAGGGTCAAGCTTTCCCTCAGGCTATGCTGATCTCGTTCACAGCCATGATGACTCAGAAAGGCCTGCATTTAATGGATAGCTTTAAGTCACGTGTGTGTGTGTATCTATATGTCCGTCTCAAGGTCTGCATTTACTCCCGTGTTTCCCGTCTCTGAAAGTAAGTGGGCCTACCTGCGACTTACAGGCTCTAAGCTGCCTGATGAGCTGTCAATCTTAATGAGCCTCTGAAAGGGCCTAGAGTCTCTTCAGACACAGAGTCAAGTGGTAATGTAGTGGAATCTAAATGTGTTCACTCAGCCATGGGCCAGTGTCACTATGGGATCTATTTTTAATAGATGCAGTATATTTGCCTCAGAAAAACTGTTATCTGTTAACAAATTTTGGTCGATGCGAATGGGATGGTTTTGAAATCAGGTTTTCCAGCCTTGTACAAACTGCAGGAAACAGCAGAGCATTCAGACTATCTGCCCTTGTGAGTTGTTTTCCGATTGTTTTCTAATGCTGAGTCGTCCCCATTGAGCTTCATGCTGTTTTGGAGTAATTTTATCTTTTTAGCTAGCAGATGGTCTACCCTTGAGGTTAATAACCAGACCAGTGAGTTGCATCAAATAGTTTTCACTCTTTCGCTGTACGTATTAAGTAGATTGAATGTTTTCTTGAGTCCTCTTTGGCACGTACTCTAATATAATTTGTAAAATTTGTCTGACATAATTATTTGATCTATTTGCCATAATAAGCCTGTTTGAGCTATTCTACAAATTGGTTTTTTTTTTCTTTAGTTTTCTTCTCTTTCTATTTCAGTGTTTCTGAGCATGTAAATATGCAGATTGACTGCTGGCTAGTTAATGGCGATAGGACTGTTACGTAACTTGGCTGTCTTTTTCTCCTCCACTCCACCCTGCTGGCCGCCAGCCATTCTGTGCAAGGTGTTCTCTCACCAAACGGGACCAAAGCAGACCGAGGTTGAATGCTGAAAATCTGGCCTCTTTAAGCATCCCAGTTTTTCGCTCTTTAAATCAGACTGCATTTAGTTGGGTGCTGGTGTGCGTCTGCTTTGAGGGATTTCTTCAACTTACCAGGCCTGGTGTACCATCATTCTGTCCTGGTCTTTTTAACTTCTGCACAGTACGAAGCTGGACTTCAGCATGAAAGAGATTTGGGTTTTCGGGGGTTTTATTTTCAGTTTCTTGAGAGCATTCTCACAGTAAACCAAACAGTAGATACTTGTATTGGGAATTTCTGTTCATGTAGTTTGAGGAGCAAATCCAAGCAGAAACTCTCATGCATGAGAATAAACATTTTCTATCTGCACTGAACATAAAGAATGTACTGGCTAGACAGAAGATCACAGAAGTGTAATGGGGTGTTTTAATGATATTAGAAAAGAGGTTACCGCTTAATGTGCACAGATGGTAATGCTTTTGCACAAATTCACATTATGAATCCTCTAGAGCCGACATCTACTTCAAATAATAAACTTCAGATAAGAAAATACATTCAGAAAGCTGTTGGTATATAGGTGCTGTCTGACTTTGACAAACTTTTGCTCTCTGATTTTTACAGAATATTCCCTCTTACATAGGAAGAAATTCAAAGGAACCTCTCATGCTATCAGAAAAGATCCAATTATAAATTGACGACAGAAGCGAATAGTGAACAAAGTCCTGTCGTATGAAAATATCAGGGCAGTGAGAGAGGTTTTTTAATGCCTGTGCTCTCCCTCTTGGTCCCACGACGTAGCTGAATCTCTGATGCTATCATGGACATTCAGCACTTTGTGATCTAGATAGACTGCCTCCAGGCTCCCTCAGCTGTTCCTCAGTAGAGCGATTAACATCGGCATGCACGAGCACACACACATACACACACGCTTATCAGGTGAGAGAAGTACCGATTGTTCCTTACAGAAAGTGCTGAGTGCAGAGCTGCACAAAAAACTTTAAGCAACATTGAAAGGTGCAAGAGTTTGTTGATGCTGTTTTACAAAGTGCAACACATTCCTTCTCGAACTTTTACTGGAATTAGCACAGCATGGATACAGGTTGTGCAAGGATGCTTTTACTACAGCTGCTCTGTTATATAGTCTCCAGATAGCTGTTTATATTGTGGCATAGGATGTGGCCCAGTGCTTAAATCAGAGCTTTAATCAGTTTCGTGGTAAAGTTTTGTCTTGGACTACTTTGCAGTGTTGTTTCCACCAGTGCCTATTTCAGATTTCTCATGTATAATTTAACAAAGTGACCCTTGTCATTTATGCTGACCAGCATTATTAGATTTTCACTTCACTTGTTATAGACTTGATGGCAACATTTGTACCCTGGTACATTTTTATTGGTAAACAAAGAAAGACCTGGTACAGACCCAAGTAAGACTTTGTTCACGTTTTCCACCAATCGCAGCACATCGATGCTGTCTAGAGACAACAGCCGATTTCTCAGGGACCGGTCAGTGCCGTCAGTCAGAGGAGACGTGGTGTGACTGGCTGGCTGGAGAGGAGGGAGACCAGCTGTGTTTTTCTGCTGTGTGGCAGAGAAGTGGAGGATGGGAATTTGCCCAAAGGTTTGTGGGCATTTTAAAGAGACAGAACAGTAACCCAACATTTACATTTTCATGAGGCAGCTCCCTGACTGAGAAAATGCTCTCATAATGACATTGTGATTTTTGGGCTGTAAGGTTCACATTTAGAAAAAATATTGATTCCGTTTTATGTGGTTCTGCTTTCCCAGGCCTATAACGGTGAAGTATTTAGTTATTTGTTAAAAAAAAAAAAGATGATCTTAGCAGTATAAACATGCTGGTGGACTGTAGTGGCATAGTTATGTTAATTGCTGAATCAGAAGGTCATATGATTTGAAATGAAATCTTTTTCAGTGACCAGTGACCCTTTTCTGTGAAGTTGCACTCTCTTGGCTTTCACAACCTGACTGTGTCTTTGTGCTGTGGAGGTCTGGAAGCTGCATGCCTCTCTGCACTTTGATGATGTAATAACTCAACTGATTTAGTGTGGCAGGTTGGGGGAACCCAGGGAGGGAAAAAAGATGAACCCTCCCTCTCCATCTCCCTCTCTCCCTTCCACTGTCTCTCTGTCGCTCTCTCTCACAGGCCATACTGTGGTCCTGATAGTGCTACATGATGAAATAAAGTACTGTTGAAATACTTACTACTACCTTTAATAGCCCAACAAAACACGGCTGAATTAATGAATTAATTATGCCAATAGTTTCTTTGATAGACTTCAGTCATAATCCATAATCGTAGTTCATCGTATTCAAGCTTATTCTGGTTCTCTGAAATGTTGGTGGATAGTATGGAGGGGGTTTTTTTTCCCCCCGCAGGGAAAGTGAGACCTGCTTTCTTACTTCATAAATGCTGACACTGGAACAATGCAGAACAACATGGACTCTGGAAATCTGCCTGTATTATCTTACTTTGTCCAGTTTGGTCTACAGTCTGTTACAGTGCTCTTGACTCAGCAGCTTTGTGAAGCCATACTGCGTAACTACTGATTCTATAAATTGTGAATTAATCACCTTTCACATTTGGCCTGCAGGTACTTGAATGTTGTTTTTTTGCATCTGCTGCTTGTCGGTTTCTCTGAATGGTCAGTGCGTGTCAGAGGTCATGGCGGACAGAACATCCATTCCCCCACCCCCTTCTTTTTATGTCTTACAATGGCAGTTAAATCTATCTTTTTTAGGTTGTTTCTTGTTGTCCTGAATGTCTCCACTGAAGAAACTGCTCCGTTTCTGTCTGCTGGACTGTGTAATAAACCCCACGCTGCAGCGGCTATGCCCCTCCCCCTTCCTCCGCTCACCTCTCTTCTCTCCTGTCTCTCTCTCTCTCTCTCTCTGCCTCTTCTTGCTGTGTGCTGTTTGGATAGTCAGCATACAGACGAGTCCCTAGCTCTCCAAAGCTTAACTGAGGCTGTCATCCAGCAGGTGGGAGAGCAGTGGCAGTGACCGATTGGTGCTGGAGCGGAAGGTCCGTCACTCTCTGCTGCCCTCTAACCCTCCTCCCATTCCTCCTCTTCCTCCTCCCTCCCTTCCATCCTCAGCCTCTCAGAGCAGGGCTTCTCCACAGGCAGCATGGCTGCTCTGGACCTGCCAGTTTTGCACCTTTCTCTGGGAGTTTACTGACCGGCCTGGCTGACCATAAAGTGGACAGGAGCTGCGAGGCACGGGAACCTGGATGAAGGCTGCACGCCACAGAGGGAGCCGAGAGATGAGGGCGCATGTCGGGATCAGGCAGCAGGCAACGCTGGAAGAAGAAGCAGAAGCATTCGGCCGGGACATCAGTCACTGACAGACTGAAGTGCCCAGGCACGGAGAGCATGTCTCCCAGCATCAAAAACTTGGATTGCGTTTCCCCAATGTTGTGCCACTGTAAAGTAGCATGTACCAACAGCACCATCTCGCTCATGTTTGGATGCAAGGTAGGGGGAAGAAAGTAATGTTTTTCTTCTTTTCATTCATATTGCGATTTGGGACAGGTTTTCTACATTTCTGTCCCGAATGCCAGCATGATAGTTTCCTCCTAAACCTAGACTCCTGAAACTTGATAATCGTTGAGCCATGCTGCAAAGAAATGTGCACCGACGCCACTTTTTTTTTTACATATATTTGAATGTAAAGTAAAGAAGACGCTCTGGAACAAGCTCTATAGAGTCAAGCCAAACATCTGAAGTGGTGATAGTTCTCTTGTAAACGTTCCCATGTCAGTTAGACTTGATAACTATTGTGTGGAACTATCTTGTCGATGGATGCAGTGTATGGGGAAAAACCAATGGTTTTCTTTTTCATTTCCCCTAAATTTTGAGACGCAACCTTCTAAACTTTACAGATATTTGTCAGGCCATACGATGGTTCGAAGTCATGATGGCACTGGCTGGAAGAAACCTTTCAGTGAAATCGACATGTTCCAGATGGGTTTCAGATGTGATTCTTAGTCACCTTTATTTTTTAATGCATTAATGAAAGCAGACTGTGGCCCTGAGACCCCTCTAGAAAATGTGAAGCTTCAGATGGTTTCTGACACTGACAGATGTGGGAGCCCATAAGCGCTGTTCACATTTCAGCACCACTGCCTGAGGCTCTCTGCATCGCTGGTTGCCTGTAGTAAAACAAGCATGCATGCGTGCGTGTTCCATTTCTGTCATTTCTTCAGCTGCTGTAATGGGGCAGGAGGCATGCCGGTGGGACAAAAAAACCTCACAAACTGTTATCCTCTCATATTTTGCAGAAACATAATTGGCTGCTGGTGTTGTAGGAGATCAAACACATGCAGCCATATTTTATGAAGACGGAAGTGTGATATTAGTAAGACTCCTCATGGTATCTGTGTCTTCCTCAAAAGCCCCTTTGTTGTAGTCTTCCAGTCTAGTTCAAAAGGGGGTGGCAAGTTGTTTTAGTTACATAACTGCCTAGTCCTCTGGGTATCCAAGCCCGCGTCCCAATTATCCCGACTATGCGTGATGGGGATGTGCAGAAAATTGTCATGTTTTTCATCAACTCCGTGCGGCTTCTCAGCCTCCGTCCTGCCTGTTATTAGGCAGCTCTGCAGGCGTCAACACACATGAACCAAACAGTGCTTGCGGAACATAGCCGGTGCAAACTGCCATTCTGCCTGAATGTCTATGAATTAAGCAGAGCGCCTAAATGTCTTGTCGTGTTAAACATGTGCTGTGCTCCTGGCTGAAGGAGTAGAGGGAAGTCCATAGTGCAGTGGAGAGTGCTCTTTAGGATGGTGTGATGTGAAGTCGTGAGTGACCCCTCATGCTCCATGTGCCGTGTGGTGTAAAGTATTGGCAGCCAAAGAAGGTAATGCAGAGAAGGTGATTGAAAGTTTAGAATTTTCACTGTCGACCCAATTTCTCTGCTTGCCTTGAGCATCAAATTAAACAAAATATTTGAAAAGACATTTTAGGGGATAAATGCTGCTTAAGGGTCTCTCATTGATTATTGTGCACCTGCATAATTACTTAACCTGCATTTTCTTGTGGACCTCTTTCTGTCTTGACACTGCTATTTATAGTCATTCAGTTCCTGTGGGAGATAAGGGAGCATGCATTTTCCTGCCTGTGTTTAGGTGTTTAAGGAAGTTTTAATGATGCAGTGTCTATTCATGTCTAATATATAACAGCCAGGACTGTAATGTTTAGCTTCAAAGTCTTTTCCTCAATGGCTCTCTGCTGCTAACCTCTTAACCTGCTGTCGACAGGTCTGGAGCACCATGCATTTAGCACAGCCCCCTGCCACTTACTGTGATGTGAAACAGACAATTTTGTAGAGGCTGAATAATAGTTTGCCACATTACATGTTTGTATAGAGACATACATTTATTTCTTTGGCCATACCGTGGTTGTTTTGCAGCAAAAATTGTCATTAATGTGACACACTTGCAGTGATCCATTGACGTGAAGTAATTGTTGATTCCTTTGTCATTCGTAAACACATACATGAACACATACATGTCATACATGAAGCACATACCTCAGCGATTGAGCAGATTCCCTTGAATAATTTTAGAGTCATCAGTATACTAAACACTTTTATGTGCTCATTTACATGGTGTATATAAAGTGCTCAGTGTTGTGTAAAACAAAATTAGGTTGTTAGTTTTGGCTGATTTTCAAGATGCCACAGTTGCTGTCAGAAAAGAATAAGTGGTCTTGTACCATGTATAATGTTTTCTTGACAGATACTTAAAAAAAAAATTAAAAAGTACCTATACCTTCTAAGCTTGTCACAATACTGAAATTTCAAACTTGATACCGATACTAAGGATGATACTCGATTCTATTTTCGATACTACAGGGGGAGAAAAAACAAACACTGGAACTTTTTAATAAAAAAATGTGTGCGTAGACAAACGACATACTCAGTCTACTCAAAATTGTACAGCATCTTTGAATATTTTCAGAAGCACTTTATAAATTAAATGTATTATTATTATTATTATTATTATTATTATTATTATTAATAATCTAGTCAAGTTTCAGTCAACTAAAAGTCTGAGACTTTTTGTCCTATTTTAGTCAGAATTATCCATGACTACTTTTGTCTAGTTTTAGTCAGTGAAAGTTGTATTTTAGTTGTCTCTTTTTTTATTAGTAATGCATATATTTAACCCAGTCAATATAGTATGCGTATAGTAGATAGTAAAATAGACAAAATAGAAATTTCCTTTTAGTCAAACAATTTCACAATTCATAAAGTTTGTCGTATTATTATATAATAGTTACCTTATCGACTGTATACCTTATAGATACTGTACCTCCAGACACGAAAGATACTCAGATTTGAATTTACGACATTAATTTTGCCAGCCAATCATGTTAGAACTT
>JBBIGB010000109.1:8741309-8752400 GCA_037577075.1 Alestopetersius hilgendorfi
TTACTATAATTGCGTTTACAGTTGGGCAGATCTAGCAGTGCGCAAATTTCACAAACTTGCTTGTTCCAGAGGTTGCGTAATTGACAGAGCCTTGTTGAAAGTTGCTGAGCTCTTCAGTACGATTCATTTTACCGTCAGTGTTTATCTATGAAGATTTCATGGCTATTTGCTTGATACAAGTGGCAATGGGTGTGGCTGGAACACCTGAACTCAGTAATAAGGTGTCCAAATACTTTTGTCCATACAGAATGTACAAAGAGGTTTCATCCCCATTTCATCCCCATTCATTTTTTGTTGTGGGAAGTTCTCACTTGTTGTGCGAGGGGCATACCCAGGTTTGAATGTCAAGCAGTTTTCTTTGTTCTCAAAAGAATGGATGACCATGTGGGGATGCCTCAAAAGTGCAAGGGCCATAAATAAGTTCTACATCAAATCATAAGAAATAGGAGTTCAAAGGCAAGACAGTGCCTACTTTAATGTATCCAGTTATACAACAAAAGTACAAATCTATTTAAAAATAACATTGAAAAATGAGAGAGAAGGTATGTTCAGAGAACTGACATTGAGGATCCTCGCTGTTTCCCTCAGGCTTTTACATCTTTGTGTTCCACTGTGCTGCGAAGAAAGAAATTAGAAACTACTGGATGAGACCCCTGTGCGGTGAAAAAAACATGCTGAAGAAAATGCCAGGTTAGTTCTCCAGAGGCTTGTTCACTAGCCACGAGTCACTTTAGTCAGAATATGAGGTTGTTTTGAAATATCTATATACATTTTTTTGTTTTTCTGCACACAGTCTCCCATGCACAAGATTCTGCAAATTCTTCAGTGCATTCATATATACACGTTTTGTGACATATTGGGCTGGTTTTGTCTGCTAGAGGTGCATGTTTTCTTTGATGCCCAATAGTCCACAGGATCTGTGTATACACAGCCTTACTGCTGCACTTGCATGTGCATGTACTGAATAAGAGTTTGCTCTGTTTTATTTTGCAGAAAGAGCTTATGGGTACCTTAGTAGCTTTACCGCCTCAATCTTCTCATTTAAGTCTTCCTCAACCATGTTGAATAAAAATGTCCCTGTGTCAAAATGTGACGAAGCCCCCAGTATCAGTGAGTACTTTCATATATACATACACCCTTTACTCTCATTGATTACAGCTTAATATTTTATTTTACTGCACTGTGTCTCATGGATTTAGTTTACATTGCATTGTAATTCACTTTGTATTTCACCTGTAAAACCCCTTTAATGTACTTGTTTTATCACCCATTTATCACCCCTAATAATATATACATATTAGGGGTGGGCATAGATAATTTATTTTACTCTACATTAATCTCACTGTAATCTTGGAATTACTTTAAAATGGCTCATTTTAATTCTGCCGAAGGTCTGAAGGACCCCTCCCTCCAAAAATGATCCCAATGCCTATTTTTATAGTGTAAACAATAAATATACCTCCAAATGTTCTCCCAGATCAGCGAGAGAGAGAGAGTAAAAGGGAGAAAGAGAGAGAGAGAGAGAGAGAGAGAGAGAGAGAGAGAGAGAGAGAGAGAGAGACAAAGAGAGATACAGAGACAGAGAGAGAGAGAGAGACGATCCGCACGCTCTGGAAAAGTCACGAACGAGAGAGAGAGAGCAAGAGAGAGAGAGAGATTGAGACAGGTTTAAAACGGGCACAATCCGGAAAAGTCACAAGCGAGAGAGAAAGAGAGACAGAGAGAAATGTTTGGATACATAATTTAAAAATAGTAGAATAATGACTATATATTTAGGGTGGCTTGGGATCATTTTGAGGGGCTGGGGCTTCAGACCTTTGGCAGAATTCAAATGAGCCATTTTAATCTAGATTAATTCCAAGATTACAGTGACATTAATCTAGATTAAAAAAAAAAAATCTATGCCCACCACTAATATATATATATATATATATTTATATGTATATTTTTTTTCTAAAATTTTTTTTATGTAGAAATGAAGCTAAAACATGTTTAGTTGTGCTGCTTTAGTTTAGAACTGGTACCTGACAAATAACTAGTAACTAAAATGTTTATTAATAATACATTAATTATTCCCAACACTGCTAGTGTCATCACTGAGGTAGGCTTCAGCAAGGTTTCATCCCCACACACTGCTCCCCAGGCACCCCTCATTGGTGACAGTCCACTGCTTTACTTTGAGATAGAGGGTTAAATACAGATTTTTTTTTTTACATTGTTCACACTATGTGCTGTGCTGTGGTGGGTTTACGTGTGACTATAAGGGGACTCTTTACTTTACTTTCCAGTGGCTGGTACAAATGGACTTGTAGGGCTAAGCCCCTCAGAAAAAGGGACAATTATAAGGTTTAAACTATGACAGCCACAAATGACAAATGACTACACAGCACCACCAACAGGTCTTAAGAAAAATATGAATTAGTTAAGATGGGGCTGATTCATCTCTAGTCCAAGCTGCTGATTCACACAGCCAACTTGCCTCTGCCAAGGTATTACATTTAGCGAAACCCTTATTCATTCTCCATTTGGGCTATTTCTTTTCAGACCAAGCTGTTCGGTTCTACTTTCCTGTAGTCTAAGGCCAGTACAAGCAGGAGCAGGTTTAATTAGCTGCCCAAAACTAGTGCATATACACACAAAATGTACATAATAGACATTCAGTTAAGATTTTCTCTATTTTGTATATTACTGTTTAACAGACTCTTTCAGCAATGGTTTGTCAGGTTCTGCTCATGTCATAGTTAATCAGATCTGAAATGCTTCTCTAAAAATAGAGTGTCTGATGCATTAGTCTGCCTAAGATGTACAAATCAACATTTAAATGTGACCGGTAGTTGCTAGACAGCTCATTTCACTGCTTCATTGCTATAGTTAAGAAAAGGGTCCTTAAATATGGTGCTCCAGTGTTTGAAGTATCCATAGGTGTTATTAGCTATTAGCTATTGAAAGGATCTATCCCATCCAGTATTATGGAGCTGTGTTTTTGGTGTCACCAGTAAAACAACTTTTTGCCAATTCCTAAATGTGGTAACATCACTGATCCTTGGATTGCACAGGGATTATAAGTAAGGGTTTGTAAATCAGGTTAAAATGTTTCCAAATGTGGAGTATACCTCCTGTGTGTGTAATGGATGCCTGTGTCATTTTTTTTCACGGCCATGCCTGCTTCCTGCACTGCTCCCTTCGAGCTCCGGCATCTGTGCCCTCGGAATTCCCACAGCAAGAGCCTCAATTAAGAAACTTTCTGCAGTGCAGCCCTACAGACCAGCCAACATCTGCTCTGATCACAGCACGGCTCTCTCTCCATAACGCAGAGCCAGCGCTTATCAGTGCCAGTCTCTCCATGCCCAGCCTGGATGTGCGAGGGCTATTAGAGGGGAATGTGAAGCCACAAAGCAAGACACAAATCTAGCTGTAACAAGAAAAACATTTCATAGGCTTTGCAGCATCAACTAGCAAATAGAAGTGTACAACCTTAAAACTAAAGGTGCCAAACGGGTTTTTAAAGCGATAAACGGTTGCTATTTTAAACCTTTGCTATTTAAAAGTTCAACTTGTGCTACCTTCGATGTGTGAAAAAGATAAAAATTGCTGGATTTAATTCCCTCATAAACTATATTTTGAAAAAGAAAACACATGAACAGAAATATATACTTTACCAATATGGACGCACATGTAACCCAGTTACCAGCAGCAGTGTCAGAGCTGCTGTTTTGGGTGGCCACAATAAATTTACAAGTATGCCAAAGACTGAATTTACTCCCACAGCAGGGGTCTATGACAAAGTACAGGAAAGTACTGTCACAGCTAGTGCATACCAGTCCGGGAAGGAGGCATAAGTGCGGATTTCCATGATCTCAGATTATACTTTATTTTCAGCAACCAAACACAAAGACTTTTACTAACCTAAGGGGATCGTGAAGGTGGAGCGACAAATGGGACATGAACTAAGGAACTGTATACAGAAACGTACACTGACCAAAACCAATGGAAACACAATCACACTTGTTACTAAATCCCCGGCCAGCTGAGAACGCTTACTAATAAGCCTCTAGTGGTCACTGACAGGGATGTCACAATAACTGAATAACTGGGGAATGCCACTCTGAGAATATGTCTCCTCACAAACACATTATTTATTGTTATATATGACGTCCTGACCTTATTACAGCTGAGCTGAAGAAGCCTCTGTAAACACATGCTGACTGCCCAGTACAGGTTGTATAAGGGATGGGAAGTGTTGTACATTATGTTGAGCAGTTTGTGCAACATCCTCCTCTCAACAACCAACTCTAGTGGCTCTAGAGAGATCCACTAGCACAACAGACTGTGCTGCACACATTAAAGGAACTAAGTGTCCTCATAAGGTAGAGTGTCCCTTCCTGTACACAGCCTCAGTGTTACATTTCCAGTCCAGTCTTCTGTCGAGGTGAACACCCAGCCGTCCACCACCTCCACCTCTTCCCCCGGGTCCTCCTAAAGTCCACAACATTATCCTTCATCTTGGTAACATGTGTTGTTCCCAAACAACACCACAAAGCAAGTCTATCAATCTTCAGTCCTCAAGGCTCCTGTCCACCACTGACACATCCCACAATTGCAGAGTCCTCTGAACATTTCAGCAGTTGTTCTAGAAGTTTGAGGTATACATTGTGAAGATGGAAGATGAAAGTACAGCCCATAAAGGTGCTCCTGGTCTATTTGCATGTTTGGGAGCTTCTCACACAGCACCGGATCATGTTAAAGACACTAGAGAAATCAGTGCTTGTACAGGTGAGAGTGAGCTTGCTGAAGCAGGTTTGGTCATTCTCAACTGCAACCTTGGGATGGCAGGCAAACTGTAGAGGGACCAGAGAGATGGTCCTCTGAGCTCTGAGAGGTGCCAAAAGGAGTCCCTCCGTCCCTCTAGGACTTCCAAGATGTAGGATGTTAAGTTCAGCTGGTTCACGGTCTTTGAGTACAGATAAAGTACAGGAACAAAGCAGGGCATCTTCCCAGCAAGGAAACCTTCTCTAAGGTCATGTTTAGTTTGAGGAGGTGCAGAAGAATAATGCATAACTGCTGAGCGCAGATCTTCAGGACCCTGTAGCTGACAGCATCTGCAGGACTCTGAAACTGCCTCCTCATCTGGCTGCTGGAAACAAGCAAGCATGCTGGGAAGGTAGCGGTAGATCAGTGTTTCCAGACCTGGGTGAGGTGTTGACTGGGCTGTGTAGGGCCATGGTAGGGACTGAGGGGCGGGAGGATGCACAATGTGACTCAATATTCCTGACCACTGAGGAGGTGTGATAGGAAAGCAGCTGTTGGGGGAGAAAAGGTGTGAGGTCTGTGTGGCTGGGGGCCTGAAGGTTCTATTCCAGTACTGAACCTGTTGAAAAACACATCCCTGACTCTGTTTAAATTTCTCTCAGAATCTCCTTCACCTTGAAACCCGTGATCATCTTTATTCCTCACCACATGTGTCAATTTTTCCAGCTTTCACCTGTATGCACCCTTTCTCAGTCTCACTTTCAGCTCCCTCTGCACACTCCTAAATAATTCTCTGTTCCTCTCTGTGAAGGCTCTCTTCTTCCTGTTCTTGTTCTGTCGCTCCTTTAGGTCACTGGTGATCCAGGGTGTATTACTGGGGAAGCATTGAGGACACGTTCCTACAGCCCTGTCTTAGTGAGACATAAATTCCACATTTCTGATACTTCCGTCGTGTCCTTTTCGGCGCCCCGAGCTCGTCCATCTTATTCACCAGGGACCTCACATTCCACTTGACAATGGAGGGAAGAAATAGTTCATATTTCCTCCACTGGGCACCATCTCTGCATCCTCTGTGAACTCAATAAGGATTCAAGGTCTCGCTCTGGGCAGAAGTGTGGGTTTGGAGAGAGACAATTGCGAAGGTAAATAAGAGCCCTGCTCCTGTTGGCATGATGACACAGCATAACAAAAGTTAACATGCCGGGAGGATAAGTAGAAACTGGTTCAGCAACACAATATCTCTTTCAGCATGAAAACATTTTGCAAATTGAGCATTGCAGCAGGCAACAAATCAGAAAACTCAAGATATTGCCACCGCCACTAGAATGGTGTCATTCTGATCATTTGTTTGGTATAAAACCTTTACATTATGTAAAATCAAAGAAGTTATTCCACAGCCCGGTTCTGAAAACCCCCTTTACAGGGGTGTTTAGCTCAGAAACTGGTGTAAGAGCCTATGAGTGCATATGTTCCAGCTATGGCAGGACACTGCCGTTTCTAGCCCAAGCAATGATGAGGCTGGCAACAGCAAAGGTTAAAAATGACCTGAAAAGCTTTTCCTGAAGTGGGACACACAGATTGGAGGTCCAGACAGCAGAACCATAAAGTGTCGATGGGTGTTCTCTTGTTACTTGGGGGCTATGAACAGTAAAGCACGCTTATTGCGATGCCAAACCATCTGTTCCCTTTGGAAGCAATGAAGCGAGCGTGTCTTTTTTTCAACACTCAAGGACAAAGTGCCCCGGATTTTGCAAACCTGGGGTGTTTAGAAGTTCAGAAGCAATTAATACAAAATAATTCTATTAATGTCTGGCACCACAAGAGTGAAAATGCCTGAGTCATGCTTGGCTGAACAATGCTGTGCAGTGTTGAGTTACAGTGTGAGGTTACTGAGTACACTACAGTTGATAGACTTATTCTGCAGAGGCCTAAGGGGGGCGTTAAAGTCCCAGGGGAAATAACACATACCGTATAACAATATAACAGCATATCAGACACGCTCCATTATCCTTTTGCCCCTCAGAATCTTATTACAGCTCTCTGGGTATTCAAGAAGGGGTATAACTGCACCTAAATCCGATTCCTAATCATTTTAGTCATGTGTGGACATGAGTCGCCTGACTTGGAATACAGTTGGATGACCTGAGACTCTATTTGACAAAACACTTACTCAAATACTTACTTACTGATTCTTACAGAAAAGATTTGGGTGACTATTGATTTCATTAATTTTTGTTAATTACATTAGAAGCAAAACACCAGAAATGACTGATTGGCTGATCCGGGATAATTGGAAACTGTGTATATATTTTTTGTAAAACTACCACTCAAAAAACTGACTTTAGTGTTTGGTCTTTAATTTAAATAATATAATATTGTGGTTTTTATCTTTTTTATTTTATCCTTGATATAAAGTTTTATACCTTTGAAAGGCACTATATGCATATAGACATGTTATTAGAAGTAGCTATTCGTTTAAGGTTTTTTTGTTTTTACATTAAATGTACATTTTGGTGACTTTCTGACCAAGTACACAAACAAATCCCATTTTCTGTCAAATTCTGAATATTGTGAATATTATTTTATCGATAAGTAACAAGAGAGTTCTGGGTTATCAATGCCTCTGCTGTAATTAAGATCACAGGAAAATGCTGTAAACAACAGGAGACAATTGTAAGTTCGACACACATACACAGAGTCATTATCTGAAGAAATTCTCTGTAAGTGCTTACTCTGAAGTTCAGTCGCTACCTTTTCCCTCGACACAGCAGTAATTTACCTGCTCATGAACCTGGCAATTGATTTGAACTGGAATGCAAAGCTGGTGAGGCAGGAGGATGCGGCTTGGGGTGGGATTTGGAAGAAGGGAGGGGGAGCTTGGACAGAATACTGGATGAATTTCTCGCTTTTGTTTATGCTGGAAAGCAGCGCAGCGATGAATGTCCTGTCATACTGAGTGCTGCATGTTTAACCGTTTCATAAATAATGCATCAGTCCATGATGTAATCAATGCAGTGCAGCACTGGGGTATTAACAAGAGTCCTCACCCCCCCAGGTCAAAGCCTGTTGGGGGAAATGACAACCGCCCGAGTGATGGCTCCCTTCAAAAAAGAGACCTCTTTTCTTACCAGTTCAGTGAATTCATTGCTTCCCAAGTCTAATCGTTCCAGCTGTGACAGCCTGTGAATTGACCTGCAGCAGGATAAGAAAGGGAACAGGCTCAGGGACTGGTATGAGGCATCATTTAAACAGAGAGCAGTGTGAGACCAGACACTTCAGCATATCACATAAGCCACAATAGCAACAGAATTACCCACATTTCTGCCTTTAGGGACAACAGTGACAGCAGTGAGCTAAAATATAGAGTCAAACTTTGAGGGAAAAATATTCCAGGTGTAGGCAGAGCTGGGCCATGAACACAATTTTTTATTTCACTGTTTTCAATGTTTGTTTAATATTTAGATCATCACATAATCAGAGCATGTCATTTGACAAAGGATAAAATGAGTGATAATTAGAATGTAAGTGAAAACCCCCCAAAATATTTAAAAAATATAGTTTGTTTTTTAAACATCTGTTTGCTTATTTGCCCCCTCAACCTGTTTATTCACTGCATTAAGATTTATTGACTCTATTAATGTCGCAACAGTTGTAGATGCCTGTTTATTTTTTATTATTATTGCCACATTAATCATGTTTGGAATATATGTTTTCTATGCTGCCCAGATCTGGTTGGAGATTTTAATACCCACAATTTAACAAATCGTTTTGTTATTGTACAACTTTATAGTTGAACATTCACAGCTGTTTCACACAAGTGACTCACCAATTACAAAACTGAGGACCACTTATTAATGTACACACATTCCAGCTCAACGTTTCAGCAACTTTCCACAATGTTGGTATTACACCTGCGCTGTAAAAGTCCAGTCACACAAATGATGACTTTTCGGATGACTGGCTTCATACTTAGATATGTATGTAAAGACAGTAGTTTCATATTGTACCTCTAGGATTAAAGAACATGTGACAAAACTGCATCCAGACTGGTTCAGATGAAAGTATGGTGGGGTTGGAATGTCAGAATACAAAAAGAATTGTTAACCAGGACATCTAAGCAACTCAGCCCTTGTGACGGCTGGTGCAATAAGTGTTCCTCTCTGGAGCCCTGACTGTGATGGACTGTTATGAGCTACATTGTAGGCTCCAATGCCTTTCACTGTGGCTTCACACCTGTGCACTCTTTCATCTAGAAACTGAATAAAAAGGGGCAAAATGAATACTTCATGCCATTACTTTAAAATGGAAAGTGAACTCTTCCTTTGGAAACAGAAGTGCAAAGGCTTAAGTGGGCTGGCGGAACTGGGTGGGCTGATTAAAGTGAATAATGTGAATAAAACCTCATGAATATCTTGGATCACATGACTGAACTACATTCAAAAGTGTTCGTACACAATGCATCTAGAAGTATGCCTCTGTGCATTAACCTTTCTCTACTGTATTAGTCAAAAGGTTATTTTTACTACTAGCTGCCATAAACCACAAGTCAAACATAAGCAATGCTAACAAACTGAGCTATTTGCAGCACCCCAGAGAAAAACAGACTTCACACAAATCCTTTTCTTATTTATTTATTTGACAATTACTCTGTATTATAATAGTGTAGTTCATGGTGTTAAAGGGGAATTACATTTTTTTCAGAAATGCTGCATTATTAAATTACTAAGAAGGCAACAACATCAACAGCAGTGTAAAAAACCCCTGATTTGGTGTAAAAAAAACCCCATAGTATCTCAAAATCATAAACAGCTGTTTAGACCAAAAACTATATGTGACCCGATCTGCCGTAATGAGTTGGAAGTCGGCGTTCTGTTTATTGAGATACGGGCTGATTCGTTTTCTTTTTTGGTCTTATAAGAAAGAAAAGGTCTTCAAAATTAATCTCTCAAAGTTTCATCATAGAAATAATTCTGAAAATGTACTTAAATGGCTATTTAAGCTGAGTTGCAGCTCTCAAATCTTACAATAATATGAATTATTTAATATTTAATAAATACTGATTGAAGCTTTAATTATTTCAAATTATCTAAATGTCTGTAGTAACATTTTGCTGTTGAATACTGGGTGCATCTCTTTGGATGCTAGGGATTGTTAAAGACAACAACAAAAACTGACAAAAATTTTAAATGCGATTTTCTCGGTTTTTCAGTTGGAAAATGGTGCTGTGCTACCATAATTCAAACGATTGTGACTTGACAACCGTTTAAGATACAGCTTTGACCAAGATATCATTTTAAAGCTTTTCTTATCTTTTTAATGATCGCAAAACCTACATTTTGAATTTTTGGTCACTCTGACGCATTTTGCCAGATCAGGTCACATATGTACAACTTCAATAATAAAGACACAGTCTGGCTGTTTTTCAGCTTTCTCTTCCATAACCTATGTTTGTGAAACTCCTTCAATATAAACAGAGTTACTTGTGGAAAACACACATGAAAACACCCCCACGTCACTTACTTTGGCATGGTTTTCAGGTGGTTCTCTCGAAGTTCCAGGATGCGTAATTTGGACAATCTGAAAGGCAGAATGTTGAAATGGATTCAGTTCAGTGATAAAAAGTGCAATGCTCTCAAAACCATATCCTGCTTGTTTGTGGGGGACAATGAAACCCCGAGTTCCAGCCAGCCTTTTCTAAGATAATATACTTTCTTTTAAATTCAGGTGGAATACCCATTCGTTCTAATCCAGCATTAGATGTCGAGCCTCTGTGTATCAGTGTAGGCCTTGGACAAGTCACTGTAAGAATAAGCTTTTGTCTGTGTTACTGTACATTGTGAATAAAGAACAGAATAAGGCACAGAATAAGGCAGCTCATATCTCAAGGATACTTAACAGCGACTAAACAAAGAGAAAAAGTGCTAAAGAGAAGCCTCACAGGTTTCTGTGTTTAGCGGAAGAAGATAAAGGCTTTAGACCAACAGAACAGTTTGCAGTCGTATAGAATAGCAATTTATTGTCAGACAAAGCCTGGACATTTTTCTTTCAGCTCATCTAAGGTAATAAAAAGAGATTTCATGCATGCAGTCAGTCTTAGAGAAGTCACACGTTATAAGTAATGGAGTACTAACTTTGATGGAAAACTACATTTTCCTCACTTTTTTAAGAATTTGATGCAAAATGTGAGCAATATTAAGGTTTAAAACTAGGGCTGTAACTGTACATGTATTCGTACCGAACCGTCACGGTACACGGGTCACGGTTTGGTACATGATGTCTTTCGGAGAATACATGGTACGACGGAGAAGACGTGATTGAAGTAATACGGAATCACAGAGGGAC
>JBBIGB010000109.1:8831095-8842407 GCA_037577075.1 Alestopetersius hilgendorfi
TTCTTTTAAGCTGTTAAATGCTGCTCTTATCTAACAGGACATTTATTTAGTCCAGAATGTATTGGAAATAGTATACAACTCATGAGGTACTTACCATGGGGTACTGACCTCCGGCTTAGAAGTTCAGTATGTGAACCTTTGCTTTCAGTATCTGGTGCCCCCCCCCCATCCCCTTGTGCAGCAAAAACTGTAACTGAACATTTCCAGTAACTGTTGATCCATCCTGCACATGGGCTTGGATGAGTTTTAACTTTGGTTTCCTTATAAGAGCTGCTCATGTTGTCTTTTGGCCTTCCACATTGTTTCTGTTGGGTCATAATCAGGACTTTGACTTGGCCATTCCAAGACATTAATAACATTTCTTCTTGGTAGCATGACGTGTAGTTAGGGTCTTGCTGCATAACCTTTTCTTGATATTTAGTTCCTGAACGGATGTCCTAACATTTTCCTTTAGGATTTGCTGATATATTTTGGAATTCATTATTCATTGTTCCATCGAAGAGCCTCCCACATGCCCAAACTATAATACTAACAACACCATGTTTCACAGAGGGAGTAACTTTCTCATGCTGGAGCGCAGGGTTTTCCTTCCTCCAAACATTATGCATACACTAAACGTACACTAAAAAGGTTTCTACATTGTTCCAATAGAAATCTGGCTCATCCGTGTTATATTTATCAATCTGTGGATTCCTCTTGCAACCCTGCAGCGCATACCATTGTTGTTCAGTGGCCTAATGGTGGTGGACTCATGAACATTAACTAATGTGAGAGAGACCTTTAGTTGCTTAGAAATTACCCAGGGTTCCTTTGTGACCCTGCGGACTATTACACGCATTGGTCTTGTAGTGTTCTTTGTTGGTCGACCACTCCTGGGGAGGGTAACAATGGTGTTGAATTTCCTCCATTTGTACACAGTTTGCCTGACTGTGACTTTTTTCCAGCCTGCTAAGCATCAACAGTCCTCCGAGTTGTCCTTTGTTCCTGCTATGATACATTTCCGAGTATGTGTTGTGAATATGAGACTTTGTTAAATCCCTGTTTTTTAAATAAAGGAGAGCACCCACTCTCACCAAATTATCAAACCCGTGTTTGAGAACAATTGATTTATCTTACCTAAGGATCATTTCCATAAGAAATCAGATTATATTTTAGGTCATTTCTTACTTGCAAGCACCATTGTACAAAGGAGTAGTTTTGGGCACACACAAACTTATGTTGGCTTATATATAGATATATATAATTTTTCTCCCCCATGATTTCGAGTTGCTCCAAGTGTTTTTAGTGCAATAGCACCGAAACTCCTCTGTGTTTTGACTAGTTAATTATCAACTCTGAAGGACCCTGCTGGTAGATTTTGGGTGAGAATTGCAACTCTTACTTTCAATGTAGAATTTGCTGCATGCTTTCGCTGAGTGCACTTCAGCTCTATTGTATTCCAAAGTCCAACCTTTTAGTAAATGTTCATAGGCTTTTTTTTTTTAGCAGGGGCAGGTTCACAGTTTCAGAAACAACTACCTCTGTGAACTCACTGTACTTTTGAAAGGCATGTGACCTGCAGAATTAGAATTCCTGCCATTGCTAAGGTACTTAAGGAGCTCAAAACTTCAGGATGGATACATTTTTTTTCTGAAGACTTTCAAAATCATTGGCACCGTTAAAAAACAGTTTTGTTTGCTTTGCTGAAAAGGTATTCTGTTGTTCAGCTCCTCGGAGTCTTATTCAACAGGAAATGCTGGCATTTTTCTGAACCCCCTGGAGAGACTCACACCTCAGCAGTTGGTGAGCTCAGTTAATGTTGTACTAGATTAAGATGTTTTAAACTTTTTCGATTGTCTTTATGAAAAGTCCTCTATTGTTCTTGCTGCTCAAAGGAAGACATTATTTTACATTATTATGAACAGTCTATGTTTATAATACATAGCAGTGTTCAAAACCCAGCTGTTTGAGTTGGACCTCTTCTTATTGTCTTTTAAATGAAATGAACAAACAGTTACATGTGCTTTGTAATGCACATTTTAACGGTGCTGTAGTTGGTTTAGATGGGTATGTGCTCGATGTTAACTCTGGAGAAAAGTTTCCATTCTGAATGGCTCACATTTTTAATTCAATGAGATTTTTTAAAAAAGTGAGCAGAGCCTCAATCCGCATTCAGTAATGCTGGTAATTACAACCGCAGTTGGTATGCTCTTTTCCCCAAATTGCAATCCTAATTTGTATTTAAGTACCTTACCTATATGATTAAACTGTTGTTCTGAGTTGTAGAAGTAATTTCTGGAAGCGCATGCATTCTTGCCTTATCTGTATCGACTCACAAGGTCAGTGTTGGTTTCACTCACTGATGTCTGGATGATGTCCATGCTTATCTCTTTTACTTTTTCTACAGTTCTTGGTCTTGCTTATCAGCAAGGGATACATAATACTCTGCTCTGGCATCATGTGATATATAGATATGTCCTGATTTGAATGGTTGTGAATGTATGTATAATGTAATTTGTGCGATTTAAGATTCTTTGTCACATGCATAGTCATACAGGTACAACATGCATTGAAATGTTTCCTGAACCGCTCCTTTTGACTGTGCAAACACTATAGACAATTAGTACATTTTAAATAGAAGAACATTGAATTTGTCATTGATCCTTGGCAAGAAAACAATGTTTTTGTACTACAAAGTGTGACGTATGGATAAAGACTAGTCCGTATAAAACAATGTACAAAACAAAGAGAGTAATGTCTGTACAGAGCCGCCACACTTGATATTTACATATAGCTTCATGTGTTGAATGATTTTTCTGCAGTAATGGCTTTTTGGGTTTTTTTATGTTTTCATGGACCATGACGTCTGCTAAAAGTTCAGGGCCAATCCTTCCAATAGTTATTAATGGGCAGTATTAACTAAAACCTACATATAATATATTTTCTGTCTGTGTTTGTTGAACCTTTGTCTCCATTCCACTCTAAGAAAATGTACTTTCCATTTTCTAGTTCCACTATCCTTTCGCATGCTTGCAGAGGATTCTCCACAGGTCCAGGGATACGCTGGCAGTGCCAGGAACAGAGATGGAATGCTGAAGCTTTGTTGATTCTCCAAATGTACTGAATTATGCCTGACAGCCTGAAGCCTCTTGGAATGGCATGATCTAGCATCTGGGATAAATTTAACTTGTATTAGAAAAACCTGGTTAAGTTTATAATCTTCACTTGGAATTCTGCCTTTGATTTTTTTTTTTTTTTTTTGGTGGGGGGTTGGGGGTTGTTTTTTTAAATGAAGAATGTGTACAGGCTGTGCTGAGGTCATCGTGTTCTATGAAGGAACTTTTACTATCATTTAAAAGCAAATCCTGTGGAAGTTGCTATCATTGGTTTTAGTTAGTGTTAAAGTGATGGATCAGCACGAGTTGTATTAGTGACGAGACCTCATTTCTCTTTTCCTAGTTCTTGATTTTTGTGTATACTTAACCATACTTAGCTGGATTATATTGAAAAAGGTTTAGCTCTTGCTGAGAGGCTTTGTTTATTGCCTAATTTTTATGGCCCTTCTTGCTTCCGTGAAGGCAAATAAAGGTACCCTCTATTGAATCGACAAGGCACTAGCTTTATTCAAACTCAAAAGTATCAAGAGGGAAAAAAAGGGAGAAAGCTGGAACTAATTAAAATGCTCAGCATTCTTTTCATACCACCGGTTTTGCCAAAGGTCTTCGTCGTGTTTATTTTAAATCCTTCATTTCAATAAACCCAAATAATCCTGTTTTACACTGCGTTCACTCTGAATGCAGGCTTTCACAAGCCCCATCTGTCTTTTGTTTTCCATATGAACATGCTAATTTCTGGAATAGAGTGGTTCTTGCAAGCAGCATATTTCTTAAGTTCTAAATTTGTAGACAACCGATTTAAACAGTTACGTGTCATGTTGAAACCTGTGAAGAACAAGCTCACAGTAAAGGCATGTCTTTATGGAATGGCACCAAATAAAAAAGAAATTCTTTATATTTTCATCCACAATTAGCTTTAGGAGCTCATAAATGTTTTCGCCTTAATCCCTGACTGAACTGAAAAGAATAGTAGTGTGGCTTTGAATTTGAGTTTCAAAGTAATTCAAAACGTGTGAGCATGAACGAACAAACATAAAAGTGTAGTTTCCACATGACTGCTAAACTGTGTATGACAAAGGTCAAAAGCAGTAGTAATGTGGGGTTTTTTAAGGACTTAAAAGACACCCTTTTGGAATGGATGATGAAACATGAAAATACAAGTTTAAGGTCATAATGCTTGAAGACATGCAGTACTTCTGTCTGGTGTAAATGTAATGCTTAGAAAGACAAAGAGTCACTTTTGGCAGAGGTTGCTGGTAATTTAGTGTACAGTTGTTTCACTCTTATTCACTTTTGCATGATGTAATGGACCTCATTGTTAATTTATTGCATTTGGTTTCATTGTTCAGGTTCTCAGTTTGACAATAGGACACACACAGCAAATGAACATGATGTCACTTGCAGTGCCTCCCTTAGGGTTGGTGGTAGGACTTAAGTCCACTTAGTCCAGACCATCCTAAAGAATTTATGACAAGGAAACAGGAGACAGCTTTGTGCTGTGTATGTTTACTTGCAGAAGACAAAAGCATTATGTGCTTTTTGTGGTTGTGGGTTCTTGTACCCTGGGTTGTATTCTGAGCCCTGTGTGGGAGCGCTGCAGGACAGACAGAAGCTGTCAGCTCAGCACCCTGTCAGCGCTGCACACAGGACATCAGACAGCAGAACACACACATTCCTCAAAGCCACATCCTCCCCCTTTCAAACTGCACACTCAGGAAAGGGAAGGACACGAGTGTTGGATCCAGATGTCTAAGGTGCTATAAACACACTAAAACAAGAACTCAAGAGTGAATTAAGGTCTCCATGCTTCGTGGCAGTGGTTCATTTAGTGTTTGTCTGCTTTATGTGCTCTTTCTCCCTCTATCCCTGTACTTGACTCTTGATGGCTATGCTTTAGCTTGTTCAGATGCTCTTCTATTGTTCTCTGTCATTTATTTTCTCAGTAGGGTGCAGAATGCTGGGGGACATCCATTTCTGTGCCTGTTACAGATTAGCATTTGAGGTTATTTTAAGTTCTACTTGTTCAGGCGTTCTCAAACATTTCCCTTGTTTTATATTCTCAGAGGGGACTCTTGACTTGCAGAATCCTGCGTGTTCTGAAATAACAAACACAGCAAGGACTGGATGTACACAAATAACTACTGTTATGCGTTCTGGGTTTGAGGATTTTAAGATCTTGTGCTCGGGAAGCTCCTGGAGGTGTTTAGCCAAGCATTCCGTGGATCTGACTTGCAGCTTCAAAGACTACTGTAGTACCTTAAGGGAGGCACATGTCTTACACTAACAGTGTTGCATGATAAACAAAATCATAAAATATTGAATATTTTACATAGAATTACATATTTTAGAAATGTGTTGAATCAAGTATTTGTTGTTCTATGACCTTCTTAAAATTAATTTACAAATAAATTGTTTTAATTGGGGACTTACTGCTCTGGTCTTCTGGAAAGGCTAGAATGGTTCATGAATTTAACTTCTGAAATAGTTATATTTATAACCTTTAGTCGACCTCATTAGACTAAAAAATGATAAAGTACCTTCAGTCAGGTGATGCTATAGTCGACTGCCATGTGATGTTTAACAAAAAGAATGCAGCCTAATGGTTTAAACTCCTAAATAATCTTTGCAGTGAAATGCAAAGTGAAGGGAGTGTAATCGCTACCTCTGTGTCTCCGTGGTTTCAACCATTTTCCTGTGATGTGTTCAGCGTGTTGAAGGTTTAAAGTGTAGCCAGCTCCCATTTTAGTGCATAGCATAAGTCATTATTTCAGGCATTCAGTTAGACCTCATCTTCCCTGTGGATCTCTCCACATCCACCTTTTATAAGTGAATAAGTAAAAGGCTTACAATTAACCTGGTGCTAACTTGGCTCTGCTGGTGATTTTGTGCAGAGCTTATTTCATGAGCCCCAGTGTGGTGATTAAGAAAGGAGAGCATGCCTTTCCAGTTCAGTCATTCAGACTAGAATTCTTATAACAATAATGCTTGGCAGTTGAAGTGGAAAGCCATCATTTGTAGTTTAAATGAACCTGCTGCCCTTTCCAACAGTGAATGCCACCTGCTAATTTGACCCTTCTTTCTAAATGATGAGTGGAGATCAGCATGTCGTTGGAACACTTGTTCTTTCAGTGATAGGAGATTATAAACAGGACACAGTGGTTAAGCTCAAATTTGAGGTTCAGGTTAAGGGGAATTGCAAGGATCAATAAATCATTAAGATGTTAGCAGCTGTTCAAAGTGGTGGGATGTAAAATACCATTCTTGAGAAACGCCCTGATTCTGAATTTTTCACAACTGTGGTGATGGGAACCAGATGTCTGAAACAGTTAACGCCTTTAAAAGCTGCTTCATAAGCAGGCTGTTGTAAAGCAAATATAAGCCAAAGAAAGCACATTTTTCAGATTTGCCACTATTTTGGCATTAACAATGTTCCATTTAAAACCTCAAGACATGTGTAGGTTACCTGCTCATTTTGCATGTCTTGAGTAATGACAGTGGTGTAAACATTTATACTGCTTACTGTAACCACTGTAAAGAAAATCTGAGCCTATGCTTTTCTTCAATACACCTTTAATGTCAAATCACTTGAAATTACATTGTACATCTTAATTTAGTTATGTGATTAATTATGAATCTCTTTAAACCTTTAAGGTCTACAGAACCCTGTAGTTTCACAGTGGTAGCAAATGCTTCTATTTCTAACTCAGTTAGTTCATACTGTTCATGTATCATTTATATTTGCGGTGTCAGTGCTCCATACCGATGTTTTTTTTGGGAATTGGTACACCCACGCTGAAGTGGCCCCACCTGAAATTCTGTGGCGCAAGAAACATTTGTAACGTCCTCCCAGTCAGGGAGATACATGTTTGCTGTTCTTCTTAAAACTGTGAGCGTGTTTAAGCCTTTTTCTGTGTGTGGAGAGTAACTTTATCTGCGTATTGTAGTTTATCTGGCTATTCTGTTGCAGGTTGAAGAAAGCAGTAAGGCCGCTGCTGTTAGGCTGCAGGCAGGAGATGAGCTCATAAACATCAATGACGTCTCCCTCAGTGGCTACAGGCAGGAGGCTATCTGCCTAGTGAAGGGCTCCCACAAGACACTCACTCTGATGGTGAAAAGGTAATCTATGCGCACACTCACTCGCATACGCGCCCCTGGGCCTCCCACACACCTGTTCCCGAGCGCCTAGAGCGCTCATCTCCATGGCTACTTTTTGAATGCAACCATGGTGACGGACCGTAGTAGGACGGACAGTGATGTGATATGGAGACCTTGTCTTTGTGCTGAGAAGCGCTTTGTTTCACTGTGTCCCTGTAAAATTCTGTTCTTTATAAATTACTGATTAGTTGAGCATAGCCTTTAAGTTTTAGCACAATGCATGCTTGTAAGCTGTGTTTGATGTCGACCAGTGATGCCTAAGTAGTGCTTAGTAATAAACCATATCTGTGATCTATCTGTAAAGTGTTTGGGTGGACATTTGTCATTTTTCTCACGTTAGACATGTTTGCCCTTCATTTCTAAACTAATAAAGGAGGTTCATGACTCATAGTATTTCAGGTTGGAAAACTTGCTTTTTCAATGTAGCCTGTTTTTCATGCTTCTCCAGTTGAATTTCTTTTCTCTGTGTGTTTATATTGAGTGTCTGTACTGTGAAGCAGGGCTTTACGATCTATGCTCATACCATATTATTAGTCATCAAAAGAACATGTGTTGTAAATGAAGCAGAAAGTGTCAGTATTGAATCAACTTTTCTGTCATTTTAATTCTGCATCATTACTGCCTGGTCCACAAACGGATATGTACTCACTATATCTGGCTTGTTTGCATATGTGAACAAGGGGGCAGCATAACTTTGTGATTACCATTCAGTGCATTAGTAGCGCATCAGCGCACAGATGGTGCTCAGAGAAGTCCTGACAGTCCAGTTTGGCCAGATTGTTCTTTGATGTTACAACAGTTCCCAGCAAGTTTTCAATATGAATTGGCAGGGAAGTGGAGAAAGTGACAGGGTTTGAATTAAAGCTAATTTCCCTTTACTTTCATTATTACCAATGGTTTGACATTTTAGCTAGCTGCTTTTTTGTTGTTAACATCAACTACGTCTACAGTTTGTGTGTTTCAGCAGATTTGCATCCAAGCTGGTAGACAGGGGATTAATGCAAACTAAGTATGTCTGTAAATCAGACCTGAGGCTGATCTCTTACATGAACCTCTAGCTAAAGGGAAGATTCTGTAATGGATTCCAGGGTATCAGACAATATGACAGAAGCAGGTCTTCCATTTTTATTTTGTTTTGAGAGGGTATTTCTTTGGGCACTTTCTAAAGGAACTGGCTTATCTTTGGCTAATGAGGAAACGGGAAGCTTTCAACACTTGCCCATGTTTTAGGGCGTGCCAGTGTTTTGCATGTGATGACCTCACTGAAACTGTGTAGTCATAAGGAGGAGAAGGAGTTGTCAGTCTTGTTCCAGGTACTGTGCAAATATTGTAGGTTGGATTGTAAGTGCAAAACACGATTCATATTACGGAGAAGTTCTTGTAAACTGTCTTTCTTGTAAACTGTTTTTTGTTGACTAAGGTAATCTGAACAGTTTCTTTGTACTACTTACTTATGTTGCCCATAAAATAATGCACATAAATGCTACTATGTGGGTTTTTTTTTTATTGAATTTTGATTAGAGTTCAGTATTGATTAGTCACCTGTACTTTACCTACGGCTGGAAATTTGATAGTTCACTGACAAATGGTATTATCACAGTGCCAGAACATCACCATATGCATCATGGAGGTGTGGCAGTCCATCACAGACAATGAACATCATATTAATTCTGACATCTGATACAAATTTATTTTGTAAACACAGTCTAGTCCTTCATGTTTTATGTTCATATTTGCACTCATGGTGAGTTGCAACTGTCACTGTTTTTCGAGTCAGTATTTGTTCAGATTGTTGAATTGTGACGCCAGTATCATGAATCAAATCAAAATCTTTTGTTTCTTGGGTCTGCACTTGTGAAAAACAATAACATTTAATTTTTTTATTTCAAAGGAACTGTTCCTATTAAACAGACGGTATAAAGAAAGAAGACCTTTACTTTAATCCATGGCACTTTGAAAAATTTTCTCTGATTTTAAGAACATTTTTGAAGTTGGTGATATGGACAGCTTTTACGATTGCATATAAAAACGCATGCTATCTACTTGGCAGAGATTCTAAGAGCACTCCACAAAAGAAATCTCCATTCCAGTCGAGTGAGTGTACCACACACTGACCCAGTGAAACAAAAGTGGCCTGTGGATGGCTCCATTGTTGCTCCGGGCAACCGCAGTGCCCAGTAGACTTTGTTTGTTTGAATTCCTGAGGCCTTCTTGGGCTTGCAAGGACTCAGCCAGCTGGTAGGTGGCAGTCAACATTACCTTGCATGACAGCAAAACCCCCAGGTACTCAGTTGTGCATCGCTGGGTCCGGTCCAGTCGGGTACAAAACTCTCAGTTGGGGATATTTAAAACAGAGCTGGGTGATATGGCCTAAAGATAAAATCTGATTTTTTCACAATAAATCTAAAATTGGCTGACACACGTTCCGTGACATAACCAATTATTATAGTCTCTTCATAAAAAGGGCGTTACCATTAGTGCGAGGGGAATCTAAACACAAAACCACAAGACGAGACACAAGAGGAGACAGACACATCACATGTGTAGAGATACTTCACTCTAGACCAGTGCTGGACTGGCCATTGGGCAAACCAGGCATTTGCCAGTTGGGCTGATGGTAAATTTGGGCCATCAGCACCCCCCCACAACGACAGCGAGAGGGGCCCTGGGGTGGAATCCTATCAGCAGCACCCGTCTCCACCGGAACGACAGCCTGGTGGGCTGGTCAAGGCTCACAATGCCCAGACTGCCCTGCTCTAAATTACACAAACAGCAAGGTGACCTGCACAACCTGCAAGATGTTTTTAAAGTACAGTAACAGTACCGGTGTTCTGCATGGCATCCGAAACAGCACCGCTAGCTAACATGGCTAACACTAGCACAGGATTTGTTTGGTCTTTGTCTAACGACACAAAACAACCAATTCCATATTACAGATGTAGCAAGACCTTTCTTGGGCACAAACCCTGCTACGGTGTTTGGCTGTGGTGCGCTAATTTACCCTTGTAGAACAGTGTGTCGCATTAGTTCTGCTTTTGGCACTCGTGTCTAAAATATGTAATAAAATCGATTTTCATAAAAACAGCGTCCTGAACTGTACATTCGAATTAATCGATAAAATCAATATATCGCCACCTCTAATTTAAAATAACTGAAACCTTGCTGCACTCTTGTTTACTATTACTCCGCACTATTTTTCCAGTCAGCAAGCTACTGATACCCGTTTCAGCCTTTGAGGCAGACATTAACGCCATCTAGTGGTTAAGAAGACATTTCAGATGATTACGTACATGAAAGGAAATGATGAATGAAGTACGATGAAAGAAAAGGGTTGAAATTAGATTAAATCCATTTGTCCTAACATTTTTTGTTTTTAAAATGCTCATTGTTTGCTTCAGTTCATATTTTGTCAGAATGTGTTTAAAGACAAAGTATTTGTAGCCTGTATGTTTTTTGACTGCCAAAGTCTTTGTTTAGAGTAAAGCTTAATCTTGGGCTGTGAATTGTGCCTCTTCTCAATCATTGTACTAATAGAGTCATGTTGCCATGTGCAGTTACTGACCTGAGCAATGTCAATGTAGGTTTCAGAATCCAATTATATCCAGTAAAGCTCCTCAGTCACATAAGCTGAGGCAGTACTAATCAAAGCTAGGGGTGTTCACAGTTGCTTGGTGTTCACAGTTGCTTCTTCAATGACTTGCAGAAAACGTTGAGGGGTTATGTGGCATTTAAGACCTTAAACTGTTTCTAAATTTTCTCCATCTTGCTCAAAAGTCATATAAACTTCGTAGAGGACTAATGCTGAAGTGGATTGTCTACAAATGAACTGTAGAGTTTTCCATTGACAAGGTGAGTCGACGCCAAGTTAGGTACAAGAAAGCAGTGTGTTCATTCAGTGGCTAATTACAGACAGTGAAATCTAACGCTGTAAAACTATGTAATTAAAATAGAAGAGTCTAGCATGTTCTCTTGCAGGGTCAGACTTTCAGTCATTTTCATAGTGCAGTTGAGGTAATGTTCTTCATTTTTTCTTGTATACGTGTGATGAGTTACTAATTGTCT
>JBBIGB010000109.1:8917917-8937570 GCA_037577075.1 Alestopetersius hilgendorfi
GTGTGTGTGTGTGTGTGTGTGTGTGTGTGTGTGTGTGTGTGTGTGTGTGTGTGTGTGTGTGTGTGTGTGTGTATAAATATATTTAAAGAGCACATAAATGTACTTCAGATTATTCTACTTGACCCAGAATGCTAACTCTAAGAATACATTTAGGGTTTTTCAGAAGCTCATAAACAGAGAACACTCCCACTGCTGTAACCTTTCACCCAGTATGAGCACTCTGCTAGCATGAGCATCTTTCGTGCCTTGCATGTCATTCTCAGTTCCTCAGTCTGAAAAAAATGAATTTGGAGTCTGAATTTATGAACTCACCAGCCACACTAATAATAAAATCACTCTAATACTGGGTGGGATCTCAATTTGCTCGCAGAATAGCGTGAATTCTTTATGGGATGCCTTCAACGAGGCCTTGGACACATTCCTGATGTCCATGTTGTATTACATAATTGCTGCAGATCAGTCAGCTGCACATTTCCTGCTGCAAATCACCTAATCTAGCATGGTGTTAAGATGCTTTCACCGGCCTTCCCTGCTGTTTGTCATAAACGTCATGGTGTCATCTGTGTATATTCAGGGATTAAAGCCTGAGCACCATGACCTCTGTTAACAGAAACCTGTTAACCACTGCTGCAAGTTATCCTCATTAATTAGGTTTTCTGAAGCTGAAACAATGTCAGGACCTCTAAGATGGAAACAAAGCCCTGCTTAAAGCAAAAATGTTAACATCGTATAACATTTTGTTAACATCGTAATTACAAAAGCAATTTGTACATTATTTTGTAAGACCTCATGAACCAGTTAACCAATAACCAGGGGTTGATATATTTTTTTTTTTGCTGTAATACCTACATTAATTGGTACGCACCCAAATGTATCTTTTTTTTTTTTTGCCTTACCATAGGTGCTAGAATCCCACCCAAACACACACTGATTGAGGAACAACATTCAGATTATCTTTGGCACACAAATGGTACTCAACTGCTGCTTGTAGGGCCACTGTGTGCCAAGTAAACATTCCTCATATCATTACACCATTACCACCAAAACCAGTGTGCAAGCGTTGGTTTCCTGCTGTTTACACCAAATTCTGACCAGCAACCATCTGCATTAAGGTTGATTTACTTCATCTGACCAGACACATTTTCCAGTGTTGGGACTGGACAGGCTTGGTGAAACTGGGTAGCCTCAGATTTCTGTTCTTGGCTGACAAGAGTTGAACCTGGTCTTCTCCTGTTGTTGGCCATCGACCTTTAAGGTTCTGTGTGTTGGTTCATGGTTGTAAAAAGTGGCTGTTCAATTTACTGTAGCCTGTTTGTCAGCTCAAGCAGGTCTGATCATTCTGTTTTTCATTATATTCCAGTCTAATTATGGTGTTTTCTCGTTAACATAGCATGACTCTTCTTTGTATGGTGACATTTTTGCTGAATTGGTTCTTTTAGCAGAACAGAGGAGGCGGAGGAAGTGATGTTTACCCGGGATACCTTCAGCGCCCCAGACCCCCCTCAGGTTCAGCTCGGACTCCTGTAAGTCTCTTTCTCTCTCTCTGTCTCTCTGTCTCTCTTCATGGCTTAATGTGCAGTATTTGGCACATAGAACTACTGTTTCTCCTTTTTTTTTTTACTTGTTTCTACTCTCTTCAACTTCTGTTGCTTTCCCTTCTCTCATTTGCTTTGTCTCTGCTGCTCTCTTTCTTTTTTTTTTTGCCTGTGTCCACTTCCCTCAATGCACAGCCGGTGCTGCCTTGCTAATTAATACAGGTCCAGCCAATCACAAATGTTCAGCAGCACTGGCTCTGTGCAGAACTGTTATTCTTGACCTGACTCTGCTTTTCTGCAGGTATGATTCAACCTCCATGTCTCTACTGCTGCATGTTCTTCAGATAAGAAGTCTGAGCAAGGCCACTGTGAGAGACGGCTACAAAGTGTAAGTTAGTTGCTTATTCAAATTAGCATGCGCATGCTTAACAATCATTGAAGGGTCTCGCTCAAACACTGCTGGCATGTATGAACTGTGTGTTTTTGGGTTTTTTTAGGTTTGTGAAGGTGAATGTGCTGCCAGTGGACTCCAGCCGGCCGTGCACATACTACTGCTGTAAGGCCCAAGAACCGCGCTCAGCATTCAGCTTTAACGAGGGCTTCCAGATCCCTTTGCCTGCAGGGGGCGTAAGCTCCCACGCCCTGAACCTGCAACTCTGTGCCCTGGGACCCCTAGGACATGAGGAGATGCTGGTGAGGCAAAGTTTCAGATCATGCTACCTTTGAGAGATATTGGACATTAAGTAAAGCAGGACCCTCAAACCCTTTTTATTAGTTATAGCTTATTAGTTCTACCTTCTGTTGAAATAGCAACTTTGAAGTGGCCAGCACAGTGAAATGTCTAGTTCTTTATTTATTGAGCTTATAGAAGCCTCTGACCAATCAGGTTTTGCATGCTGTAAACATGTTTACCAATTTATGGGGTTTTTTTTATGGGTTTCTAATTTAGGTCAGTCTTTAATATTGGTTTTAATATTTTGAAAAAATATCATAGTCACAGTAAAATTAAAGTAATAGCATATTCACAGTATGGTATTTCATGCAAATTGTGCAGTATTTCGTTTGCATAAGAGTTTAAAAGCCTAAATGTCGTGTGTTTGCTTTTGTGTCAGGGCTCAACTCAGGTGGCACTGACAGACTGTGCAGGCAGCACGGAAATGCTTTTCCAGTGGCACCGCATACAGCCTCTGCAGCAGATCCCCAGCAGTGCAGAGAACCACCGGGCCGAGCCTGGCAGCCTCTGCCAGCCCAACCACAGCGTGGATGAGGAAGAGGAGGAAGACGAAGAGCATAGCACAAACCAGGCAAGCACACAACTCCTTGAGCTTAGATGTATATTGCTCTGTCGATGTAATACTGAATGTACTGAAATCTTTCTTTTGCTCCTCTTTCCGCCTCTCTCTTTCTCTCCCCACATCTCTCTGCAGGTGTCTGTGGGAACCCAGCTGGAGGAGATGAAGAGGGGGCTGGATCTGAGTGAGGAGGAGTTAGAAAGAAAGGAAGAGCAAGGAGAGGCAATTTCTGAGAGGTGTGTTTATTAGGGAGGAAATAATATTCATATATAATCATATATATTGAATGGCATATTGCACTAAATGCTGTAAAAGAAAATTAGATATAATGCACTTTTAGTTGTGGAATGGCCTTTATACTAAATATAGAAGAGATGGCTTATATAGAATGTAGAATAAATACAGAAGTAAGGCACCGCTTATTTTTGCTGTACTTATGTCTGTGGTGTATGTTGCAGGAGCTGGCAAGCGGAGTCTGTAGACAGTGGCTGCAGTAACAGCACAGCGTTTGTCACTCATTGTCCTGAAGGCTTGTGTACCGAGGGCATCTGTATAGCCACCGGGGGACGCTGTGTCCCCCACTCAGACAGGTCTCTTGTTGTAAAGGTAACAGTCTTACTTAAATATTTGCTTATGTAGTTTTCCTAGTTTACAATTGTATTTATTTGTTTTGTATTTAGAGGATGTCAAACCAGGAGAAAAATAAACATTTTTAAAGGGTGCAGGGCTCAAAGATATCCCTTTGGTTTGTTGACCAGCAGCTAAAAGGCACATCAGGGTGATTGAGAGTCTACGTTCTTATTGAATGAAAGTATCCAGCCCTTGATAAACCCATTCTAGAATAACGGTTTTGATTTATGATGCAAAAAGGGCATAAACAATAAAAGAAATGGAAAACAGACTGAAGTGGGTCGTCCTGATCTTAGTGAAAGTCGTAGATGTACACTCATGTGCTCGAAATGCTCTCAGGTGGACAAATCGACCAACACAGAACTAATCCGGATGCAGCCTAAGGAGCGGCCGGGCCGCTGGGGCCATGCCCCACCGTTCCTGCGCAGCAGCACATTGGCCCGCTCACACACGTTCTCACCGGGAGCCCGAAGCCAGTATGTCTGCAGAGTGAGTAGTGTTCTTTCAGAACCACACACACGCTACCGCTTCTTTTTGAACTCACTCACTCACTCACTCAATCTTTCTCTCGCTCTTGCTCTCTCTCTCTCTCTCTCGGTCTCTGTCTCTGTTTCTCAGCTGTACCGCAGTGACAGTGACAGCTCCACTCTACCAAAGAAGTCACCTTTCATCAGAAATACTCTGGAGAGAAGAACCCTGAGATACAAACAGGTACAAAACTTTCTGAACAATAAGAGTTCATTTAAGTCACAATTACTTCAGATAATTAAGTAATTAATTACACTACAGTTTATATTTTTCAAAGTTTATTTCAGAATTGACAGAAATGCAAAATGTGTAACTCTTTAGAACAAAATTTGTCACCATCCACACATTTACAAAAATTTCATTTGCCGTAAGCATATATGCCATATTGTGACTTACATCCTCGCGCAATTCTTTCCAGTTATCTATATTATCTACCGGTTAGATCAAAGTGAATTCAGATTAATGAGATTGCATTTGGTAACGTGACAGTTTCCAACACTACTTGCAAATTTGAACTTTTGAACTTAAAATCTTTATTAAAACAAAGTGAAATCAAAGGTGCTGAGAAGAATCTGAGTGGAGGAACTGGGTGGACATAGTTACACCTACAATTAAATACTACAAATGAATCATCAAGGAATGAAACAAATTAATGATCACAGTTTATGTCAGGTTTAGTGATGTTAGTGATGTCTCTGTATTATATGTCTTCACATTTATATATGATACTTATGTTGGGTATACGTGTTCCACACACAGCAGCCTCACCGTTCCTCCCTGGCCGAGCAGCCCACACGTACCTCTCTGGATCTGGAGCTGGACCTCCAGGCGTGCCGGACACGGCAGAGGCAGCTAAGTGAGGAGCTGACAGCGCTGCGGGAGCTGAAGCTGCGACTGGAAGAACCAGCCCCCCGCGGCCCGGCGGAGCTCCCCCACTGGGCCCTGCGGGACGAACGCTTCCGCACCCTCCTGCGCGAGGCCCAGAGACAGGTACTGGTTCCTTGATGATTTCAGATCACCAGTCCATGATGAAGTGACCAGTGCAGGCACACAAGTGCACATACTGCTGTCTCACTCTGTCTGCTGACTGTAGAACAAATGCTTGTGGATGGGTATATTATTCCCACCCAGCTTCTTCTTCCAATTCATTTTTATCAACTGTAAGCTTGATGTATATTGATGTGTATATATATATGTCTCTGTGCTATGCTATATTGGTACTGCTAGTGCAGCTAATGCAATGTCATTGGACAACTAAATTACCTTGCAGTATCGATGATGGGGCCAGTATTTTAACAGTTGTATAATTTTTCAATCATTTGAAAATATCTGCTCCGATCACTCAGTATCTGTGCCAGCGGTTGCTTCCAGTCAGGTTTAATCAGGAGTCAAATTAGGCTCAAAATCATATAGCAAACATCTGACTTTAGTGGAAGGTTGTCATTATCATTATCTTTATTTTTTTCCCTCTCTCCCTCCCTCCCTCCCTCCCAGGCGAAGCAGAGCATACAGGAGCAGAGGCAGGAGGAAGCTGCTGAGAGAAGACTGCGTAAAGCCTCTAAAGAAGTGCTGCAGATGAGGGGCCAGAGCCACAAGGAGCCGCTCCCCGTGCAGACCTTCAGGTGAGCAGAGTGTTAAAACCAGCTATTCCCATGTTCTTCTTCTTACCGTTCGCTTCTCGTGTCCTGAGAATAGCGATGTCCTGCTCCCGTTAGTGATTGAGTGTCTCACGCTGAGGTTTACTTAGAAGGTAACCACTGAACCGTTTGCTGTAACAGAGAGAAGATGGCCTTCTTCACCAGACCAAGGTTCAACATCCCACCTCTGCCGGCCGACGACGTGTGATACCCTTCCTGGACGCCATACTATCAGATATGAAGTATTTGTCTTTTTTGTATCCAAGCCCATGAAGTAATAAGAACAAACATGCAGTTATTACAGCACAAAGAATAAAAAGATATTAATATGCAAGTTTCAACAGAAAGCTGTACAAAAAGTGTGGATGCGTGTGTGCGAATGAGTGCGTACGTGTGTGTGTGTGTGTGTGTGGTTTTACTAATGCACACGTTCACCAATACTTTGTGTAATTATTGACATCTTGGCTGATTTTTCCCTGAATGTTGAAAAGGGGGAAAGCAGTTGTTTTATAAGAGAACAAATGATCTTTTTACTCCTGTACAATGTACTTCTGAAAATTTCATTGTTTGTGCTTACTTAAGGCTGGAAGACGGGAACAAAGTCAGTTTAGACAAATTCACTGTACTGTAACTTATTTTATAGTACTTTTCCTTGAAGGAAATAAAAATGCTTCCTGCTTTTTGATGTATTTTATAAAGCTTAAAACAAATAGCACTTACTGTAAGTGTTGGACGTACAGTAGAATGGAACTTTCGGCTGATTTTGTTTCTGTTACCTGATTCTTTAATGTTATTTACTTAAAATGTCACTTTTTGATCCACTTTTATTACAGTCATTGTCATTTGTCATTTGTGCTAGTGTTATATTAAAATTATTAATATTAATTATTACTTGTACTTTTCGATATATAGATGACTATATGAAACACTGTTTTCAGATTTTTTTTTATGGCGTCTGTAGGAACATCTGCAGTGTTACCTCTTTTGTAAAGATAAAACCATTAAACTGTAAAAGTGCAACTTTTTTTGTTTCATTTGCAGTATTTGCTCACATCTGCAACACGAATCAATGCGTGTTAAGAATGGTTTAGAATGATCAAAGTTGTACATTTTTGCTGCTGTTGTTGTCTTTGGGCAGGAGAGGGTGCTGTCTTCACGGTAGATGCCTGTTACAGAGTACAAGGAAGGGTCAGTGAATGGCTACTGGGCTATAGTGGACGGTACCAGTTTGAAACTGGCAGAGGGGCATCTTGTCAGCAGGCAGGGCAGGCAGCTGCTTGGGGGCCCCAAGCCACTAGATGGCGAACGAGAGCTGACACTTTAAACTACGGTAGTGGCAATTACGTTTTGAACGTTCATTCCTTTGAACTTTGTCAGAGAATTTATTAAACTGCAAATCGTGAACATTATTATCAGTTATCAAAACAAATGACAACTAGAAGAAAATGAAGAGGAGCTATTTATTTATATTTATATTTAGCTATTTTGTTAGTCAGATTATTTATTAAAATGATGACAAAAACTGGTTAGAGGTGGGGGGCCCCAGTGAATTTTTGCTTGGGGCCCCAACAGACTCTAGGATCGCCTCTGGAAACTGGTATCACTCCATTGAGAGAAAAAAAGGAATGATACTCAGACTCAGCTAGGAACACAGTAGTACCTCAGTTAGGAACACAGTTATACCTGTGTAAGGATTTGTCCATCAAAGCAAAATCACCAGTAAAGAAACAAATTCTGACATTCTGCACCTGGCCCTCCATCCGTTTGTTTTCCTAGCCTTAGGAGAATGATAAAGGCTTCTGCTATAATGATGTAACAGTGTGGTCATTTATGTTGCATTCCATTGGGCTGCTTTTGTTTGGGTTTAAGGCACATAGATGGTGCCATTCCCATATCTAAAACCAAAACAGGAAAACTGTGCTTCCGAGTGTGAAAGAACAGGAAAGAAAATTGCCACTGTAATCGTTAATAATCTGAAAAGTTGCTGAAGCATAAGGACATAAAAAAACTCATTAGTAAACTTTCCATGGCAAACATTGGCAGCGTTTCAGGAAAAGCCACACATAAAATGTAATTATCTAATTGCAAGGGGTGTTTTCCTCAGAGAGGGCAGAATTCTAAACTGTGATCTGTTTAAATGTCTTGATAGTTTCGAGGATCCCTAACGTCACAGAATTACTGGCATAAAACAAAACCACTGGAGATTCTCTGATTGTAAAAACATTTACTGGCCTGTCCCACCGGGTGCTGTTAGGAAAAAAACACCTTATAATTGATTTAAAGCAGACTGAGCATGCTGTATATAGTACATACCTGTGAATTCTTCCTCATTTTCCTTCTCCAATCGGTGATTTGGTTGCGCTGAGCTGCAAAGTCAGCAGACGTTGATCTATGGAGCCATTGATCTCCTTCAGTTTCTAACTGTCCCTCCCTTCAACCCCCACCATCTCGCCTTTGCTATTCCTCCCCATCTGTACAGTCAGGTGCAATAGTTTGCATACCCATTGGTCAAAATGTGTTTTGTTGATTAGTAAATGAGCATCCAGTGCTGTTATTGTAACATCATTTATTAACATGAAATTATATTTTAAATGTGTGCAGACCTTTTGGGTTAAATGGATACGTTTATCTCCATAAGTTAAATTCAGTAAATGAATCAAACTTGTCCTCTAAATCTGGCAGAAAATGTCACATTTAGAAGATTTTAATCTTTATTTTCACTAAAAGCATCATTTGACCACAGATATGCAAATATTTGCACCTGACTGTGTCTCTGCATTAAATCTCTTGATGCTTCTCTGCTTACAAATGTAAGAGACTTATGTCCTCAGCAGGGGTGACCCCAGTTATGGGTAACGACCTCCATCCACTCTACGACAATTATTTAAAGTGGATTTTATTTTTTGCCCTCTATCTGTGCTGTCTCTAATTTCCGGTCTATACTGTATGTGTTATCCTGATTTAGCAATAATAATCACTCATTTATTTCCCTTCTACTTAAAATGGGTTTTAATAATACGGATTAGCACTTCTGTTTGTGGCAGGCTTTCAGCACATAGTTCAGACCATAGCTATTAGGACGTCTGGCCAAAACTAATGGAATGTACACCGGCCCCGCACTGATTTTCCTCCCCTCCACATTAATCTTGGCGTAGAGATCTAAGCTGTTTGATACCCATCAGTTTAGACAATAATGTTATTGATTTGCTTCTGGAACCCAGGCCCACAAGGCTATTTCTCTTGTGACTTGAGTGTGGTTTTCTTTGGGTACTGATCAGTGCCTTGAGGAAACCGAAGATATTCATGTATTCTCTAGGAAACATTCGAGCTGTATATGAACATTGTGCTGTGCTGGAATTAACTGATAAAAGTAACCTGCCAACAGCATTCCTGGTAAGACATCAGTGCAGGGTCCATAAACAAAGGAATTCAAGATTGAATGTGTTGCTTTAGACAGTTCATCAGCATCTGCTGGATCTACAAACCATCTGTGGGTTACAAGAAGCTTAGCCAGAGGTGTTGAGATGAGGCAAAATATGGGGCCTCTGGAGTAACAAGCTTTTCACCTGTGAAGAATTAGTATCTAATGACACTGGGATGATACACAGGAGGCACCGTCTTTACACTAAATCCATTCGTGAACCCAGAGGTATGCTTGAAAAAATCCACTATTTGTAAGAGTTATGTTTCGGAGACTGGCCTGCAGCTTCTACTGGAAGAAATGTGACCTTGTCCTCCTCCCTCCTTTCCTTTCCGTGCACCAGGCACCAGCAGGAACGAGAAAGTTGCGCATCTTTCTTTCTCTTTCTTGGCTCTTCATTCGTCATAGTGTGTAATGTTTTGTCTCTGTGTAATTTGTACGACAGAATACACCACTACATACCCAAAACTGTAATTTGGTGTCCAAAAGTTGCTGCCTTAGTTTGCTCTACAAGGCTAATGTAGCTACAAGCATCTAACTACCATGTTATCACCATGCAGTGTAATCTTAGAATAAATATAAATCATAAACAAAGTAAAAACAAAACTCGGATCAACAGGGAAGTTGGCCTAAAGCGAGTGAGTATCATTTCATGAATCAAAGTGGTTATGAACAGCAAGCAGCCATTTTTAGTCTAGCTAGTATTTGCTAACAGTGTTTGCTTTCTAGTTAAAAGTAGATCGCTTTCTAAAATGAAAGGTTCCAGATCTTTAAGCGGGTTCATACCAAGTCCTCATTGAAAGTCTTTGGGGTCTTCCTTTGGTGACTACTGTTCAGCTGATGAGACTATCATGACCACCTGTGTTCTGGCCGTCACCCATCTACATTAAAAGGACACTTATGTGAGTATTTTTGTTCAGAGCCTTCAGTTCAACGCCTACATTCCTCAGCATCTGATAGGACAGCTGGGCCTGCTGGGCCTGAACGCTTCCCTCTGCAACTGGATTCTGGACTTGCTGCCTGAGAGACCCAAGTCAGTCCACTATTTGATTTAAGGTCTAGATTCCAGGTAAGAGTAACTTTTATAAATTTGATGTTTTGGTTGAATCGCCACTTTTAGGCTCAGGTTCACTGAGTTTATTGCTACATTTAGTCACTTCTAAGATGGGGATGCACTGCACAGGTGCACTTTTAACATTAATCACTTGCTGTGTGGGACAAAGCTCTCTTATCTTCAGTTCTCAGTGTACTGACCCACCCCCCACCTGTCTCTACCCGAGCCCATCCAGGGAGCCTCCATCCATCTGGAAAATGGCTACCTTCTCTTCCCACACAAACATCATCTTGCCAGACAACTCACCTCCCAGGAAATAGTTCCGCGGTATCGCAACAATCATAAAAATAAACGCACGTATCTGATTTAATTTATCTTCTAAGGTCAGGATGGAGTCATCTGGAAGTGATTGGAGACCTGGTAGGCTTCCAATCAGGAGCAAGACTGAAGGAGAGGAAAGAAAAGAAGGAACTGTGGAGAGTTACTGCTCTGCTTTCAATTATCTGGGAGGATAGTGAGTATTAGTGCATGGACATTACTTGTCTATAAGAAAAGGTATGAGTATCTAGATAGTACTTTGTGTGTCCCCCTTCGCCCTCACTACAACTTCTATTAGTTTCAACACACTTGCTTTTTTTTTTTTAATTGTTTTTTAAAAACATCTGCAGAGAGATTTTCTGTGCTCTTTGTAAAAGCCTCCAGAGTTCGGTCACACTCATCACTTCATTAAATCTCACTCCACGTCTGAGTTGCTGAGTTTCAGTTTTCCAGTGCGGATCAAATTTTTTTTGTTACATTTCCTTTCCTCAGTAATGACGTCTTGACAGCTAAACATCCTTTCAGCTCCACAGTGCTGAGATGTCTTTTAACGGTGGAAAGATGGACAGAAATACCTCTGACTTTCTCTCATAGATGAAAGTTTTAAGTGCCGTTTTTCTTGTGATGATGGTTTTGGTGCTCTTCCAGCTCCTTGTTTATTCTGTTTCAATCCTGTTGGGTTTTTTCTCTTATTTCCTTTTGTTTTTGGCCTTCCTTTTATATGCATTTATATGATCTCCAGGTCTCATCTCTCTTTTAGCCATTTTAGATGAGTTTGAGAAAGTTATTGCTTGTGTGTGGTTATTGTTTTTGAAGGGAAACGAAGTTAGTGAGGGCTATTGGTTTTCTGATTATATTTCCTTGAACTGATAAAGGTTACATAATGACCATTTTGCCTGGAAATGAATTAAGTGAAAGGGGGGGGGGCTCTGACTTTCGCACAGCACTCCATATATACAAGTAGATTAGTGTCTATATCGTGTCTGTGTGAATATGAATCCAGTCTCCGGTGCCAATCATACATACAAGCCTTACGTCAGTGTTTTTTTTTTCTGAGGGTATTCCCTGGAATCACTTAACCTTTACTGGAAACCATGGTGATCTGACCTTCACTGGTAATTGAGAAGGTACGATTTGTTCACAAATCCTACACTGATTGCACGGCATTACGCTTTAGTCACCAACGCCTGCAGCTTAACTTCTGTCATTTCCTTGCGTTGCTCTGGAACCATTCACCTGGGTCAAGGGTCGACTGTAGCAGGAACAAAAAAACAGATTCCCTTCTCAGAAATCCCATGGAATTCCATCTCAGGAGCGCTGCGGTGGAGCTACTGACGCTTCTGTGTGTGAAGGAAGTGTGTGTGAGTGTGCAGATGAAGTTGTGGGTAAAGAGCTCTTTTTACAGGAAAACCACAGACACAGTCACAGGCAGACATTTGCAGTAGCATTTACTGTCACAAAGAAAAGTTTCTCAAAACTTTTCACTCTCTTCTCTCACTCAGAGCCTCCTTCCCTGTCTTTGCCAGTTGCAACGTAATGGGCCCGAGTCCAGATGAGAGTAATATTAGTGAAGACAAGTGACTTCCCCTTCCGACTTAAAAGATAAAACACTCTCTGTGGATTCACAACTCTGAGCTTTAGACTGTTTATCTCCACACTCCCAAGTGTGTGTATGTTCACTGTCTGTCAAAAGCTTGGGGCCACTGCTGCTGCTTCTTGTGAAATGTTTCAAATATGCTAGATGGACAAAAGTATTGGGACACACCTGTTTTTCAGGGTTTGGGCTAGGCCCATAAGCAAGCTCCATAAAAACATGCTTATGGTCTTGTGTTTTGTTCTGTTCTGCTCTTGTGTTGCACCATAGTCCTGGAGAATGACTTGACTTGGTTGGGTCAACCCATAGTTCAGTGTGGAAGAACTTGATTGGCCCACATAGAGCCCAGACCTCAGCCCCATCCAACACCTATGGGATAATCTGGAACAGAGATTGCGAGCCAGGTCTTCTCATCCAGTATTAGTGTCTGACCTCATAAATGCTTTACAGAAAGAATGGACACAAATTCCCACAGAAATTCCAGTCGAAAGCCTTCCAAGAAGAGTGGGAGCTGAAACAGCTACAAAGGGGAGACCAAGTCCATTATTGAAATCTATGTATGTGAATGCAAAGTCATTAAAGACCCTGTTGGTTTAATGGTCAGGTGCTCCAATATTTTGTTTATATAGAGTATGTCTGATTGCCATTTTATTTTGATAACTAACAAAGGCTTTTGCAAAAGTTATTTGCTTTGGGTGTATTTTCACATTTAGGGCATTTATCAGACGCTTTTATCCAAAGCGACTTCCTTTCCCTACGTACAGGGGGCAGTCTTCCTGGAGCAATTGGGGGTTAAGGGTCTTGCTCAGGGACCCAGTGGCAGTGCTGAAGGTAGGATTAGAACCCATGACCTCTTAGTCTAGAGGCAAGTATCCTACCCACTACACCACCACCCACTATTTTTGCAACTCTCTGCTTCATGTTCATCAAAGTGTCTTCCTTTGTATGAAGAGCAGAGGTGCATTCCAGTCACTGTAGCACTTCCCTGCAGAGTGGACTGCAGAGGGTATTCAGTCAAGTTAAGGGGAAATTCCAAGTCATAGGGAGTGAAAATCTTCAGTGGGAACTAACTGTACAGGGAATAGTGCGCTATGGCATATCACATTGTGGGAAGTTTCAAAGTCCCTTGAGTGATGACATTGCAGAGTCTTCCGGATGAAGATGTTTAATCAACTGTAGGTCCCACGTCTTTAGTGTGTAGGGGATATAAGGGCACTGCTTAGAGCCAGGTTGTCTAATTAAAAATTTATTTTATAATATTACTGTACAAGATAATATTGCTGTGCAGATATTATGTATTCTCTGATGAGTGCTGACCTCACAATAAGCAGATAAAACATGTGGAACGTTGCACATTACGCAATATCATGAATACTTATGTGACATTTGCCTCTTAAAAAACAGCATATTCTTTAATATAATAAGTAGCTGCAAACTGACATATAAAACATGCTTTTGGATTAAAAGCATCTTGAAATGTGGCCCCAAAGACAAAGCAGTAAATGAGACATTTCTTAGAAAAACAGTGACACACATTGGCAAAGTTTTTTCAAGTTGTTCACTCCAGAACTAGTTCAGCTTGACAGGCAGCTGACAAACAACCTCAGCCCTGTCAACACTTCAAAAACTACCATCCCATATTTCCACCCTGTCTCTGTGGACTGTATACTCCTCTCTTGTTATTTCCAGTTTCCTTGAAATTCAGGTCAAAAATGTGACACACATGCCCAGAGAGGAGCCAGGACTTTGATCTGACCTGGGTCTCTGATGAGGAAAGGCTGAGGGCATCTAAACACTTTGGTCTGCAGCATGCGATCACGCTGGGCAACATGCTGTGGTCAGTGTGGCACTGGGCTGGTCATTAGCACCACAGGCACAAAGCTCACTTGTCTTTGGTCAACTGAATGTAATCAGTGCTGAAAGGGCTCCATCAGACCAGACACAGTAGCCCAAAACAAATGGGCCTGGGTCTGCTTCATTCAAGCTTTATTTTTATTTGATATATTTTTAATTAAAATCTAAAATATGTACAAATGTGAGTTAAAATACGAGCTGTCACATTTGCCACTTTAGACGTCATTTTTAAAGATTGTTTTTGAGGGGTTTTACAATGTAGTATGCATATTGCTACACACATTTTGGCATTTAATAAAAACTATTTGACTATTATATTATCTATCCGGATAGCCAGTGCTTTCCATTGCTGCTAGCTTTAGGAAATGTGCACGCATGATGCACACATGTCGTGTAATGTAAAACAGATCTATATTTATGTCCTGGTATTTTGCTACTATCCATTAAGATTTCTGAACTGTTCTCAGTGGACCTTTTTGCTTCTTGTCTCAATCTACTTACCTCACTGCGTGGGAACTGTGTGGCCTATCCCTGCCCCTTTGTTCTGTTCTTCCTCCATCCCACAGAGCTGGGCATCCCAAGAGGAAAACACTCCACTCTGGCAACCCACACCAACACAACTGGCTTATATACTATAGCCCCGAGTCACTGCTCGTTTGTTAACTGGGCTGTAAATCTGGTGGTCAGTATGTGGTCCCAGTGCTTAAAACCAAAAATGCATTCATTGGTGAGGGATACTCTCAAAAATAGACCCCATAGTTAAAGGGGAAATAGTGAGTTTGCTCATTTGGCTACAATACTTTTTTCTTGTGCATTATACATCAATATATTGTCTTACCAAGAAAATTCCAAATTACCTAAAACAATTTTGAATGTTTTCTCAATAAGCCACCTAGATATACCTCCTTTGAATCCTCACTTTATCAGCTCCACTAATAGAAGCACTTGGTAGATTACAGTTACAATCTGTAGTTCGTCTGATTCAACCCAAATGGGCAGTTTCACTCCTCCTTTACTAAATCTGGCAATTCACAGGAGAGCTGAACCCGGTGTGTTTGAGCAGGAAAACCACCAAACTGTACTGAAATGCATCTCACACTATAGTCCACTGTGTCCATTTACTCTCTACTTCGTTATCTACATATAACCTATGGTGCTTGGAAACCTATTTAAAATAGTTCATCTGAACTGCACATTGTGTGTTATTTATACTCAAGTCCTTAATCAGTGGTCAGTTTCTGGATACAGGTCATTGATGACTGGATATTTTTGATAGGTGGTCTATTTTTAGTTCAGTAGAAACACTGCAGTGATGGCTGGTGATAATGGTGGATGGTGGGGCTAAAAATGACATCAATTTGTTCACTTTTCTCTCACTCCGATGGATTGACTGTGATCGACTGGAGTGTCGATCTAACTTGACATTAGTATTTAATGCAATCTGCAGGAAGGTGGAGCTGGATGTTGTGGGCTTAAAAATCTTAGCCCGGTGTGTGTAGGTCTAGTGCTTTTCATTTGTTAACCGCAAATACTGTAAAACCATATGGATGCCAAAAATGAAATCCTATTTTGTGCTTTGAAGGAAACAGAGGGCTTCACCCGACTAGCCCATTATCGCAGCCACCCCTTAGGTGCTCCAGCAGCACTGCTGTGTGATGCAGTCTGTGCAGCACACAAACACACACGTGTTACTCTTATGCTGAGACTGACCCACCATTATAATTCCAAGCAATACCTGCTCTCTGGTGGCGGTGGGGTGGGGGATGCTGAGATGGACTACAGTCTGTAACTACGAACTACACAGTGCACCTATAAGTGGAGCTGATTAAATGAATATTGAGTGTTAATACAACGCAAGCCTAAAATGTTACATACAGTACCAATCAGACATTAATAGAACCTGCCTAATATTGTGTTGGTCCCTCATGTCTCAAAACAGCCCTGAACTGTCAAGGTATGACCTCTGAAAGTATCTTGTGATATCTGGCAACAAGACCTTAGCAGCAGATCATTTAAATCCAAGATGGGTCTCCATGGATTGGAATAGTTTGGCCAGCACACCTTGAACTTCTGGTTATGTTTCACAAACTATTTTTGGAAGAAGCCAATGAAATTAGGGGAAGCAGTTGCAACGGACTGGTGCACTTGTTCTGCAGCAATGTTTAGATATGTGGTACATGGCAAAGTAACATTCACATGATGTTCTCACTCTGCCCAGAGAATAACACTGCCTTTCTTAAATCGCCTTCTTACCGTAGTGCATCCAGATCCCATATCTTCCCTAAAGAAGTGCTGCAACAGACCAGGTCACCTTCTTCCACTGCTCCACTTTTCTGTTCCACTTCTGGTAGGTACTAACTCCTGCATACCAGGAATACCACATAATACCTGTCATTTTGGAGATGCCCTAACCCAGTGGTCTAGCTTTAGCAGTTTGGCCTTTGTCAAAGGAAGATCAAATCCTTTTAACTTGCTACCTTATACATCCCACCCTTTGACAGGAGCCACTATAATGAGAAAATCTTTTTCAGATCACCTGTTAGTGGATTTAATGCTGTGACTGATCAGTGTATATGTGACATGTTACCATTATAATTCCAAACAAACACCCTCATTTTCACAATATGTGTAAATATAGGTGATATATTAGCACAAAATTCCAAAGTTCAAATTCAAATTTCTTATGCTTAAATGACAAAATCAGAGATAATTGAACTCATCTAAAACCATTTTGCTGTTCTGTATCAGCTCCAGTTCAAAGCTCAAAGAGCCAGGATTCACAGTTCTCTTCATGATCCTGACAGTAATAAAATCATATTCCAAGTGGCTTTGTGGTAACGACTGAAAGTATGTTTGGATGGTTACAGAAAATGAGATTCATGCAATCAAAGCTTCTCAGAGTGAAAACAATGCAAGTGCCAAACCCTACTCGCACACGCAAGACTGAACAACATGTTTCTGCAATCATGGTTGGGCTGGGAGTATTCTGAGTAGGGAATTTGAGATCGGTATTTATGGAGAGTGATGCCGTAGAGGGACTGTTTTAGTGTCTTAAATAACCTTTGGAGTAAATAAGTAGCAAGATGGGGTCATGCAACTTATTTAGTGTGAAGAACCTTTTAAAAGTATAAAGTATAGGTTCCCACCCCTGGTCCTGGAAGCTCTGTCAAAACACACCTGATCCAACTAAAAGTACAGGGGCTTTAGGAACCGAATGAAGAACTTGTTGTATAAAGAACCTTTGCAGGTTCTTTACCCATTCCAAGTGTTCTTTCAAGAACATTTACATTATGTTTCTTTAAAAGGACCTTCACTTTCTTACATTGTATTTACAAAATAGTCCTTTAAAAAACATCAATTTAAAATTTGTTTTGGAAACCATAGACGGTTTCTCCATTGAATCAAGCAAATAATCCTTTCTTGTAGTCTTTATAAAAAAGTTTATTAGTAGAGATCGCACAGACGCAGTGATAAAGCATTGTATATCAAATGTGTGATGCATTTCTACAACATGAGAAAAATTATTTTGTGTCAGGCACCAGCCATAGAGCAGCAGAGGATGTCACCCTAAAATTAGAGTAAAACATCTTAACCACGAACCAAATTGGAATTTGAGTCATTCACACACAAATCAAACTGTTTTGCAGCAGTCATGGTTATGAATACACACACACTTACATGCAAAAACACACACAACTGCATAATTCACAATCTGCCTTTAAAAACAAGCCTACACCCAAAACACAGGGCAGCCAGCGAGGACTGACTGAACATATGACATTAAAATATGACCACCCCTAAGGTTAATGGGCAACAGGCCTTAGTCTTGTGTCCAAGTGTCCATTTTGTCCTAAAACACAGCAACATTATCATTTAGGTGAGCTGTATTTCACAAGGCTGTTTACAGGAGTTCTGACAAAGGGAGGCTTCTGCGGAAGAGAGGAGACCCAGCTGCATAAACACGTCTGTCTGCGCGGGTGTGGACAGGCCTGGGGAAGGAGGAGCGCTGGGTCTTTTTGGGGGTTGGGGCAGAGATCACTGACTGGGAGATTAATCTTACAGGATTTGTTCTGAAGGCAATATAGGAATACAGCATGATGGGGATACAACAACAACAGGGGGGAACAGCAAGAATGCCTATGCATAGTATGATCTAAGAGAACATTTCTTCAAAGGGATCCATCACTCAAGAATACTTTCAGATGTAAAAGTCAAAGAAAAATGTTCAAAGGTTTAGTATGTTGTACCAAAAATGTCGTAATTTTACATTCTGCCAGATTCGGAACCAAACCAAAACGGTTGAATTAAATCAGACAATTTTCAAACATAAAAAAATAAAATCACTCAAATATTCAAATTCAGTTGAATCGTCTTGGACTCTGAGATGTAATTATGTATTGATGTACTGTGTAAAGAACCATAATCTGATTGTGATTTACTGCCAGGTTTATGGTTAAGCCTCGTCAGGCTTGGCCTCGGATATAAAGCTTGAAGTGTTATGTCTGTAGACGAGAATGGCTGGCTGGAATAGACACATAGCCTCTGCACCCAGCTTAACACACTAACCCACACAAAGAGCATAATCCGGTGGAAATATGAGCCATGATACCGTCTGTCTGGCCACGTGTGCATTCAAAATGTCAAATCCGTCTGTGTCCCTGTGGCTGGCAGCCAGTCTGTTCCAGTTTGTTAGTCAGACAATGTAATTTTTAGTCTACGAGCCTGTTCAAAACATAATAGCACCCAAATCTTAAACACGTCCGAGAGGGGTGTGGTATTAAAAAAAAAACAAAGATTAAAACACATTTTAACCATTAATTATTGATTTTCAAAGAGTGATAATTAACTCATCTGGTCAAGCTGGCCCTTGTGAAATAATCACAGAATTTTAGAAGTGCCAAAGTAAAACAAAGCAGTCTTTGATAACAGGGTGTTGTTAGGGGATGTTTCGCCGAGTTTTTGTTAGATACGATGCCAAAAAGGTTCCCGTTTGAGGCCAAAAGTTTCCCGTCTGAGGAGAGCAGACGCTGAATGGCAATGCTCTAGAGCTTTGAGGGTTTTGAGGTTTGAATGTTCTCATCAAAAACTAACTCATACAAAGACATCATATAAGAAATATCTTTAATCACATCAGAAGCATTTCTAGCTGACCATCATTCAGAGTGAAGAGAACCATTTCACATTGTGTATTTCAACCTGACTGCTAAAGTTACAATCTGCAATTCATGCCCCGTCTGAAAAAAATGTACAACTTCTGTTCTTTAACTTCCATTTTTAGAAGTTAGAACTTGAACTTGCATTTTATCAAAATAGATCTGCCGCAAACATTTCCTCCAATTCTGTATGAGAGTACAGGATAGGGGGAGGGTTTGGAGGCTGGCAGCAGTAGGAGCAGCTCTTTTCTTGCAGGAATGGTCAGGTGCTAGCACAGGGGCTGGAGGAAAACAACTACAAGAAAACAGAAACGTAACAGTCCTTTAGTTCTCCCCTGGCCTTTACTTCCTTCTCAGGCAGGGTAAAACAACTGCCTGTCACTGGCCACTCTGCTTCAGGCAGCCAAATTTCCCCAAAAGCAAGACTGTACAGAATGTGAGTGGCCTGCTAATGTCAGTGAGGGCCAGCCCATTGGGCCAGAGTGTGGGAAAGACCAGGCTGGTGCAATAAGGTCACTCACTACAAGCTGAGTAGGAAGGCAGTATTCACATCATATAATTTTAAGTGTGTGTGTGTGTGTGTGTGTGTGTGTGTGTGTGTGTGTGTGTGTGTGTGTGTGTGTGTGTGTGTGTGTGT